>OY735232.1:27485331-27702831 GCA_963457665.1 Thysanoteuthis rhombus
CTGCCCGATTTGCAAGCTTTCTTCTAACCATTGACACCATTTTCTTTTCCAAGGGTATCAAGATTTTGTACACTTTGGAACTTTGAAAGCCAGGAACTTGTACGTCTGTTCAAGTGTGATGGGAGTTTGCATTGCTACAACAACAAATTTTAAGTCTATCATTTGATTCAGAGATAGGAGAACAAACTTTTGGCTCAGGGGACAAAGTCAGTTACTGAGTGTTAAAGGTCAAAGTAAAGAAGTTCCTTTGAAAACTGCCCCCCCCCAAACACAAAAAAAAAAATCAGTTGATTATTTTGGGGATATAAACTCGCATTGATTTTTGTTTCTGTTAACTTGAGTTATTTTCCCCTGTTCACATTATTTATTGGGTTGGTAAGAAAACAAATTGACAAGTGTTGACACAAATTTATATGAGTGTGCATGGGGGAAGGGGGTCATCGGCTCAGATCTTAGAGAAGTAGCTGCAGTTATTCAACAGGGATAGGGGTATTCCCCATAAAGGGGGCAAAAGTTGAGCTGAGAGAGATGAGAGATTGTCAAATACAAATAGATCTTTTTTTACCCAGAAAATTGACGGTTTGGTCAAGTATTTTATACATATATATGTTCATCAGAAGAGGGGACAGTTTGTGTATGACAGAATGTAATAATTATAAAGACATCAGAATAGGAACTATATTTCCTGTGGCACCGGTGTTAACCAAGTAGCAAATTAGACCGTAACTGTTTTTAAATCCTTGAAATGGTTACATGATAAACAACTGATGATCCAACAAAAAATCTACTTATAGTACTATAATATGAAAGTATATGTAAAACAAAGAGAAAAAGAAAATCAGTTATAGGGAAATAAGTGACTGAAGTGATGCAATAAATTTTGGAAGAAGTTTCTTAAATGCGTTTAGTGTTTAAAGCTTCCTAGACTCTCTATCTCTTTCTCTCTCTCTCTCTCTATATATATATATATAAAAAAAATGTAAAAAGATAAGACAAAAATTCTCAAATATCAATCCTAGTATTGAGAATCTAACAGCACGCATCGAGCACAAGGGTCACATTGAATAAACAACGTGAGCAAAATGTCATTTCAGTTTCATTGAGAATTTGGGGCAAAGGCAATTGCTGAAAAACAACAACCAAATGGGGACCTAGGAGGAAAAATGTCGAGAAATCCTGAACTGAAGTCAGAAAGAAATGAGTATTTCTTATTTTCAATGTAATATTCTATCCTAATTGAGAGACCATCCTACAACATTAGGTCTCGATAGTGGCTGAAATAGTTGCGAATATACTCACTGGTGGTTGGTGTTTGAGCCCAGGAAAAGAACCAATATTTCGAATCCTAATTTCCACGACGAGAAAACCCTACCAACTTGGAAGAATCCTCCTTCGCTCACTTTTTGGTGGCCCTGTGCCAGACTAAGGAGTTCTGATTATTACGTGTCATATTCAATCGTCCATTATTTGTTGATTAAAATCTTTTTAGTAGATTTTTAGGATTTTTCATGCCACGAAGAAAATTGCCTGTTTCAATTTTTTCAAGGGTCTTCTCGAAGTTTGACATTGTAAACGTGACCCCCCCCACCAAAAAAACAACAAAAAAAACGAGAAACCGATCTAAGTAGCTATATACATAGGTTATATTTTCAAGCGAACAAAGGTTATTTCTAAGTAGTTTGATAAATAAAATGGAAATTATTATGAATTAATTCAATTACCTTTTGCCCATACTGGCCAAAATCATGACGAAACTTGCTAACACCAGAGTGACCACCACGTAGATCACTTCGTCTCCAACTCCTTCTATAAATGTACCAGTCATGACCACAAATATGTCAAAATAATCACCTTGACAACTTGAAAAAAATAAATAAATAGAAAGAAAAGTTAATAAACAATTGCATAACAAATGTAAACTAAGTCTTAATAGAATTAATTTAAACTTTTGTTGTGAAATAAAAGAAAAAGTTTATTTTAGCGTGGTTGAATTCAAGGAGCCAAGAAAAGGGGGTTAATTTCTTTCTCTTTTTTTATCCGACAAATTCATATTGAACACTTCTTAAAAGGAAAACAATTGAAAGTTCCCAGAATTGTTAGAGTCGAAAAACACTGAAATTTTTTCCATTTTCAAGCAGAAAAATCTTTTAGAAGATTTTTTTTTTAGAACGTATAACTTTCATTTTTCTTTTTAAACCTCAGGTTCAAATTGAAGAACTTTTTCGCACTGTAAGTAACGTTATTTGGGGAAAAAAACCCCGAAATATGGGTAATAATATCGCATTTCTGCAGTCAACTTCGAAATGCACCAGCTTTAGTTTCACTGTGACGCAAGAAGAACAGATACTACACTTTTCTTCGTGGTTGATATTACTTTTAAGCGTCGTAAATTGGAGGTAATCATGGTTGGTAATCCTTGGTCCCACGGATGTAAAATATAGAAATTAAACACAGTATACGAAGGCTCCCAAATCAAATACAAAGGCTTCCAAATTATAACTATGTCATAAAAAGTATTAATCCAATATTAATCCGATAATAAAATTAAAAACGATCAACTTGTTCTTCATCAGAATATTACGAACCACCAATTCGTTTAGGTACGATGGAAGAAAGAGTACATCAGACGTGACCAACAAATGTCGTTGTGATTTCTTTCTGGGGTAAATTGAGACTTTCGGAATTCTCGGTGGCTGATAAATGACAGGTTAATGTTTTAACTTCATTATTGTGTTAATATCTGATCAATACAATGAATAGTTATACTTACTTTGGTTCTAGCTAAAAGCCGCATCCACTCCAAAGTGGACCGCGAAAATGCGATAGAACCGAAAAATAATTCTCAAATAAATGACAGAGCAATAAAACCGGATTCAAGTATAAATTGTAAAACAGAGGGATTTCATTATTGTAAAAACAAAAACAACCCGAAGTAGTGAGTGTTTTTTTCAGTTTTTGTAGCTTTCAACGTGTTTTTGATCATTAAAAAGTATAAATAATTTATAGAATAGGGTTATACTTGTCAAAAACCGAAGCTTAAGAAATACGATCAAGCAATAGAAAACAATTATTTTGGGGGAAAAAATCTTTTGAAAAATCGACTGAAAATTGGTAAAAATTACTAAGTGAACACTTTACTTCGCGTCAACAACTTCGACAAAAATAACAACTACTTACTTTTGTTTTTTTAGTTCTAAGTCTGCTTTTCAAACAAATAAACCTGGTTCAAGTGGACAATTGATTATTATTAAAAAATCTTGAATCGGACAAACTTTTCTTTAAATTGTTAAAATATTTTCGTGCGTTTTCACAGAAAAAAAACAAGCAGACTGCAACTTTTTTGACAATAAAAAGTTAAAAACAAAACAGACAATCCAGTTTTTCTTTCACAGGTGTTGCCTTAAAAAGGAGAAGACTGTGAATTGTTGGTCTTTTTCGGCTTTGTCGGTTGTTTATTGCTTTGAATTCACCCTAAAACATTCTTCATGCTATAAACATTTTAAAAATATGCCATTTTTAGCATTTTGTCGAGGTTTCCGGATTTATAAGAAGACTTTTTTCTCCAGGAGGAAAGACGGAATCGTCCACTTTCACCTCCCGGAAGTGACCTATTCGTGACCTCATGACGAGGAACAGCAGTCGACAAATAGTTTATTCTGAAGAGAAAATATGAATTGAAGATAATTTCTTCGGAGTATTATAAATATAAATGATTATTAAATAAAAGATGATGTTGGGATTTGTAAATATCCTAATTTCAAATAAATTTGGATATAATTTATAGATTATCCGTGTGACATGTCACTATAAACGGAAATAGCCAGAGTTATCTAACCTGGTATTAGTTAATTTTTAAAAATAGTAAACGATCAGCAGAAAGTGCAACACTTTGAGTAAGGATAGCCGTAAGCATATGAAATTTGTTAGTACTCTTGTTGTTATAATTAGAAAAAAAAACCCTATTATAAAGAGTCATAGGTTATTTTAAGAAATGAAACATGCAAATCTCAAATCGGATTTTGTAGTTTTTCATAGAAATGACCAACAATTCTTTGTAACAAATTATTCTTATTTTCCTTCTTATCTTCTGTGGCGGTTACTATTTACCGACTGGTAATTTTGGCCAAAGTTTGAGTTTAATTATGAAAAGTTGTAATCTTCAAAATTTATTTGATGTGCAGTCGGGCATTGCTGAATCAGAGTGTAATTGTGTGTATGTATTCCCATTATTATCTGAGTCGATGATATTTTTTACATAATTTGTCTTCCGTAATTATCAATATCATATTGTAATATTCTATGTTGTGTCTGCTTGGCCACTGTAGTTGGAATCAATATGTCGGAAGGTGAACATGAATGTCTATGACTGAAGCTGTTCAAGTAGACTAAATACCGACAAGAAGAGCGTAGAAAGAAGTCCAAATCCCCAAAAGAATTGTTTAATCTGGATACTAACTATCCAATATGGATCGAACATATTCATATCAGATGCTGATAAAATGGGTAAGTTTTTTTTGTTTTTTTTCGAGCCTATCATTTTCTGTTACGTGTTCCCAAGTTTTGTCAACTGAACTGTTTACTGTAAGAATCCTCTACTGGTAATGTTTATAGACTGTCTGGGCGTGAGTGTATATCAAATATATTTTTAATAATTAAAATCTCAAAAATAACTAGTTTATATATGTGTATGTATTTTTTTGGTAAAGGGAAAATAGGTATGTTTGAACTATTTTATTTTTTCTTTCTCTCTCATTCTGCATCTGAAGAATTGAGAATAAGACCTGTATTTTTTAGTCTAACTTTTTAGCCTTCAAAAATATGGAATAGAAATATTATTAAAAATTATATATTTAATTTATATGTATATTTAAAGAATGACCCTCTAAAGATACCTCTTATTGATGGAATAGGGGTTAGCACTTCGAGGTGTGAGAATTTTAGAAATTTTTATTCAAGGAATTAGATATTTTTTTTCTTTTAATAAGTTGTTTTTAAACTAGACTTTCACTTCAGTTTACTGTTTCATCTGGAAGCAGGAGTTCCAGTATGAAAGGAATTTAATGAAATAGTTAAATTGATAACAGAGTTAAATGTTATTTAGGATGGTGATAACTATTGCTTGCTTGGCTGTTTTTTTGTTTTTTTCTTCTTCTAAAAGAAAAGTGTATATTAGGATTATTATATTATTTTCTCTCGCACCGTTCTGCATCTGTGAATGACCCGTCTAATTTAGTTTTACTTTATACTTTAAAAATATTAAAAATATTAAAAACTAATACGCCACGTGTATTTGTATATTTTTTTGTCTATAACACACCGAAGGAAAGGATGATGATTGTACTGATATAAACGTTGTTAGTTCATTTCATCAACTACTGGAATGTTTTCATCTGATACATTTCATTTTAAAAGAAAAACAATTTGGTAGTCAGGAATTGACAAAATAAATATCACTTTCACATGAGCAGTCATTCTCGACGGGTACATAAGTAAGTTTAGTATACAAATTTAATTCTTAACTTTTAAATAGTTTCTTAGTACCACAAGCGGATTAACTGAAAAAAATCTTGTGGCTTGTGTATGACTATGTGTCACAAACAAAAAAGTCATTTCCAATGGAAATCAGAAAGTATACGTCCGTTTTTTAAATTCAAAATGACTAACACAATAGTCTTTTTTTTTTCTTTAGCTTGCAAGAAAGAAAAGAAAGCCGAAGTCAAAAGCTATGTTAATTTTCAGATTACTTTCTTTTCAATTTGGTGCTGATTTAAAAGAACAAACAAAAATACTAAAATAAATGGATGCATTATTTGTTTGTTTATTGATTAGAGAATTTATTGATTAGCTTCACTGAAAATAGATTCTAAAGTCAGATGTTTGTGCCTTTGTGTGTTTTAAAGTGCTTTTTGACATTTAATTATCTAAGGTTGGGCTGAATTCACAGTGATCTTTAAAACACAACTCCCAAAATATTGAATGAAATGTCACTTCCATTAGCTGTTGGGCCTTACTTCGTAAAAATGACGGAAAGTACATGCCCAATTTCGCATTTTAATTGAAACCCCTCTAAAATCTTGAAGCATTATCATTTTTTTTTCTTCAAAGCTGAAAAATTTCACTGAGAGAAGGAAGGTTTTATGGGTTGAAAGCACAGAAAAATTACGAAAAATGTACTTTTTTGTGGTGGGACCTTTGTCAGCTGAGAAATGCCTTTACAAGGGTTTGAGAGAGGAAAGCATTTTCTCCGTTTATGAAATATATATATATATATATATATATATATATATATATATATAGTACTGTAGAACAAACATCTGAAACTTTAACAAAAATGACGTTTTAGTATTTTTTTTTTTTTTTTTGACAGACTAAAGTGGGTTGGATCCGCCTCCTCACAATAACTATTATTAATTTTTAATGAAGAGAGGAGTCTAACTTTTATTTGAATACATTTTTTGATTAGTAAATTGTGGCATTAAAGAATTGACCTACGACAGTTTACACCACAAATCCATTTTTTCGTTAAATCTAATAATTTTTCTATTATGGGAGATTATTAGACATACTTAAACATAGCAAGCTAGAAAAATTGCCAAACCCTATCGAAAATAATGAAATTAATGGCAAAATTCACTGACACTATAATAAACCTAGTCGAAAATCGGGAAAAAAAATCTTCGTCAGTAATTTTTAGTGCTTCCAACAACCGGAAAGTAAATGTCCAGTTTAGTTTCATTCCCCTGCTACAACCTTTTAACATCGATATTTCTAAAAAGTAACAAATTCCTGGTAGGTCTCATTGTTTAATGGATTAAAAGCACAAAAAATATTGCTGAAGACTTTTTTTTTTTTTTTACTGGGTTAACGAAAGTGTATCTTAACCAAAATATTGTTTGGATAATTATTTCAACGAAAAGGAAGGAAAAAAAGTGCATAATAACAATACTAACAGCTTTTTGTAAGAGTTATGAAATAATTCAGTAAACAGTGTGATTCATCGTCATCCTCTAAAATTCATTTAAACTTATTTTTTTCAGTCAGTGGGTAAAAAAGAGAATCTCTGAAAACCTTTTTCGAGAGTCTCTTAATTTTACATGAGAATTAATTTCTTTTTCCATGGAACTCATCTAATTTTTAAAATCTATCTATTAACCATAGGTAAAACCCTTCTAACTCGAAATTAATTTGACAAATTATGTGGAGACAAAAAATTTCTTGGAATTTTTTTCCGCGGCAATTGTCCTAAATTGTCAACATAGAAAAATATTTAAAGTTTTATAATTCAAAATATTTTTGGTTTTCAAATAAAACCAATCTATTTTTTTATGAAATTTTAGCACATTTTCATTTTTTAGATAGAAACTATTTGGATCACTGCCATGGTGAATAATTACTTTGCAATTCTTTGAGTTCAGTCGGCAGTACTTTTTATTCCAGCCACATTTTGATGGAATAAGTATTTGTTTCATGGACCTATCCCTAGTGACAGTTTGTTTTTGCATCGAAATATCTCTCCTTCAGTTCGTGGCAGGGATTAAAAAAAACAACTTCAGTTTGTAGCAGGGATAAAAGGTACCGCCCAAGTATAGTCGATTCTGTCTTGATAAAAAATTGGAAAAAGCCTGGGTATTTAATTTTGTTTGCATAAAAATTTGTATTTTTCCCATCAATACTAAATGAATAAATACATCGTCTTGGCCGGGCTTTTTTTTATTTTTTAAGCCCATTGAAATAATTTCATTGGTTTCATTTTTTTTTATGAATACAATCTGATTGGTGAAATAATATTTTAAAGTAAGTCAATAATCACCGAACCGGTAATGCATTTTTGAAAAGCAGATATCGCGCCTTAAATCAACGAAGCGTCAGTGAAAAAGAAATGACACACCTCAACCTTAAACCACCTTTTATTGAAAACTTCCATGCTTTATTCCTGATGAATAAGCATTTTTTCCCCTCACTTTTGGACTTGGCGATTTCATAAAATACCCTGTGCCCTCTTTTTCTTTTGTCATCAAACTCTTACTATTGAGTTTTGTAACCACAATGAATAGTCCAAAAACCAGTGACGTGCCTTACGCAAAAAAAACCAAAACTAATTCACTCCCACTTCTGAAGACCAGCTCGGGTTGACTTGTTTTGCTAAAATTTGCATATCCCATTTACAGGAACTACTAATAAAGGAGCTGAAGTGGGACGCATTGTTTTGAAATAATACTGTATGGAGAAATTAAATTGATTTTGTTTACCTTTTTAGATTTCGATGAAGTCTGGGATATTAACCTTATGTGCAACCAAGATTGTTATGAATCGATGTTTCCTGTTACCATACTTTCGCCTCCCAACAGGGACAATGTGAAACCTGGTTGGTTTAGTGTGAGGACCTACCCGTATACATGAGAGTGTAGAGGAAAATTGTCTGATTCCCTCGGTTTTGGGATACCTCAGACAGCAGGCAATGAAACTTACCCTATCCATTTAAGAGCAATGATGAGGTACAGCCTGGGGGAGATGGCCTTTTGGAATTAGACATGATTTCTACACCACCCTGGCCATGAATGGCTGGGGGAGGCATGGCCAGAATCACAATCTTTGGAGGTATAACATGTCTCATGTTACCTTTCATTGTAGTGACATATTTCTCAAATATCTTTTTTTTAATAATTAAAAAAAGAAATCATGACTTGATGTTAGCAATATTCTTAGGTTGTTTTTGTATATTCAACCATCTTAATTGTTTAAGCTCATTTTTTATATATTAGAAACCGTCAATTTAAACTGTCACTCCAGCTGTCAACAAAGGTTTCTTCAGTTTTCAAGTTGGGCTAGCTGGTTTGCTATGTATCATGCATACAGGCCTCAGCAATGTAGCTAGCAAACTGAAAATTCCCTTTCTCTGGGGGTGGAATTAGCAATGTAAATTTATGCTAAATTGATCCCTTAGATTGTGCCTGGCAGTGTTCACACTTACTATTTTAGATGGTTATTTGTATTATTTACATGTCATGATGGATGTTCACATGTGTTTAGTATTAAGACTTGGAGATTTAAACATTTTTAGACATGCTTAATATTTGATTATTTATAAAAATAACCTTTTCAAAAACTGTTGTCTGTATAAAGATTATTCTGTAAAACAGGATATGTTACAAAAATGAAAAGACAGACTTTGACTTGTAGGAAATGCTGAAGTCTCTTCATACAAACAAAATGTAGGTTAAATGCTGACATAAGCAGTTTTATATATGAGCTGTCTCTTCGCTACACCATTTTTTTTTTTTTTAGTTCTTCACTTTTACTGAAAGGGTATATGTTTTTATATAGAAGACACATTTTATATCAACTGGGGAAAAGTTTGGGAGCTGAACAAAGGTGGAAATGGTGAAATAGTTCAGATTTTAATTGCTTTGTTCACCATTAACAATATTTCAATAAGCTGAAAGGCGAGAACTCGAATTCCCTTATTTCCTAGTGTGGCATTAATCGTCTCGTTTTGTCACTGTAACTAGTGATTTCTGCAGATTGAGAGTATAATACAGTGTAAGTTTCTTTTATATGTAAAGATTGGTTCCCAAAGAGGATTGATATCATGTTGAAATGTGACAGTTAATTCGACCAAAGCATTGTAAAAATTGAATATCATGATGCATCAACTTTCAATTCAACAAATAAATAGCATCTATATAATAAACTGTTTGCCTGGGTAGTGTAATGGATTGCATGCCTCACACACAGAAGGTCCCAAGTTCAATTCCTGGTATAAGCAGAGTGTTAAAAAACTCTTCATTTGGACAAATTTCCCTGTGCACTTGGTAGTTAATTGAGTATAGTCTAAGCTGATTTGGGTGAAGATATCCCTCTTGTCGATTTGCATCCTGCTGATGGGGTGATCGTAAAAACTTGTAGAAATAAAGTTCTCCTAGACTTGAAATGTGCAAGGATTGATAAGTGGATGCAAACAACGGGGACTTAGTCACCAGCCATCATACTCTATCTGGAGTGTCTCTTACCTATCATGTGACAAACAAAAACTTTACTCAGGTTAGCCAGTTAGTTTGTCCACATAATATCTTGAAAAGTTCTCTATGAATTTTGATGACGTTTTGTGGAAGGGTGGACCACAGGCTAAGGGAAAATTGATTGAATTTGGGGGTGGATCCAGGAATTTCTTTTGCTATTTCAGACTCTGCATTGTAGCTATATGTCAGCACAATAACTCAAAAATCTTTCTATGAATTTCAATAAAATCTTCATGAAGGGCAGGCAATGAGATAAGAAAGAATTGGTGAAATCTTGAATTTTTTCCAATTGAGAGGTACTTGAATTTAATCATTCATTTTTTTTTTCTCTCTCTCTCTCTCACATTTATATACCCACGCATATATATATATATATATATATATATATATATATATATCTCCACACATTTTCTATATATCTCAAGAAGATCTCTATGAATTTCAATGACATTTTGCAGAAGGGTTGGCCATGGGCTATTTGATTAAATTTTGGGTCAGATCCAAGAATCTTTTACAACACTTTCCCTGAACCATACCTATATATGAACTGATTTTCATTCAGTTTTCACTGACAATGGTATTGGCAGTGGTATGAGCTTTTTAGTCTTTAATTTTTCGTTTATTTTCCCCACTTGATCTGCTCACTTGTGTGTTCATCTATAACCGTCGAAATTTTTCTTCAGTTTTCAAGTTGGGCTGGCTGGCTATGCATCATGCGCGCAGGCTGAACCAATGGAGCTAGAAGGCTGACATTTTCAACATATTCCTTATCCATTGATACCCTCCTTTTTCCAGTCTTTTAATTGATCACCCACAACACTGCATTCTGCCAAAAGACGTTGGTCACGTGATGGTTTGCATTGAGTGACTAACCAGACCACTTGTGTTAATCTGACGTGCAGTATGTTTATTGATCTGCTTTAAAAGATATCCTTAAGTAGATTAGCTTAGTTTTATATCTGTCATAAGTAATTTCTTCATGGTCATGTAGCTAAAAGTCCATTTGTTGAAAATTATTAAAAAAATTCCATTTTTGGCTAAAATATCAAACAAAAGTGATAATTGCACAGGGAGGGGTTGGGCACCATTATCTTCTTGGCTACTTATAATTGTTTTAGGTATTTCTACTTTCAGAATTTGAATAATAGTATAAAAAAATCATCCATCTGTACAATGGAAGGTGTTGTGGGGTTATTTTACTTGAGCATCTCATCATAATTCACTTCCAGCCTGCTAGGCCTTTTGAAGATTCACCAGAGCCCTGTTAACCACACCTTTTGGGAACGTGTTTCTTACTTAGCCGATTACAAGCCTCTCACAATACTGAATGCTGGAGTTGTCCATCTTCTGGACTCCTTGGCATTCAAGGTTAAAGAGCTAAGTCTGCCCTAATACTCACCTTTAGCTGGGAAAAGTGGATTTATGCTTTTCCCTGTGACAAAAAACTACTGTATTTGTTTTGGCATATAAGATATATTTTTTTCCCCTTCGAACTTCTGCATTCACAGCCTCCAGTCATTCATGGTCGGGGGGATATAAAGAGTCTAGTTCCAGAGATCTTGTTCCCCCTCCCAGACTGCAACTACTCATTATTCTAAGAGGCAAAAGGATCAGGGCATTCCCTGATGCCTGTGGCATGCTAAATGGCTAGGCAACTGTACAATTTTTGTCTCTACCCATAATGTTTATTCTAAATTTAGGATGTTATATATATATATATATATATTTCAAAATATAGAAGTTAACTAGGAAATTGTGCATGGATCCACACAAAATTTAATTACTGCAATAGCTTATTGTCCTTCCTTCCACTAAATTTTGATTTATTTTGAGCTTTTGGAGATATCATGTTGACAGATATGAAATTTGTATGATAATATATTGTATGGATATGTATAACTTCAACTTAAGGGAAGCCATTTTCATTTGAATTCATTAATAACTTCTGGAGATATCATGTGGACAGTTATGAGTGTATACATATATGTATGAAAAAAAAACAGGATAATATCACTTGATCAAAAGTTCTGAATCCACCCCCTAATTTAATCCATCACCTGCACTCCCACAAAATTTAATTGGAATTCATTGAGTCCTTTTGGAGATATTGTGTTGAGAGACAGGAAGATGGACACAACTGACTACATATACTTCTCTAACCTTGTTGGCAGAGGCAAATTAAATAATTTGAAACAAATGGTTAATGCATAGAAAAACCTGTTGAATCTCCTTCTCTGATGTACTTTTTACACATTGAAGTGTTTAATTACCATAGCCCCACAAAAGGCCAGCCTCTTGGTGTGTCTCTGGGTGCTTCTGGTCACATTTTTGGGGCTGAAAACCTTGAAAAGCTGCATGAGTACGCTCCTAGACACCACTAAAAATGTCTTTGTTTTTTTTTTCTTCTTTCTCTTGAAAAAGTGCTTTGGGGGGGGGGTCTCTATGGTCATTTTGAACTGACAGTTCCAAAATCCTGTGCTGGTATTTTTTTTTTTTTTTTTTTTTTTTCAGATAATTTTCTTAAAATAATTATTTAGATATTTAGTTCAGGTACATGCTGTTATATGGCTATTATAGCCCCGCTATTCACCCATAGCTGAGGGGTAGAAGTGGATTCATGCCTTTCCCAAGGGCATTGATGGAGAAATGAGTCCAGTCAGATTACCTCTTCTGTGCTGGTAACTTTTATGCAAATCTGCAACTTTGCACCATCATTGCCTTGGTAAACAAGCCTGGCTGCTGCATGTTCAAACTTAATCCTTGCTAGTATTCCAACAGAAGATGATTACTACAATTTTTGCATTGTATATATAATGAAAAAAAAATTATTACATTTATAAATGTATTTATTAGAATGAAATAAGCCCTTGTAACAAACTTTTGTAGATATGCAAGACTTGTCATTTTGATTCTGTTGGTAAA
Organism: Thysanoteuthis rhombus; assembly: GCA_963457665.1. Taxonomy (NCBI): domain Eukaryota; kingdom Metazoa; phylum Mollusca; class Cephalopoda; order Oegopsida; family Thysanoteuthidae; genus Thysanoteuthis; species Thysanoteuthis major. The sequence goes on from OY735232.1 coordinate 27,498,273, forward strand.
AGAGCTGCCCACTGATCACTAGGTTGTGATTTCAAATCTCTGTAGGGAAATGTTAATATTATGTTTATTTCTTGGTTTGATATGTGATTTAAATTAGGTGAGGATTGTTGTTACGATAGAAAAACTAGGTCTTTACCAGACTTGGATTAGAGTTTGACAAAAATCTCTTGGCCGCAAAAATGTAAAACGGATTTATATAAATGTTGGAATGATCCTCTTTGTTTTTTGTTTGTCAAGATTAACATTTCTTGCCTGTTTTAATTTGTAGACTTGATGAGAACTACGGGAATCTTCAAATGGCTTTTTCAGTCGTTTGATTAATGAAAGAGACTTGTATTATATTTAGTCAAAAACAGCTTCATAATTCTCTCCAACTCTACTTGAACATTCATTTATTCTCGTCTGATTTACAATATTTGCATATTCATATCTCCCAAGTCTTAGGAATAGTTGTTCAGTATTTTCAGTAACTTGAAAATCATGTGTTCACAAATCAATGATTCAAAGGAAGACATTTGGTGGAAATAAATTTATTTGAAGAGAAAATGTATAAATTCACGTGTCGATGTGTATGAAGTTATAGATTCAATATTGTTTACTCCTATGAACTCTTTTTGGAGCATAGGGCTACAACCACTCCGCTTCAGTTTCAATTGCGAGTAGGTTTTCCTGGGTGTAGTTGTTAGCCCATGTCTAACTCACATTCTTTATCTGGGCTTGGGATCAGCTATGCCAACCTGTAGATTTTTTTTTTTTTTTTTTTTTTTTTTTCTTTCTTTATCTATTTTTTCTGTCAGAGTAACCTTCTCTTAGGGGTACTGCCTCATAGGATTAAAGAGCTCAAACTGTTGTACTCTTCACTCATAGCTGAAGAGATTAGTTGATTCATGCCTTTCCTGATGTCATTCGTGCGATGAACTTGAACTGCCTTAGTTGAAACTTTTCCATGTTGTTAACCATTATGCACCTCAGATTCATTATTATAGTATCATAGTAGTTATTTTCTTCATGCTTCAATGTACTCACCTCCATTTACAAAGCCCTTCCCTCAGTGAAGGTTGTAGAATGTAATAGCCGAAACGTTGTGATCAGGATAAGTTTGAAAAAATCTATGCATAATGATGATTGTTCATTTAAAAAATTCAGAAATGAAAACAGTCGGGAATGATAAGTTAATACAGAAAAACAATTGAATGATCAGGATTTGGATCATTAAATTATAGAATAACAAAATCTCTGCAAACAGATGAATGTGCTATCTAAGTGATATCAAAGCTTACTTTGGCTGAGATTTATCTTTGATGGTTTTAAAGTTCAAACCATGAAAGATAGGATTTATTACTCCCCCCCTTAATCATCTGAGCTGTCTATCATGTACAAAGTTTGGTCAAAAATGATTTTAGACATCTCAAAACCACTATAGAAAACAGATATTAATCGTCAGCACTATATGTGTGTGTATATAATATATATATATACACACACACACATACTCCCCCACACATTTTTTGCAATATATATATATATATATATATATATATGTACTCATATGATTCTTACCAATAAAGACAATAACTTCTAAGGTCTAAAAGCAGCCTGACTTTATATAATAATTGCCAGAAAATTATGTCAAGTAGCCCAAGGCACTCCTAGAAGGAAGACCTTATGTGAAGAACAACTTAGTGTATAAACAGAATGTTGTTTTGTCCCCCCCCTCTGCAGTAGATGGTGGAGGAGGGGTGAGTGCACTTGAATTTGAGATGATGATAATCCTTCTTCAGCCTCACCCACCTGATGATGGGTTGGGTGGTATTTAAGCATGAATTAAATATTTACTGAGAGCCAAAGGCTTAAATGTCCTCTTTCTCTTTTGTGGATGCCCACTCCACATTCTACTCACTAAAGGATGGCTGCCTTTGTTGTTGGTTTTTCTTTTTCATTTTGTGTTTGTTTATCTAGTTCCTGTTAATGTTCTAATCGACAGGAACAAATAAATATCGCCTGCCAACCACTTGATGTGTTTATGTGCATAGATTGATATTATTGAGTGCTGTATGTATTGGAATATAAGACAAATGGTTTAAAGGTATTTGAAGGACTATTGCTCACTGAAACTCATCCTAACCCCACAACTTCATATTGAACTTCCGTAGATATCCCTGTGAAAATAACACCAGTGCTTGTATGTATATTTCAAAATAAAAAAAAAAAAAGAATAATTTATATAGGGAAATGAAAGGTTGTTTTGTCAACTGATTTCAAAATAAAAACCAAACGAAAAGTTAATTGATAAAATAGTTTGATGTTGAGATATCTTATTACAGAAATTCTGAATTCGAACCGCTCTGTTTCCAAAAATTTCCTTTAATTTAATCAAAACAAGGATGCCACAATCAAAATGATGTAATTTAATCAAAACAAGGATGAAATGTAGACTTCAAACCCCTTTTTATTTACATGAAAGAATATTGTGAAGAAATAGTACCACAAAATTTAAAATTAAATAACTGAAGACTGAAAAATGAATCCTTCAGCTGGATCAAATTTTGGTCTCTGAAAATGTTATTGTACTGTTTATTGAAATTATTGAAAAAAAATTGATGTTGCCGAGTGTAAGAAATTCAAGATAAATTTGTCCGTGCTCCAAAATGTAACCAGATGCCAAAATATTTTTAGACCTTTTAAAATATCAAATTATTTTGTGAATGAGTTAACTCTTGATGTATTTAAAAAAAAAAAAAAAAAAAAATGTTCATACTCAAGATAATCTATTAAAGGGTCAATTTGTGTTTGGAAAAGAATAAAAATCACTTGTATTTGGGGGTAGTCCATTAAAGAGTAAGCTTGCAATATTCAGGAAAGAATAGAATATATAAAAAAAATGCCCACACCCTGGATAACCTATTAGGGGTTAACTAGTGATGTTCTGTAAAGAATAACATGTAAGAAATGCCCACACTCAGGATAATCCATTGAAGGGTCAAGTGCTTAGGTTAATCCATTGAGTGGGTAAGCCAGGGCAGTGACTAGGTAAAGTCAAGAAAACTAACTTGTTTTTGATATACCATTTTAGTTGGTATGTAAATAAGAAAAGAATATCCACCTAGTTATTTTGTTCAACTAGGGCGGTGCCTGTTCTAAAGATGATTGTTTTGAAGAGGCCAGATCTGTGGTATAGAACAGCCTGCCATAATTGTCGCTTAGAATAATTTCCCATCTGCCATATCAAACTACGGTTACTTCTCTTCAGTATTGCCAATTTAAATACAAAATAAATAACCTTAGATGATTCTGAAGAGCAGAAATCAAGAGATGATTTATAGATGCTATAAAAAAAGATATATCTTGTATTCTTTATTTTTATTTGATTTCTTGAATTGCTGACCCCCCCAAACTTCAAAACTTGATGCTGCACTGCCTTCAATTACATTTTTGTATCTGGAAAGTAAGTTTTTTTAACACCCCCCCCATTCTCACCAGGTCCAGTATGTATAGCTTATTTGTTTTGATTAAACATTTTATGAGTATCAAAACATTTGGAAACAGAAGTTGTGAAAAATCTTGCAATTTTAGAAAAAATACAGATAATTTTTTTTAATGTTTAATTGAAAATTTGCTTTTCCCATTAGGCAGCTGTAATTGATAAAGATGTTTATTACATTATTAATAAATAATACTTAATCAAACTCCATTGGCATTTGTTTTATCCCCTTTTTGAAAATATATAATTACCTTCTGAACACGAAAATACAAAAATCACCTTCTTTCATCTAATAGATGTACTGTGATTTTTATCTATTCCATTTTTTTCCACACAATGGACTTGGCTACTAAAATAGAAAAAAATTGAAATTATTCTTATTGTGTACTTTATTTTATCTGATTGTACTAAGTATCTGTGTACTTAAATCAATTCTTTCTCAGTTCTGGTTTTTGCTAATCTGTTTTTTTTTGTTTTTTTTTCCGTTCAGTGAACTCATGGCATTGAATTAACACTTACGTCATGAGTGATTGAGTAAGCCAAGCTTATATTTAAGCTTATGTAGTTCTCATTAGCAAAGATGTGGAGTGGCATAATGGTTACCAGCATGGAAAATGCAATCAGCACACTTTCAACTAGGACTGTTTGCATTCACTTGGCACCAATGCTTTTGGGAGAGGCATGAATCCCTGCCGACAAGCTATGGGATAATAAGTAGGCATTTTGAGTCCATCTAACCGAAGATTACTGACAGAAAAAAACTATAGCTTGGCACTCTATAGCTGGCCCCTAGCCTGGGTAAAAAAGGGGGCTGGATGTTGGGCTAGCAACTCCACCCAATAAAAAAAGCCTATTTGCTACTGAAACTATAACAGAGAAAATGGCCTAATGTTCCACAAGTAGTCTAGCAAGAATAAATGAACCCGTTTCATCGACAGTTGTAATAATTCAGATCAATGTTTTGAAAAATCGTAGCTACCAAAGATAGTGAAGGGTTCTATCCATCCTCTTTTTTTAAATTTTTCATTTATATATGTGTGGGCCTTATTTTGATATGGTTTGATACCATCTAGATTAAGAAGATTCTTGATGTTTTTTCATTTTATTTTAGATGTTTTTCTGGTGGAAATGCCAGTGAGGTTATAACTAGAACTTATTCTGACCGTATTTATTCTTTGATGGAATATTTTTGCATGATTCTTAATTTTGATGCTACAATTGTTCAGTTATTGACTATGATGGCAAGTTTATTTTTGTTTTATAGGAATCTGTGTCTGCATGCACTGCAACTACTTGACAACTGGCCATTGTATAAAGTTAACATTCACCAGATGTATAATTCAGAACGTAAGGCAGTGTAGAGTTTGAAGTTGTTTGGGTCAGAGATTGTCAATAAATCTAGTAAAAATCATAGATTATAGATTGTCAGTTTCTATGAATTATCTCCTTTGACTTCTGCTCTTTAGAAGTATCTGAATTTAGATATAAAATAACTAAATTGGTGACACTGAAAAGAAGTAAACAAAGTACTTGGAAGTCGTAGTTTCGTACAATGGACGGAAAATTATTTTACATGACAATTATGGCAGGCTGCTCCATACACCGTTAACCTTTCCAAACCTGCACGTTTTTGAATGGGCTCTACTCCGGTTATTTCTAAAATTAGCTGTGAGGGGCAACTGCATATTTATAAAGTTCAAATAAACTTAGGGCATTTTAATTATATATTATGTTTGATTTGGAAGCCAATGTGATGAATAATTTCTGTCTGAATTTTTTTTTTTGATGAAGGATTATCATTATGTGTTAGTGTTTTCAGTCTGTCCTAATCTGTTTGTCTTTTGATCACAGTGTTTTTGTCAGTGTACCCTGCATTTTCGCCAGTGTACCCTGCATTTTCGCCAGTGTACCCTACAGAGTTTTCTAGGTGGTTGTCATTACTGGGAGTGTTTCAGATATCAACATAATTATGATGTAAAAAATGGTCAACAACATTGTTTCAGCGTATGAATTGCTTCCATCTGGTTTTAGACAGCGGAATGAAGACATTCCATCCTCACACTTCAATGGTGACTTTCCGAGCTCAGCATTCTGAAACACATGTTTTAGTTATGTTCAGTATTATTTCTTATTCTTTATTCCTCTAATGGTGTGTTTTGAAATCAGAACCACTGGAGAGAACTGAATTGCTGACTTTTCTGCTAAAATTTACCTAACATTTATTTTGAAATTATAATCAACAGTATAGATCCGTAAGTGTGCACACTCATTTTGCAACCAGTGCACTAAGGAAATTCATGTGCTCACAAATGGTTTGTTACCAAAAATAATGTAGTAATTAATAATCTACTTATAAACAGTGAATATCTTGGCTCTCTGTAACGGTGGACTCTTCCACTTGAAGTTAACTAGTTGGCTGATAAAAATATCTCCTACCCATCATTTAGAAACTGTTTTGGCTCATGCTCTACTTTCGGATGGTGGGTGGGGGGTACCCGTATAGCCATGAATATTTTTTGCAGGGATTTACTAGTTATAATTAAGTATAATCCACTCTGATGGTGTAATGTTTAGTACGTCTGCTTGCATGTAGAAGGTCACAGTTTTGATTCTTGGTATGGGTGAAGAGTGTAGAAAACTATTTATTGGACCAATTTCCCTGTGCACTCAGCAGCTTATTGAGTACACTCCAAGCTCTCTGAATGGGGTGGAAGGCATGAAATGACCATTTTATAGTCCTGTTCTCTCCAGGATGAAGAGAGCATGCTTTTATCTTCCAAGATCTTGCCTACTAAAATCCAAATGGGTTATGCATTCTGCCAGGTAGCAGAGGAAGTATTTATGCTGAACTGAAAATGAGCAAAGGGCTTAAAGTGCAAAAGAACCAGTTTGTTTGGAGTTGAATGGATGAGCAAAATATTAGAAAATGCTACGAAGGGTCATTTACATTGACACAAGCATTCAGTGTGCTCATTCTTTTGTTATAGGTAAAAAATTTGCGCAGTGAGATTTTTGTGCACATTGACTACATAGTAAAAACTAGAAAGCACTCAGAGAGCGCATGCCTCTGCCAACTTTATCGCCTGGGGGAGCAATTGTGCATGGATCCACCTAAAGATTTAATCACTTCTTCTGTAGCATATTGTCCACTCTTCCATAAAATATCATTGAACTTTTAGAGATATTGTCTTGACAAACCTGAAATTTTGGCTATATTATGTGTTTTTGACATATACGATGTAGGGGAGATAATTTTGCATGGATTAATTCCAAAATTTATTCAGTTTTCTCGTAGTTTATCATCCACCCCTCCACCGAATTTCATAGAAATTCTTGGATAAGTTCGGAAATATTGTTGGGATAGTCATGAGCATATACATAAATGTAATTGAAATATAAAAAAAACAAAAAAATATCTCTCAATCAGAAAAAAATTCCTGGTTCCACCTCTTTCTTACCCGGTTACCCACCCTTTCACAAAATTTTATTGAAATTCATTCAATACTTTTGGAGATATTGTGGGGACAGACAAACAAACCGATGCTATCGAGAATATATACCTCTTTTCAACTTGGTTTATAAAGGTAAATTAGAGGGAACATTGATTGTGGTTCTTATTGTTGAGATGTCCAGAATTTCTCCTTTGATTGCGTCCAAGTCCAATCCTTGAAAAGAATTTTCCACGCACAATACATGGATATTTCCCTGTGATGTTTGGGTTGTTGATTTGTTCTCGTCACTGCTTGCATGATTCTTGTTTAGCTTCTGCTTCTGATTGGTGAGATCATTCAAATTTCTCTATTCCATGATGGCAAATTCTTCTCCATGTTGGTTGGTCACATGTAGGTGTTTCAATATTGTATGGTTGAACGTCAATGTTAATAAGGATTTCTTTGTCTTGATCTAAATATATAATAGATTTAGGCAAATTACTTTGTTTAGTTTATCTGTATTATGCATGTTCCTGATATAACCTCGAAGTTAATGAAATTATTAACATGGCTAATAAAAACAATTGTGTTTTCAAATGAGATTGTGATATAACAATGAAGATTACACCATAGAAACTCTTAAGACTTCATGTTTGATCACATTAAAACAGTTTGAGTTGAGACTTGAAAAAATTTTAAATTAGGATACTCGAATAATTAAAAAAAGATACCTAATAAAATGACTTTTTAGTATCAATCAATACTTATAACTATCGTATTAATAAATTTCATCCTTCATCAAAAATCAAAACAAATATAGTCAGCTGTTGTCCAGTTTTAAGGCAGTAGAAATAGGAAAGGAGATTTTTTGGTTTAGGAGAGTATGAAGAATGATCCATGATCTGCCTTGTCAGTTGGTCCCTATTATTATTATTTTAATTTATTTTTTTTCAAGTTGATTGTTTTGTTACCCTAAACATTGGAAATACATTTGAGAACTATTCTAATTGTGCAGAATGTTGGAAATTCTTAGAAAATCCAGGGTGTGTTTTTTTAACTCAGTGAAGTAATGTAATAGTTATTAACAGACAATGTTTCCACTTTGTACCCTCTGACCTTCCTTGGGGATCTGTTGTTTTCTGGTTTCAGGTGAACATGTGTACCTCCCCATACACGCCTCTCCCATTTTCTGATTCAACATTCCAAAAGACACCCGGGGAAGGTCAAAGGGTACATGGCCAAAATGTTGTGGAAACTAGTCCAAATAAAACGCATTCAATGATTAAACCCATGACCCGACATCTCTGCAAGTCTTCCTGGTGCCAATATCTGAATGCTGACTGCTTGGCACAGGAATATTGGGGACAAGGATAACTCACCACACCTCAACTGAGTGCCTTCTCTATGCCAAAAGGACCTACAAAAATGAACTATGGAATTAAAACAGTTTATTGCTGGAAAAATTTTTTAAATTCCAGAGTTAAATTACTTCAAGTTGGGTTCACATGTCAGTGCTGAGTTATTGTTGGTGAACTGGTAAAAATATTTTTTATCACAAAATTCAGATAAGTACACTAATGTTGTTTTTTGTGGAAACTTTTTTTTTTCCCAATGGAATGAGTTTCATGGGGAAAGAGACTGTATTTCTTGACAAAAACTTTTGCCTTTCTTCATATTGGAAAAAAACCCATCCTGAATTTCAAGCATTAAACTTTTTTTTTTTCCTTTCCCTCTTTAAAACTTTTTTTTCTCATTTTGGAAAGATCTATCAAAATTCGACTGGATTTGAGATTGATTTTTCAAATGTTTTAGTTGTGTCTACACATCTCTATAAGATGCTTTTCAGTCAGTCATTTATGTTAAACAACAGAAATAGGAAGGAAGTGTGATATCATTAAAATAAGATCTATTCTGATCGATTTTCTTTTTGCCAGCTACTAGAGATGTCTATAGAGTGCTTTTTTGCATTTGAAAAAACAATACAAAAATGGCCATTTATGATGTTGAAAGTAATACTCACAGAATATTTCCATATCATAAAATCTTACAAATATGAGAATCAAATGACTTGAAAAAAAGGATTACTTGCTGTTCTTATTCCTCCTGTTCTTCCCACCAAGGATGATGGATGCATCATTGAACTTATGGTTCTTGTTTCTTTAATCTAAAATAGGTTCTTAGTTTAGAGTTCAATATGCAATGTAAGTTTATGCCTGCTTATTTTATTTTTTAAATTTTTTTTGAAAATTCAGACCTTTCTTAGTGATCACGGCCCAACAAAAGATGAGAAAAGTAACTTATTTATACTATCCCCCCCCCCACCAACTTTTTAATTGATCTCCACCCTTCCCCCAAACCAGGATATATGGGTGGTGGTGATCCATAATTTCCCTTGGATCATTAGTTCTTAATTATAATTTTATATTTGTTTTGAAAGGGTATTCTTCTGTTGGTTGGTTTTAATCCTAAATTTAAAAAATTGAAGCAATTGGAAAGTTACCATATTTATTTATTAGGTGCAGATGTTTCAGGTGAAAAAAGTTGTCAACTGTGAATTCAGTCTCTCGTCTTTAATAGAGAGTGCTCTGAAGTTTTGCACACACCTGATATATTTAAGTTACTCATCTCGATTTAGCTTGGCCATTCTCAACATTTTTTTGGGCCACAGCCCCCTAAAGATTTTTTGTTTAGTTCCAGAACCCCCCTGTCAAATACGGATGCAACACTGATAGAAATTCATTTACTATCCTTTCAGTCTATGGCCCTTTCCAAATGAACCAGGGCCCCCTTTGAGAATGTCTGATTTAATGTATGATTTCCCATGGTTAAAAGATTGCTTAAGAATTTATATAAACCATATCAGTTGGAAATATAAGATTCTTGCTTAGTATTTCCAGAAACTTTTATCTGACCTCATTTCTAAAATTTGTTCATGCGAAGTTATTCATAAATCCTTGATGAATTCTTTCTTCCCGTTGAGGGAAAGAAACACTCAGACCATTTCTACTTTCTTTATTTAATTGGTCTATTCAATAATGTTAAATGATTAAAACTAGAGCTGTGCCTGTTCCAAAGGTGCTTGTTTGGAAGGGGTCAGACTTTATGGTGTGTGGAGCAGCCTACCGTAATTATCATGTAAAAGAATTTTCTGTATGTTATACATATCTACAGTTTCAAAGTATTTTGGTTACTTCTTGTCAGTGTTGCCAATTTTAATATTTTACATCAGAATTTGGAATTCTAAGAGTTGAAGTCAAGGCTGATTACTTATAACAACCATAAAGAAAGATCTATAACCTTTTGATTTAATTGAAAAGAAAAGTTTTTTATTAGATTTTTCAAACCACAAATTTCCAAAACTTCAAACTCGACACAACACTTCCTCGTGCACTGGAAAATATATCTGGCGAATGTCAAGTCAAGAGAATGGCCAGTTGTCTAGGAATTAAGATGCATCCACGTATGCATGACAGAATTGAATATGCTGACTGTATTTTTTTTTTTTTTTTTCTATTAAGATAAACCATTTTATGAATAGGAAGCAGTAAATGAATTGGTTCATATCACTAAGATTTTTGAGTCCTATTAGTACATGGGAATGATTATGAAATGAACAGGCATTTAGTTTAAAACCCTCAAAAGCAGCTCTTCCAACTTTTTTTTATCCGTAGTCTTCTATCATTTTTAATATAATGTTGCTTCGCAGTTGAGATATAAAATTATCATTTCATTATGTGAAGAGAATCTCATTAATAAACAGAATGAATTTTTTTTCTTCTTTGCTACTGACAGGAGAGAAATGGATTCTTCAGCTTGAAGTAACACTGTTTGAAATGATGGACTCCAGACGAGTTCAATCACTTAATAAATCCACTGCTGAAATTGATCAGAAGTAAACATTTTTTTATAGTATTAACAGCTTTGAAGTAGTGACCTAATCAAGTATTAATGTAAGAGAATGTGGAGAAACTGCTCAACCTCCATTTTGATGTATTACATCTCTTCAGTGTGGCTATAGACTTTCCATTATCCCATCCAGTACTGCGAGGTAGGATTGAAACCTGCTTCAGACCTGCATACCAATATCCTACCACTGGGCTATGGAAGTGGACGGATATATATATATATATATATATATATATATATATATATATATATATAAAAAAGTTGATAAACGTTGCTACAAAATCATAAAAACCTCTATTAAACGAAAATATCAATATGTAAAGCTATTGATTTTTCAACATATCCTCCATCTAGGTCTGAACATTTCTGAAGGTAGTGTTCCCATTTCTCTAACTCTCTCTTGAAAAATAGTGTGCTTTGATTTATACTACTTCTTTCTGAATGTTCTGAGAGGTTTGGGAATGAAAAGTGTGAAGGGATAAGGTCAGGGCTTTTGGATGGATGGGAAGATTTTCCAGCAAAATTCTTTGAGCCCTTGTTACCTTCAAAAAACGTAGAGGTGCAACTTACCTGGCTGTTTTCTCGTCAATGCAGTTATCAATTTTCATAATAAGCCCCCGTGATTGTCCTGTCTTTTGATAAAATTCAATCGAGATTACCCCTTTGGAATTCCAAAAAGCAGTTGCTATCACCTGAGCTGACCTCTCTGCCTTAATTTGACTGACCCAGCAGATACCCTTGGATCTTTTATGGATCTTGCTCTTCGAATCATATTGGTAGATCCAAGACTTGTCCCCAGTTACGATCCATTCCATAAAATCCTCTTCTGCTTGGTTCTTGCTTGAAAGACTGATGAAAATATCAGCTCTGATTTTAAGGAGACATTAAATGAAACAAAATTGTTTTAGAGACAGAATTTATTCATGTATATTAATGTATTCACCTCATCTAACTCATCATTTTTTAAAATGAAGGAAACCATTTTTTTTCTATCGAATAGAATTAAAAAAAAAAAATTGGAAGGCATTTAATCTCATGGAATCCCAGAATTTTTTCCACCAAACACTGGGGTTCTGCATAACCTACCTTTGGAAAAGACACTCTAGGCTATTTCAGATCAGAAAATGTTTTGGACATTTTTACTGGTGAAATTTTGACGAGATGAAAATCTACTTTTCAGCATTAATCAACTTTGATTTCCGCTAATGGTTCCTGGATGAAATGTTATTGAAACAGAAAGGTGACATTTTGTACATATTAAGTCTTAAATTCATACCAAGAAAAAAGAATGCCAATATCAATGGAAATAACTTTTTACCCCCCCCCAATATTTTTTTAAAGGGAGGTTCAGTTTGCAATGTAAGTTTATACTAAATTGATCCCTTATTTTGTGTTCACTTGTTTTTTGAAAATTCGGACTTCTTTAGTGATCAATGACCAACAAAAGGCAAGAGGAAACTCTCAGCTAAGAAGTAACATGTGCTTCCCAAAGACGTTAGTTGTATGACTGTTTCTATTGAGTGATTAACCAGACATGTTTTTGTGTATTATGGAAAAGAAGGAAAAACTGCCACTGGCTATTTCCCCAATGGAACTATTTGTGAAATCTGATAGTAGCTGCTTATTTTATTTTACATACTTGAATTGAATTTTCTACTTAGTTTTTATAAAACCTCTTCAGGCATACCTTGGTTTATATATACACATCAGGCTGTGACAGATAGCATGCTAAGATTCAAATCCAGCAGGTACATACCTATTTATTTCCATCCTATTAGAAACCTTCAACGAAAACTGTTTTCAAGTTGGGTTGGCTGGCTAAGCATCTATAATGCATACGGGCTGCATCAATTGAGCTAGATGGATGAAAATTTGAACATAACTCATAAAGAGTAGAAATTTTTTTTTACCCCACCCTAATCCCCCCTTAAATAGGTTTTTAGTGGGTCGGGGATCAATCAATGTAAGTGTATACTAAACTAGTCCAGGCAGTGTTCATGCTTGTTTTTGTGAAAATCTTTTTGGGATCACTGTCTTGCAAAAGGTACGAGAAGTAACTTATTCATTGATCACCTTTTCCCAATTTTTTAGTTGATCACCGTCAACATGGCATGCTGAAGATGTTGGTGACAGTTCTTATTGAATGACTATCAGATCTGTTTGTGTGTGTGTTGTTTTTTTTTTTTTTTTTTTTTTTTTTTTTCCAGTGATCTAAGTTTTTAAAAAAACTTTCATCACTATATACAAGTAATGAATGCATAATCCTATGTAGCTAACAATATTTTTCTTAGTATTGACCTGGTTATGTAACGATAAGTGGCAGGTTAAGTACAATCATTAGATTATCTCATCATTAGCCTATAAGTGTCCGTCATCAGGCATAGACCTTCCTCCAGATTTGCAAGAATTTACTATCGTGTGTTGCAGAGCCAATACATCAACAATTAGATCACATTGAAAAAAAAAAAAGAAAAATTGTTGCATAACATATAGCAATGATCAGTAAACTAATCTCGGTGGCCCCTTTTTTGTTGGTTCAATCCCAATCTGATCTCCCAGGATAGATGTTCTGATATCAACTCCTGCTAAGTTAAGATTCATACTATGTAATGAGTTGTGTGACCTTGTTTTTTCTGTCTGTAACATTCAACTCTTCTCCACGGGGGTAGAGTTTCACTGATAAAAACACTGTGCCCACTATTCAAAACTATGGACTCTTCAACTGAAATAAATTCTCAATTTTTCTTTTAAAAGCTTATAACTGTCATCAAAGTGATAGGTCATGGGACTAGTAATAATTATAAAAATATCTGTATCTCGTAGCCCTCACGTGTACCAAAACTAATTATCTAAAAAATACCAGGATGAGATTTGAGCATTGTTGGTCCAAAATGACCTAAGAGACTAAAAAAAAACAAAACAAAAACACTTTTCAAGTGGTACCTAGTGGTATTCTTGTGCAAATTTGGTTGTAGCTCCAAAAATGTGACCGAGAGCGACTGGAGATACACATATTCATGCATGCGTGGACACGCACATATCCACACATAGCAAAGATAGAAGAATCTGTAACTCACTTAGCTGGTTAGTTAGATAGGACATTTCTGGGGCTACAGTGATTAGAATGGTTTCTAGTTGAGCCCATGCTCAGAAAAATAACCCTATGCCTTATGAATAGATAATAACATCGACCTTCCTAGGTATAATAGAATCAAAATTATTGATAAAAACTCAACTTGACACATTTGCAATGAGGCTATGATCCACCTGATATCTTCAGAAAATGATGACATTCCAATAATTCCTCAGCACACACTAATGTAGATAATACTTATACTGCTGGAGAAAAATACTATTTGGTAGTTCAGTGTGTTTTTTTTTTTTTTTTTTTTTTTTTTTTTTTTGCTTACTAATGAATGAAAAGAATTTTAGAAAGGGTGTATTCAAATCCAACATTTTAAAGAGACTTCTTTGATTTATAATGTCTTTTTTGTTCTGATGTTGTGAAGCCCACCTTTGTTTTCTGAACTGGTTCTGAAGATGGGAAAATTCTTCTGTTATTATCTCTTGTTTAAACTTGATTAAGGGACAGTCTTGTACTGTCTACTTTCTTTTTTTTTTTTTTTTAATTTTTTTTAAAACCACTTCTTAAAGGTGGGTGTTGATGTCAGAACAAGAACAATATGCTTGGCTCTGTCATCTTCATATTTACCATTTTTGTCGTTAATATCATCCTTCATCTTGCTATTCAGATATCAGAAAATCTTTTTCGGGCAATAGACTAGTAGGATTATGGAATAGATTACTGGAATATTTAGTGCTATCAACAAATGTGAAGGAGTTTACAAAGAATTGTTCATTACACCACGGCCAATGTTATTTTTTTTAATGACTTGGATATGTGTAAATATGATTATTTGATGTTTACCTTTTATATGCAAATTGTATACTTTTCTTCACACTAAAATAAATGTTCTGAATGTATTCAAAAACTGAAGTTTCTTGTGTAACAACCTGATATTTCCCGTAACTTTGTATTCTCATGCAACCATAATTGACCGGTATAATTTTTACTCTGAGCTGTTATTGCCACATCTATAAATAGATTGTAGGCCAAAAGAGAAATCTGGTAGTAAGTTGGCAACTAACCTCAAACAGGATTGAACTGAATTAATCACCTGCAAAAAAAAAAAATCTCCTTTTTGTCTTGTTTGAGAATAATAAAGAATTTCCATTATTGATGTGGGTTGCGATATTCTGTAACTGGTAACTATTAGCAGTAAAAGTATCCTTCATATCACCTGATCTTATAGCTTTGAAGTTTCTTTTGATCATTGGTAAGTTGTTGATGGGTCTTGGCTGTTAATATTCAGCTGTGGACATCAGCACCTTTAATTAAGTACTTTACCTCGGTGCAATCACCTAAGATCATTGTATTAGACTATTATTAGGAACTGTCAACCAAATCTGTCAACATAGCTTTCTTCAGTTTTTAAGTTGGTTTGGCTATGTAGTTTTTTTACACCCCTCCCCCATTTATTTTTTTGGTAGTGAGTTTAATTTACAATGTAAGCTTTTGCTTAATCAGTCCCTTGGTTTTTGTTCAGCAGCATTCATACTTTTTTTTTTTTTAATTGGACCTTTTTAGTGATCACAGTCCAACAAAAGGTGTGAGAAGTAACTTTTTCTTTTGAGCACTCTTTTTTCAAATTTTTTAATTGATTGCCCTCAACACAACCAATTCCTCTTGGCATCATGTTATGTGACAGTTTCTATTGGATGACTATCCAGATCTGATGATACAGTGGAAGCCATTCTATTATCACAGCTAATGTTATCAAAATTAGTTGAGCCAAAACACTTGATTTAGAATGAATTGAAAATTCATATTTATTTCTCTGTTATGTTAAGTTGTTTATAACAATGAATGTAAATTGTTCCAATTTTTATATCCTTTGCCCGATGTAATCAGCTGATTATTATCCAAAAGAACCTGTAGCAAAGTGATCATAATGAGTGGTTTCTTCTGATATCTCGTGTAGGATTTGCTAAATGATTATACAAAAGCTTTCATCCACTTGAATGATGTGCAACACAGGATTGTCTGTGGTCAGGAATTGATGTATGCATTAGACTGAATAAGGATATATATATATATATATATATATATATATATATATGAAAGCTTATTTTCACTCTGTTGAGATTCTTTTTTTTTATGTGTTCATATTCCATCAAACTTCGGATACTTGTACAAGATCATAAGCAACATATCTATTTTTTCTCAAAAGATAGAATGTAATTGAATTCTCTTTAGTCATGTTTATACTTAATAGATATGGATGGTGGATTACAAATACCGAATCAAATGCTTTAGGAAAAGAGTTTTTTTTTCTATGATTTGTACTTGGTTTTCGTTCTCCTCAGTAATGAACATTCTCTACCCACCATTGATATCCTTCAAGATCTGTGAGGCTTAATCTAATATCCTAACCACTCTGCTATACTTGCTAATGTGACGAAGCGCTTTGTTTTGATTAGGTCAAAATCCAGGCACAACGCCTTCTGTGGGACTCTTTTGCCGACAGTAAACAAAACCTAAAACTGATGCAAGTGTTTTGTGCTGTAGTCAAGTCTCGGTGGTTGGGTAGAAGGAATTGCGACTGGTAGTGAAACAAGAGTCTGCTATGCCTTTTGCCTTGTTGGCACTAACCATTTCTTTACGTTTTTCTTTTCTCTAAAAGTATGTCACACTGTAAACTGATCTGCATGGTACATCTGAAATAATTTAATGTTCTATTTCTTTCTCTATGACACTGTGTATGAGCTGTCTTTTTTTTCCCCCTGTAGACTCCTTTTGGAGCATATGTCTACAGCAACACCAAGCTGGGTAATTTTGCTATGGTTTTTGAAGCTACTTAGTTTTTACAGGTTTTAAAAGTTGCTAGTCCTATGCCTTTTATTAAGGTGCATAACAATACCTGTTTCAGTAATGTACTTGTGCGTACAAAGTGCTTTTCATGAAGGAAAAATTACCCTAAAACCTAGTTCTCTCTGGCTCCTTTGAAGTTGTCCCCAAGCTTGGGTATATAGTCATCTTGCTAAGATTACTGCTGACGAATGGCAGTGGCAAAAGTCTATACTACATTTGGTTCACACATTCTTCAAATGTTTGAGTAGCTCCTCAAAATATATTTATATGCACACACATGTGTATGTAATTATATATATATAATATATATATATATAATATATATATAATATATATATATATATATATATAATATATATATATAATATATATATATAATATATATATAATATATATATATATATATATATATATATATATATATATAAATATAAATAAAAACAAGTGTTACATCTCAAAAATAATCATTGTTGTGTGGACATGATTTTATGTATTTAGTTGGTGTCCCCAAGTTTTTCAAAAAGTACCTGCAGGGAAAGTGTATGCTGTTCACATATATAAATTTGCAAACTTATGTATACATATCCAATTATACATAAGCTTATATGTGTATATCATTTGGTATTTGTGTATAGATTTTTATTTTTCATCTCATTCTAATTTGAAACATCTGTAACATCATTAGAAAAGTAATGCGGGGTTGTGAAATGAGATATTATGGGAAGTTTGTTTGTGAACTTACCAATATTACATTAATTAATTCTTCCAATGAAAGGTGGGAAACCAGACTAAGTAATTAAAACTCATAAGTGTCTTGAGAATGAACGGTTTGGAAATGTTCTGTTGTTCCCTCCTCTCACTCTTTGACTGCTTGCTCTCCCTTCCGTATTTCTCTCTCCCACTTGTGTGTCTTCTTTCCGTGGTGTCTGTACCCACCCCACGTGTCTTTTTCTGAGGTGTCTGTCCGCCCCCCCCCGCGTGTCTCTTCTTTCCGCGGTGTGTGTCCCCCCCCTGCGTGTCTCTTCTTTCCGCGGTGTGTGTCCCCCCCCTGCGTGTCTCTTCTTTCCGCGGTGTGTGTCCCCCCCCTGCGTGTCTCTTCTTTCCGCGGTGTGTGTTCCCCCCCTGCGTGTCTCTTCTTTCCGCGGTGTGTGCCCACCCCCCCTGCGTGTCTCTTTTTTCCGCGGTGTGTGCCCACCCCCCCTGCGTGTCTCTTTTTTCCGCGGTGTGTGCCCACCCCCCCTGCGTGTCTCTTTTTTCCGCGGTGTGTGCCCACCCCCCCTGCGTGTCTCTTTTTTCCGCGGTGTGTGCCCACCCCCCCCTGCGTGTCTCTTTTTTCCGCGGTGTGTGCCCACCCCCCCTGCGTGTCTCTTCTTTCCGCGGTGTGTGTCCAATCCCCTGCGTGTCTCTTCTTTCCGCGGTGTGTGTCCAACCCCCTGCGTGTCTCTTCTTTCCGCGGTGTGTGTCCACTGCCCCCCCCCTGCGTCTCTGGTGCGTGTTCGCTTGTGTCTCTTTTTTCTCTCTGGCTGCAGCCTTTTTTTTTCTTTTTTCAAGCTGGCACTTTATTTTCATCACTGAAATATTTGCTTTTTTGTTAAAACCAGAGTCTGGGAATGTCATATTTCCTGTGACTCTTCCCACTCACTCACACACTGTGTGTGTGTGTGCACGCACGCGCATGCTCCCATACCAAACTGCTTAAATGTTTCCTTTGTCTCAGAAATGAATAATAATAGTACAAGAGATAATTGAATAACCTGAATTATTGTGGGTGTATATTTTTCAGTTTAGTCCCACACAAGGCCATAATCATAGGGTATCTAGTGTGGATCAAACTCTACATGGTAATGGTCAGTTAGATTAGCTCGTTATGCATCATTCCACATTATCAACCTGGGAAAGTCAATCTAAACTAGGAAATCGTAAGTGGCCTTGCTTGTTATATATATATATATATATATATAATATATATATATATATAATCTCTGAATTTTTGAGATGAGGTATTATTATTATTTCGATTATTATTCGGACTTCCCCACACCTACCAGATGATACCTGATGAAGGCCATAGAGTACAACAGCCAAAACGTTGTAGGAAAAACAACCAAGATGAGGATAGTCCGAATAATTATTGAAATATATATATCTGTTGATATGATGACCAGTTGAAATTTTTCTATTCATTTCTCTGTCCACAACAATGGACTCTTCAATGTAGAGGCAACAATTTAGCTGATCAAATAAATATTTACAACTTGACAGCTCTTTAGTAGGGAACCATTAAAGTAAGAGAATATGAAGAAACCTCATGAAATCCACAGAAACATGAAGATATTTTTACCAAATGCATTTCGACCTTCTCTGTGTGTGTGTATGTGAATATATATATATATATATATATATATATATATATATATATATATATATATATATATATATATATATATATGTATGTATGAATCTGAAGTGATCTGATAGAATGTTGATAAAAGTGACAATTGGCAGGTAAACAGAAAAACTTGAAAGTAGGTGGTACATCTCAATTTTTTATTATGTGGGCATGTTTTGATGCATTTCAATGGGTACTAGCCATCTTTTTCAGAGAAAAAATTTGCAGCACTTCACAGGAAATTTTGCTGTATGCATGTTCGAGGAAAGAAATGGAAATATTTTTGTTTGGTTGTTTAATGGTAGGAGGGGTATTTGTATTGGTTTTGGTGAGAGTAAGATTTGGTTTAAAATGAGAAATATCTGTAAGAGGCAGGGATCAGAGGATATTTGCTTCCTGTCTGTATGGGTATTTGGCTTATCTTAGATGAGGAGGGCTGAGAGAGGAGAGGGTCAGCACTAAAATGGTTAGTTCTCAACATCTACTTTCAAGTTTTTCTCTTCACCGTCCAATTGTCACTTACATCAACATATGTTTCTTTGAAAAAAAAAAAACAATAAAAAAACAAAACTTAGATATAGTTGCTCCTTCTAAGCTGTGCGTATGCACACATTTTGAAACCTGTGCTGAAAGGAAACTGGTATTCCTTGGGAAATTATGAATCACTATCATCTATATGTACTGTAACCTTATGAATTAAGTGGTGATGATGGTGGTAAAATTGAGTTACTTTTAGCATTTTCATCGAGGTATGGTTTGAACCATGAATTTATTTGAAGAAAAAAAAAAAAAAAAATGGACCTGAAGTAAGGGACCAATTTATCATAAACTTTCATTGTAAATTGAAGCCTCCAGTTAGAACCTATCTAGAGAGTGAATTTTCAAAAATGAAAAAAACAACATTTTCACTACTCATTGGGATAAGTGTGCAAAATTTCAAATTTTTACTATGAATGGTTTGGACTTCAAAGTCTGGATAGATGCATATAAATGTCAGAACATAAATAATCTGAACTCAGCAGCAGTGATTAAACCAGTCTTTTGTGGGTAGCAGTAATTGTTTATTGTTTGTGCCAAAGGTTGATCCCTTGAAATAATGTTGAATGAGTTTTGATTTAACAAGTTTAATAAAATTCTGTGAATTGATGGGTGTTATTAATTTAAACATTACATCACATAGAAATATGAAATTCTCTTTAATCTTCTATTTAATGGAACAACTAATTGAACGAAGTTGTTGAAATAATAGAATAGAATATTAACTGAATATATTACCTCATAGAATGCCATACTTGTATTATAAAAAAAACCTGCCAATACGGTTTTATTAACCATGAGAGATGAGCTGTGGCAAAATTGGCTTGAAGCATTTTCAAGTTCACATTTGCACAAGTATTCAGTACACTCTTACTTTTGTAAGGAAAAAAAGTGCACAACATTAGATTTCTGCTCACTTTGACTTCTAAAGATTAGTGAGAACATGGCTCATGGAAATTCAAGTACGTCCATTATTTTTTTCACATGGAATAATTAACGCTAAAAACCAGGTCTGATTTGTAACTCAATAGAATCCATCACCTGGCCGTGTTTGGGGTGATCAATTAAAAACTCTAAAAAAAGCGGGATCATTGCATAAGTTACTTCTCACATTTTGTTGGGCTGTGATCTCTAACCGAGCCTTTATTTTTCTTCAACTAATTATTTTTGTTTATTACTTAATAAAAGTGCAAGTAAGTATAGTGGTCTAGCTTTAAACTCTCAATTAACCTTTCTATAATTATCTTATCCTCATGTGACTTTTTTTATCTTTAGTCTGAAATAACATTATGCGAAGAATGTTCAGTATCACTGTGTATGTATGTGTGTAATATATATATATATATATATATATATATATATATGCTCTTTTTCTTACCATTGCGTAATAGTTAGCAAGCTAGTCTGCTATTTCCTGTCAGACTTAAATGAAATATTTCAGTGCAAAACTTATTCCAGTCACTTGATACAACTGGTTCTCAAACTTTAATGAAACGTTTGGCAGGGAGTTCGTTTAAGATCTGGCAGGGAGTGAAAGGAAAAAGTGATTTGAAACCCTTCACCTTTCAATGTAACTTGCTTGCTGCCTGATCTGTCTCGTGTTACACCCATTTTCCTGAGAAATCCAAAGAGTACTTAGCATGACACCCATGTAAGTTGTACTGGACTGAAGTCACTAAGTGATGGTGGTGATGTATTTCAGTTTTTCAACTGTTATACCAATTGTACATAGTGATTGTTTTTATTTTTATGTTTTAATGTTTCCAACAAATCAATGCTCATTGATGTTTGGAAGACTTTTATATGCACTTGCAATGATTGCTATCACTGACTGACTGACTGGTATACCTAAATGTAAATGACATCCCTTTTTAGCAATGTTTGCAATTTAGTGGTTTTTCATTTATATCTCATCCTCATCAGTCTTTTAGCGTCCGTCGTTGGACATAGACCTTCCCTAGGATTTGCCACACTTCCCTATCATGGGCGTCACGGAGCCAGTACTTCCTGAACCTGTCTAGCTCGTCTCTCCATCTAATATTTTGCTGGCCTCGGTTGCGCATGTGGTCTCGGGGAGGGGGGGATCCATGTTGTGAGTCGTGATGTCCATCGATTGTCTGCCATTCTTGCAACATGGCCAGCCCACCGCCATTTGAGATTTTTAATAGATTCTATGATGTCCTTAACTCTTGTCTTTTCTAGGATGTACTGTGCTGTCTTGTGGTCTCTCCATGTGAGGTCCAGCATTATTCTTTCATGTGCACGTTGCATGGTTCTCAATTTGCGGGTCTGTCATGTTTTGATGCCAGAAATTGCTATTCAAATGATTTTGAATAAAATAAGTTATATTTTTAAATCTATTGTAATAAAATATAAATAAAAGTAATATTTCAATAAAAATCTATTTGACGATTAAATTAATATCTAATTAACATGTAATGTTTCCAAGATTTTAGATATATATCTTGGGAATTCAGATATTTGAAGATGTTTTTTTTTCTTCTACTCAATTTTAAAGGCAAATTTGAAAATAAATTTGGCAACACTGCTTGCTAGATCTTCATACAAGAATGCCATATTTAGTTGAATACAATGCAATCCAGAATATGATTCAACCTCCCCCCAACTTTTTGTAGTTAGAAATCAATACTCATTCTCTCTCTCTTTATAATCATAAACAAGAAAAAAGCAAGTATAAATATAATAGGGCGGGGCTTTCCAACCAGAAAAAAAAAATGATGTACCTCCCAATAATATCATAAATGGGGATCCGAATGAATCGAGTCCTTCTTATACTTGACAACCGTAGATATCAAAGGTGACAAAAGGTTCGATCCCTTTTGATTTGTGGATTTGTGTTTGTTCCTTATGCTCCTGGCTGTATCATTTCTGATTTTTAAGCCTTATTTTGACTGGTATAGTTTACTAATAACATCTAGATTTGCCAGAATATCGATGTTTCTATTTCTTGTTCTTTGTTTTGTTTTTTTTCCTCCTAAAAACAAAACCTACTTCAGAGGTTTTCCAGTGGAACATGCTACTGATGTCATAAAAAGACCTCGTTCTGACTATATCTATTCTCAGATGGAATTTCTTTACATGAATTCAAATTAAATTTTGACACTATATCTGTTTAATTATTGACTCCTGGTGAGTTTTTTTTTTTTTTTTTTTACACCGGAGTAAAATGTGACCCCCCCTCCTTCCCCCAGTATATCTATGGTCCGACTTTCAGGCTTATTTGACATGACAACCATTGTAACAAAAAGACGCAATTACATGCTGACCAATTTATGGGCTGGTCTGGTTAGTCACTCTGTAGAAACTGTCATATGACCAACCTTTTTGTTGACAGGTTCTTACTGCTTTGTGAAAAGAACACCATGATTCAGGACTAAAACAATGATGATGGTTGATTTTAAAAAAGATCCTCAATTAAAACATTAAAAAAAAATGTTCAGTTATGATTGTCCTTATATTAGGGAGGTCAGGTGAGTTTTAGTTGTTGTGTGAGTTGTATAACTAAGTTTTTGTAAAAGATAAAAGGCATTTTGTTGAGCACCAAGTACTTTATTTGACAAAGATCCGCTCATTACATCAAAAGTCATCAAAGTTAGAGGTTGCAATTTTTGCAAAAAAAAAAAAATTAGAAATAGATGTAATGGAAATGTAGCTTTTACACATGGTCCAAAAGAGAAAAATGATGCAGAAAGAGAATCCTTTTTACTGCAAAATTTTCCCACTTTCTAGGAAGAAATTTTGGGGAAATAAGTAAATCACTAGAGGCAATTCATATTTTTTCATATTTATATTTTTGTAAAACCTATATTTCCAAGGCAATCGTCCCTATGGCTAATGGCAATCAAACAGGTTTAGTGCTGCAAAACATAGGTTTTGAGTGGTTTTGCTCAATCTAGATCTTTTTGAACTAGATTTTGCTTTTTTTTTTTTTTCTTACGTAGCCACCAATTCCAAATCTTGTTTTTAGCTCCAAATCTTATATTAATTAATATTTACATTAATTTTATTAAGAAAATATTGGCCCTCGTCAAGTGTAATAGCAGTAGTAATATTGCAGGTCAAGTTACTGCTGACGTTTACATGCTCAGGCTGTCATAATTAAAGTGGCTAAATTTAGATCCTAAAACAGCTAAATTGGTATCTCTGGAATGGAGCCTTAAGATTCTAAGTTGGTGTATGCAAAACTCTGATTGAAAATAAGTTTATAATGATGTTTAAAACCTTTAATTTAAATGCAATCATTTATGCAATTCTGTGTTTAATTTATCAATTATTTGACTCCTGAAATATTAATTCCGTCGTGCGATATAGTAAAATACCCAGGAGACAGAAGTGTAACCTAGGGTAATTAAAAACAAAGTATGGAGAATTCAGATCAAATGATATTTCCATTATTTGGAATTTTTTAAATAAAAAACCATATCAATCAATGCCGAATTAATTAAGGAACAAGTTATAAACATTTAATTCTGGAAAGTTTCACGGAAAGAAATTCTCGATTGATTCCAATGAAATGGTAGCGATCTGGTTATTTTTCGATCATATTTGTCATGTGACTAACCTCGTACTTTCTCATATAGAACATTTTAACTTTTAGAAACCGGTCTGGTTAGTCACTTAATAGTCACCATCATGTGACCAACATCTCATGGCAGCATGCTGTATTTGGGGTGATCAGTGAATGTTACATCACTCACCTTTTGTTGGATCACTTAAATGTCTAAATTTTTAGAAAACAAGTGTGAATGCTAGACACAACCCAAGGACCAATTTAACGTAAACATAAGTTGTAAATTGCCCACCTTATTTTTGAGAATTTTCAAATAACTTTTCTTTTCTTTTCCTGCACATAAGTGAGTAAATGTTGAATTTCTCAGCCCTCTGGCCTCATTGATGTGGGCTGTGAGCATGATATCTGTAATCAGTCAGACTACTGGAAATTGAGAAAACCTATGCTGACAGTTTTGGTTGATGGATTCTAATATCATTATATATATATATATATATATATATATATATATATATATAATCTTAATTGTTTAGTATTGAGGTTGGTGGCAAAGAAGCCATGACAAAGTTAAAATGACCTGATGTTTATTCATTCCTGCTGGCTCATCGAGGCTTCAGTCATACGGTAGGAGTGTCCAAACTTGCTTAATGTAAGGACCGTATATCATAATATTAATGTAAAAGCCATATATCATAAACTTTTGATGTTTGTGAGCTACAAGTCATGAACTCAATTTACACTTTAACTACTCATTTTGTTACAATAAATTTTATATAAGTATCAACAAATATGTACCTATGCAATATTTACTCATGTAATCAGTTTTTAAAACTGTTACTTTGTAATTAATGCAAATTATGTGCATATGCTAAACGGTTCAAAACCTTGACTGATTATTGTGACAACTATCAATCCTGTTTTAGGATTCAATATAGTTAGATATTTTTTTCTCACCATCAATATTAAATTATACCTGGTGAATAATTATAAAGCTTTTTATAGTAACAATAATGAGAAAAGGTGCTTGGCCAACATATTTCCATTGGATTTAAAAGAGCCACTTGTTTTGTGGGGTGGATTTGCTAGCCCCATACCTAAGCTGTAGTTTTCTCTGTCAGTGTGACTTTCTTTTCTAGATGAGCTGGCTTACAAACCGAAAGGCTCCTATAGCTGTATTATTTAGCCATAGTTTGGATGTGAAGTAGATTAATACCTTTCCCAAGGACATTAAGTGAATGCAAACAGCATTTGTACTTTTAAAACCTTGAACCATAAGTTCAACAGTGCGTCTATGGAAGTAGAAGGAAGGAAAACAAGTAGTTTTTCTCTTAGTCGATTGTAAAACATTATCTGTCTGTAATCTAAAGAGAAAATTATTACACTAGAAAAAAATTCAACCTTTTCAAAGTCTTGGGTAAATATGTTCAGCAGTTGCAATATGGAAATATTCTGTGAATATTATTTTTCTCTTCTTTTAAATTTTTTTTATTTTTTATAAATACCAAAATGCATTCCTTGACATTACAGCTGGTAAAAAATATCGATCAGAATTTGATTGTCTTTTAATGACCTGACACTTTTTCATCATCAGTCTCTTAACGTCTGTCATTGGACATACACCTTCCCTACGATTCACCACAATTCTCTATCATGGGTGTCGCGGAGCCAGTATTTCCTAAATTTGTCTAGTTCATCTCTCTATCTTGTGTTCTGTCGGCCTTGGTTTCTCATGCGATCTGTGGGGATCCATGTTGTGAGACGTAATCCCCCTTCCTTTCTCTTCCTGTTGTCTAATGTGATCAGAACCAACCGACCAATAAGTGTCTTACTGAGATGCATTTGTCTGACACATCTTAAGAAATTCATAACATTTTTTTTTTTTTTTTTTTTTTTTCTCATTAACTCGATCTGTCTTGTGTTTTCCTTGGTGTCCAATAATAACAGTGACTTCGTTTTTTTTTTTTTTTTTTTTTTTGTTTTTTTTTTTCCCCTCCAGTTTTAAGTTAGTTGTATTTCAAGTGTATAAGCATCATAAATTTTACTTCTGGAGATGAACCTCTGGGCTATTAGTCACCAATCTGTTGCACTATCACTGAACTACATTCGCTAGTGTCAGGTTGAGTAAATACTAGTTATATGCCATGACTATTGAGTACAAATAAATACAGTTGGCATATGGACTCCTAGTTCTGATGGTGGTGACAGATGGCAGTCTGGTATATCAAAATGGTACTGTCCTCTGGGAGTGAATAATGATTTCTTTCTTCATGGAAATGACAGAATATTTGCATTTGAAAACCTCAACAAACACATCTACTCTGTAAGCCTTACTCAATTTGAAATAAGTCATTCCTACTAACAAGAACTGGCTAAAGGTTATTTGAAAGTTCTGCAACATAGGTTTCTTTAGTTTTCAAAGTTGCTTTGGATGGCTGGCTGGTTGGTTATGTATCATGTATACAGGCTATTCTAATGGGCTGAAAATGTACTTGTGCCTGACCCCCCCCCCAATGGAGGTTCAATTTGTGATGTAAGTTTTTGCTAAATTGATCCCTTGATATGTGTTCTGGCAGCTTTCATGCTTATTTTTTTTGAAAATTAAGACTTTTTGGGATCACTGCCTAACAAAAAGTGGTAGAAGTAACTTATTCATTGATCACCTTTTTTTCCCCCCAATTTTTTTTTCTATTGATCTTCTCAAATAGGGTATGTTGCCAAAAGATGTTGGTCATATGATGGTTTCTAATGAGTGACCAACCAGACCTTTTATTTTTTTTCTGGATGAAGTATTATGAATAGTAAATCAAGATAATAATGGTTTACAATACTTGCATTTCTGATACTCTCTGGCACTAAAGGAATGGGAATGGAAAGTAGGTTTGAGGATTAGATTTGATCTTCTGTCTAGCTCTTGAGTTCTCATAGCTCTGGTGGTTAAGAGCAGCTGAGTACTTACCTGGATCTTCCTAGATAGAAGGGACGGGAGTTTGAATCTTACCAAGAGCTTATTCTTTATTCCTCATCTGTACTGTCTGTCATCCTAGAGCAAGTGAGTATTCTGAGTTCAGTTATGATGATGAGCCACAAAAAATTCAGAAAAATTGTAGTCAAAATTGATAAGAACTTGTTTCCATCAAAGAATAAATATGGTCAAAATAAATTCTATATTTTCCACCACAAATCAGCTAAAACAGAATGAGGAAATATCTAGACTCTGTTGATAAATATGTCAAAATGAGGCCTCAAAATCAAAAACATTCTTAGATCTACCAGAGTGCTGATCCCAATTTCCAAGTCTGTAGACAAAATGCTATGGCCAGGAGCACTGGAACTAACAAATGCACACACATGCATGTATAAAAAGGGAAACATTTTTAGAATCACTGCCCACTGAGTTTACCACAACTTCACCAAAATTCCAACTCTCTTTCTCATTGTTAGAAACGGTTTCCTTGTAGTTTTCAATCTCCTCAAAACTTTATTTCTCCAATTACAATTGAAAGTTTAAAGTTCTGTTAATACTTAAAAAAATTTTTTTCAATTATTTCAATGATGCTGCTTCAGCCAACTTTGATATCACTACTTCTTTTATGCAATGTTGTCTATGAAAGGGAGATCGCCTTAAACATAAATTTCTTAGGATTACATTATATATTAGGTTGTACCAAAGTTCTGTCCATAGTTGAAATACCCCATCCTGCTAATACAGAACTGTGAACTATTAGCCGTGACTATTCATTTATAGAAGCTAAGAAAAGTGTCAAAGGTTGGAAAATGGGTCCCTAGCTGAGGGGGGCAACATTCATCTAATAAGATTTTGTTGAGTATTTAGTAGGATATGCAAATAATTCGTTTTGAGCCTTTTAAATGATAACTGAACAGTTTACAACTGGAGCTCACAATGACCTTTGAAAACAGCTTTGGGCAGAAAAAGCCCATTATTAGTGACTAGAAAAGGCGTTGTTCTTCTTCATGATAATGCAAGTCTTCATACTGCTCAAATGAGTGAAAATTTCATGGAGGCATTTGGCAGGAAAAAAATTATTTTTCCACCATTGTCAGTCGAATTGAAGTCAGCAGAATATCATTTTAGGAGTTGGCAAAATCATTTTGATGGAAAAAAAGTAACTTTGAGTCATGTCTCTGGCTTCAGACTCTGTGGTATACCACGGCTGCTTCAACATTCAAAACTGGAAATTTGGTCACTTCTGACCTCGAAGGATGAACATGAAGTGACAATTGCTCCTTGCAGTTTATATTTGTATAATGCCGAGAGTCTTGATTTATTTGAAGAAAAAAAAAAAAATTTAAGACAAATTTTCTGAAAAAAAGGTTGATCGGTTTAAAGTAATTTTACTGTTGGTTACAATAAGTTTTACACTTTAAATATAACCTTTTACTAGATATTCTCTAGTTAATTTTTCTGCTCCAGCACTTGTACCATGCGATGGTAATACAAAATGGTGCCTCTATTCTAGATGTATGGAGCATCTATCTTCGTAGATAGTTTTTATATTATCTTCATAAGCAGACTGTATTTGAACCCAGTGTATTTAAACAAGGTTTTTACTTTTCTTATCACTGCCCACCGACTTTACCACAACTTCACCAAGCTCAATTTGTGATTTATATTTATTTCATTCTAATTGTGTTTTTTTTTTTTTTTTTCCCAAATAAATTCATTTATATAATGAAATGTAGGGTAAATTTGACCATTTCTCATTTCCGAATTGAATATGGGTAGGTCCATTTAGGTTTCTATAAGAAGTTGCTGAATTATATATTTATCCATTTGTGAATAATCCTGTCATTTTTGACTGGTACTATGGTTATCAAAAATAAGTATGATTATTTATGGGACGTAATGTGTAGAAATGACATGAGTACAACAAAGTTTATTTGATATTTTCATTTTTGGAAGACAAGTTAATATTCTTCTTTTTTTTTTTTTTTTTTTTTTTTTTTTTTTTCATTTGCTCACGTCCTGAAGGGACATGACAATCATGGCTCCTTACAGCTTCATTTCCCTTGTCACTCTTAGCAACTCTTGTATTTTTTCTGCCATCCACCTGTTCAAGTCCTTCAAATAGGTTACTCCTTGCTTACCTTAGCTCCTATTGTTTTTTATGCACCCTCCAAACCTTCCTTCATTATATGTTACAAAAATTCCAACCATCTCTTTCTCATTGTTAGAAATGGTTTCCTTGTAGTTTTCAATCTCCTCAAAACTCTATTTCTCCAATTACAATTGAAGAAATCTCTGCGTGTATTACTTGGCAATAAGTCATTATATAACGTTGACACTCACCTGATATATTAATCAGAACTCCAGGCATTGCAGTGTTGCGTTCGATATTGTTTGGATCAGCAGATCTCGAGAAACCTAATAAAAAAGGAAAAGAAAAACACACACTGTAGATCTTTTACCTAAAATTATAGATCCAAATTCAGATATTGGCAACAGTAAGTAACTAAAATACTTCGAAGCCATAGTTTCATTTTACGAACAGAAAATCATTTCGCATGACTATTGTGGCAAGCTGCTCAAGACACCTTAAAACATGGACAATTAGAATGGACGCTGCCCCAGCTGATATATTCATTATTGATATAGTTAATCGCTGCTGACCATATCAGACTGCTTTAATCACTGGGTTTAGATTATTCATAAGTATCTATTAGGACTTGGCCCAGCCCTCATTGTTCATTTAAGGAATTTTATTTTTGCACGCACACACACACACACTTCACCATGATTTAAAAAAAAAAAAAAAAATTCCCTTCCAATATAGGTTTTTAGTGGGGGTGTCAATATGTGATGTAAGTCCATGCTAAATTGGTCACTGGTTTGTGTCCGTCTGTTTTTTTTAAAATTTAGACCTTTTTTATCGATCAGAGCCCAACAAAAGGTGAGAAGTAACTTGTTCATTAATCACCCCTCTTTCCAACTTTTTAATTGATCACCCCAAACACAGCATGTAGTGGTGATTCATACTTTCCCTTGGAATGCTACTTGATATTAGAATCATCATGAAATAATTGAATCTGTTAATATATAAAAGAATTGTCATTGAAATGAGACATCTGTATACTTAACTGCTGACTATCAACCAGCTGTGTACTTCATCACTTTTGACTGAAACAACCGAAGTCCATTTGTTTTCCTTTATTGTTTGGCTAATTAAAATCATCAGCTCACTAGATAGAATATTATAAACTGAAGCGTTTGCAGTTTAGTTCCTAATGTTGGATACGTGCTGCTCATCTACACATACTAATTTGTGTATATGGCTTTTATATTTAATTGTATAATTGTTTGTCAGTATTGTCTGATTACTAAAACTTGTAATGGATTGGTCCATGTAAAATAGATTAACAGAATTAATAAAACAAAAGGGCTGTTATAAAATAGACTGTTGTAACCTAACAATGAAAAATATGTCATAGAAATGCTGGATGTTTCCAAAGTAAGAAGTGTGTAAATATACCAGATTTGCAAAATTTGGTTGTACATTTATTTATTTTTTTTGATTAAAAAATTTTTTTCTGTAATGTTATGAGATAAATTTTTTTAATGAATTTCTCTCTATGACTTTTTTATACCACACAATATCAGCGGTATTTTTTGGCTCCTTAGTACCGATTCATACGTAAATGAAACTTTCAGCTTTGGTTAGTATGAGCTATTGTCTCTTGGTTGGTTTTCTGTCAAGCTGATACAGATGGAAAGAGAGGAAGGGGATACTATGAACATGCACACAAAATTGGCTATTGCTGGTAAGCAAGACGCTGCTGTTTTTGTTCACTCTAAGTAGGCTGCTGCTGGTAATATCACACAAGGTATGCAGGTTTTTCTGAAATTTTTAATTTCTTAATTTCCTACAATGAGTATATTTTTTTTGCTAAAATATATATTTGCATAATTTATCTATATGTAAATCTCATTTTGGCTGGGTACTATGCTTGTAAATAAAGATGCATATATATATATATATATATATATATATATATATATATATATATATATATATATATATATATATATGAGTTTTGGGTTCTAAAAATGTGTCAAAGTATTGCATATTGCAAAGGGTTCTCACAACCTGTTTAACTGATAAATTCCAGTTGAAACTTAATTCCAATTTCTCAATTAAGCTCAGCTTGTTTAGGGCCATTTTGGCTTTTATGAACAATACAAAAATGCAGACCTTTGGAAAATTTTTCAAACTTATAAAAAAAAAAGGTGGGGAAATCAAATTCTTGGCTAACACCCTGTATTATCACTAAATGAGTGATTATCGCAGATTTTTCAAGTATTAGATGGATTGCATTTTGTCTTTGATTTGAAATTGGCTTTTGAGAATCTATTAATCTGTTCCCTGCAATTAGTGAGATGACTTGTCTTAGCAAGTAGTCAGTCCAGTGCCACCAACAAAATAACTCAGTTTAGCAAGTTATTGGTCCAGTGTCACAGCCATTTTCCTCACTTATCTTTATGTACGAATAACATTTATCATGTATTCTGTTGTACATATTTGTTCATTTGTATGAGAAAAACCCCAAATATCTTGAACATGCAACAAAAACTTTTCCCCAAAACCTGGCACAGGAGTTACGATGAAACAAAAAAAAAAAAAAAAAAAATGAATAATCTCAAAAAAAAAAAATGTGCAAAACAGGTTAAAAAAAACAAAAAACGTTCATTTTATGGCCATTAGTAACAAAAAATGGCTAGATTTACCTAGAATGCCTAAGCAATAGCAAAAAATTGGCTGAAAAAGTGCTAAATGTGAAATTTTACTGCTGCCAAAGCAAACATGCTAAATTGGCAATGAGCAGATTACAGGAATAACTCTAATAGTGAAGTTTCAATCAGTTTGATGACAGTATTGCTGTATGAATTAATCTAACTAAACATAAGCTGAAATAAAACCAACATTAAGTTATAATAAAAGCTTGAACACTCGGTTTGAACTGTATGGAAAAATTTTTTTTGAACAAATTATCTATACTGATCTAGGTATACCGGTAATAATGAAACCTTGAGGACATTTATTGTTAGTTGAGCCACTGAGCCAAATGAAGTGTTCAACAATTTCAGCTTTGGAAAAAATTATAACGGGTTGAATGATTGGAAAGATGAAGAGAAAGAAATAGGCTGAGAGTTTACTGGGTTCCAGGGACCATGGCAACAGAGCTGTCCTATAGAGAAGAAAATCGACTCTTTGCCAGTGGGTGATGTTGTTCAGTAATTAATATATAATGACGGTGTTTAAAAATAGACCCCGTTCTCAGCAGTGACGTTCTTTCTTTCAAGCATGAAGTATGTTCATTAAAACTGTTGCCCATTAAGGACATATGGTCAATCAGATCAAATCTTTCAGCCCAGGAAGGAACTGGAGCACCTTTGATGACTTGCTTACTGTGTAGGTGTTCATCATCGACTAAGTTTTTTTTTTTTTTTTTCCTCTTTGTTGACAAACTCTAGTACAAAGTCTGGAGTTGACTTTGTTTTCCTACTGTAACAAGAATTACAACAATCCTCACCAAAATGAGGGTTTGTAAAATGATATGTAAAAACTTCATTCCCCTACTGTGATTTGAACTTATGACCCAATAATTGCTAGCCTGCTGTCTTACTGACCAAACTTATATTGACAAGTCTTAGATATGTATGAAAGTTCATCATAAAGATACACACGCTACCTTCATTCTTATAAATAAATACATTTTTACAAAAAAAAAATGCTTTTCTATAATCTTCCATTTATTATATATATATATATATATATATATATATATATATATATAAAGCTGCAGTAATCCTTTTCAGTTGGAATGGAAGTTGGACAATAGTCAAACTCCTACAATTGAGTTTTGACTTAGTCATTATTGTTACATATGGAAATGAGGACCAGACCAGTGACGTCATGCACAAATAACAGACAGTTATGTACACAAAAACCCAACTCTGGTCAACTTGTGCTAAAGTTTGCAAATTGCATTTTACAGGAATTATTAATAAATCACCTTCATTTTAATGGAGTTAAGGAGTTCGATCTTAGTGCAGTCAATCTTGTTTTCCATTGTTGCTTATAGTTCGGTGATGTTTGTCTTATGCATCTATAATAGTTTTGGAGATGTTATTGTTTTGCAATTGGGTCCTTCCAGAAGGCTGTTTATGTATAGTTAATTCATTGATGCTTGACATGGTATAACTATGAATGGAGTTGATAGATGCTACTATTTTCAAAGAAGAATTTTTGTGCTTAGGTTGTTCAGATTGCTGTATAAAATGTGCCTTCTAAATGGTCTATCACAGTCAGAGGCAATCCTAAGACTCCTTTTATTAACAACTATCCTTTCAGATAAAGAAGGGCGTGACTCCTATCCCTGATTCATATATCCATCCTAATCACACAGCAGCTAACTGAGTACACTCAAAGCTGAGTGCACATAAAGATTAGTCTTAATGAGTTTTCTATACACTCCACGTATACTGGGAATTAAACCTGGAACCCTCTGTGTATAAGTCAGATGTGCTAACCATTACACCATCTAGTCATTAATTCTACTAAACCTGGTTAGCAACTTCAGGCCTCTTTGCCAGCAAACAAATTAGGCTTTTTTTTTTCCTCGTAGCCTGAGTAATTAACTTTTAAACATAGTTTTCTTATTACATGAACTAAGCCATCAGATGCTATTCAATCTTGATATCAGTTTTTGTTATTGCATGTCAAGCTCTGATTTATCTTTGAAAGGCAACATGTTTTCTTTCTCAATGCATCCTTCTCTATTACTTATTGTGTTCAGTTGGATGTCTTTTTCTCATTAGTTATACAAACATGTAATGTTTTTATTTTTTTTTTGTAGGTGTCAAAAGCTAGTTTTTTATCTGAATCATTTAGTTCAACAAAAGAACTTGTTTTTAATTATTTTCACTTTCAATCATCTGTAGTCATTGATAAAGTAACAGTGATATATCTGAATCATTACTATAATTTGAATTGATCTGTCCAGAAAGTATCCAGCCATTCAATATTAACGAAAAATAGCCTACCTAGGGCATTGGCTCCTAGGACCAAAGTTCTCCTCTTGGATTCTCTCACTCTTATCTGAGGGTCCCTTTCATTTTACAAAACTGTTTGGAAAGTCATCTTTTTGTTTGTGTTAAATGACCAGATACTTTCTAAAACAAATTTTTCGATATTTTGAAGGGTTCTTAACTTGCCAAAAAGCAATGGAAGACGTAGGGATAAAAATTTGTGGTTGTACTTGCTGAAAAATTAACAATATTATCTATTGTGTTCACTGAGGCAAATGATGTCGGTCAATAGACTAATCTCATGAATATGGAATTGTTGAATACTTAGCTTGGTGAGATGAATGGCAACTTGAAGGAATAGCATAAAATATAATTAGCAATCTAATTTTATGTTAAATCAGTCCCTTCTGTTTCTGGCAGCACTCGTGCTATTTTAAAAAAATTTTTTTTTTTAAATTTTAACTTCAGTAATCACTGCCCAACAAAAAGAGAAAAGTGACTTATTTATTGATCACCCTTTTTTTTCATTTTTTTGTTTTTGATTGGTCACCCTCAACATAGCATGCTGCCAAAAGATATTGGTCACATGACGGTTTCTATTGAGTGACTTACCAGACCTGTTATAAAAGTTGCTTTAATTTGTAATTTAGAGAATATCCTTTGTATATTTGCTAAGAGTGAAACAAGTTAATGAACAGATCAACTGTCTTCATTGTTTCTGTTACCTGAAGATGCTTGTATAAATATGCACCTATAGCTGTATTGACCTATCATTACTTATACAGCTTTCCCTATTTTATGGCACTTTGCCTTATGGTACTTTGCTTTTGTGAAAGACCTCGAACTGCCGTAGCTTTGAACTGTCTGTGTGTCTATGCTTTATCTCCATTTATTTTTGCTTTCGTTAGCAAGATGTGTTCTAAGGTATCAGAAAAATCTAAGAGAGCTTCTAAGGTGTTATGCTTATCATGAAACTGGCAGACATGTTATTTTTCAGGGCCTGGGAAGGTTCAATAATTCTTACCATATAAAGCATCTTTACTCTATGCCATTTTGGCTTACAAGAGGCTCATGGGAATGCTTTGCTTTTGGATAATGCAAATCAATAATAATGATTATAAGTAGACAATAAAGGTGTCTTGCTCTAGGGGATGATGATCATCAAGTTAGTCTGGCAGACAATTACTATTGGGTAGTGAGTGCCCCCACATTTGTGGCCTTGTGCCAGATTAAGCTAAGCTTCATAAATACAGAGGAAGCTGTTCATTATGATCATGGATAATGTTATCAAACGATTACCAGCATCAGTCAGTCCTAAACACTTTATTCAAAATGAATAAAAAAATTTAATTAATTTTTTTATAATCTCTGCTTAATGCTATCAGCTGGTTATTGTTATCTGGAAGACCCTGTACCAGAGTGCTCACAATAAGCCTCTTCTTTTATATTTATAATTGGACACTCACTTTGTTTAATTCTTCACAGTGATATTTAGTATCCAAGTTGGACTTTACACTAAAATCATCAGTCACACAAACTGCCCTATTTAGAAGCTTGTTTGAATGTCCTGATACAAGACTGTTAATTATCAGTTTCTGTGACATTAAATTGTCCTCTATGCTAAAAACAAACCATTGGTGTCACAATAAAAAAAAAAAATCAGATTTTATTACTTCCAGCTGAAATGTGATAATGCCTTTTATGTTAGTTATGGAATCAGCTGTCCCTGCTGGGCTACACATATCTCAAGTTTCTGTTTTGGGCTATTTCTTCTAGGTTTGCTATATGTGAAAGACATAGTCATCAAGTACCCGAAGTGACGTTACTCATCTCACTATACAGCTATAATGTCGCTAGGAAAAAAAAAGCACCTCCATCTTATTTCATTTTATATTCAAACAGCTGACTCTTCAATTTCCTCATCTGACATCATTAAAATTTTTTGTTCATTTAAATGACCGGCATGACTAAATTTCACGTACATCAGAAGACTCATGAGTAGTGAAAACTGAGAGAGACATCAAGTCCTGTCTTGACAAACCCAGAAGTGCTTTTTTTTTTTTTTTTTTTTTTTTTTAAATTTTTATTTTATTTTATAGTCACCTACCTAACATGTGGAAGTCGAAGCAGTACAGCCTCAAAACTAAGATTTGGCTTTATAACAGCAGTGTTCTCTTGTATGGTTCTGGGTACTAGAGAAACAAAGAAAGACCTGAACAAGGTTGATATCTTTCAAAATAGCTGCCTCGGAAAGCTCTGTAATATCTGCTGACCAAACAAGATCTGAGGTATAAAGACAAGCTGCAGGAATATGTCTGTTGGTATTGAAGAATACAACGGCTTAATCATTTCTTTGATATACTCCCTGAAAGAATGTCTAATGTTACCTTACCCTAACTAGAAAGAGAAAGTGAGGCAGTCCAAAGACCATCTCAAGGACAGTGATGATAGAACTGGAAGAGATGGGTCTCTTATGGGGGCAAAGCACAGGTCAGGATTTGATGGCATCGTATGATTATGGCATTATGTCCCAGCTT
This sequence comes from Thysanoteuthis rhombus, assembly GCA_963457665.1. NCBI lineage: Eukaryota > Metazoa > Mollusca > Cephalopoda > Oegopsida > Thysanoteuthidae > Thysanoteuthis > Thysanoteuthis major. The sequence goes on from OY735232.1 coordinate 27,535,062, forward strand.
GGATGATGGGGATCAACAAATGCACAACAAATCTATTATTCCATTTGTATTGTATTGGGTTCTTTGGGATCCCATCTGTCTGTAACCATTATAACTGCTCCTTAAATAATAGAATTGACCTTGGCATTCTTCCAAGATAGGGACATTAGCATTTCTCATTAGAGTCCCTCATTAAGGTCCCTCTAAAGTGAAAAATGAGTGGCTCTAATCTTTTTTTTCAGATAATAACATTTTGGCTGAACCATTCTACAGCTTTCTTCAAGTGTATGATATGTATGGGAAGAAGTTTGATTATTTGATATTGAGGGAGATTTTATCTTCTAAGACTTTTAATATGATCTGATTTTATATTTTTCTTATCACTCTGCCCTCACTAGCCCTACTCCTGTCTTCTAAAATGATTATTAATCCTTGGGTGGTGAGTTTAACATAATTGTAAATGAATCGTATACCAAGTAGACCAGATTGGTAGATGGTATTTATTCCTGGATTCTGACTGTTTCACCCAGTCATACTGGTCTCTTAAGGAGTTTGAAGTAATGGAATCATGAGCTTATGTATTTTTGCGATGAATGTTGTCAAGAGAAAAAAAACAAAGAAAACTATTTTCAAATCAATTTGATCATAAAAGAGAAATAGGACTATTACACATTAAATCTCTCCGAAAGAAAATGGAGGGAATTCTTGTTCTGAAAATAATTGATATTTTCTTTTACTTCTAGCTGGAAACATTCAATATTGAAGCCCCATACCAAACAACAAATGAACTCAGTTCCGGTATTGCCATGGCACAAGTTTTGAACCAAATGTAAGTATTGTGTTTTTCTTAAGCTTACAAAGCTTGCAAGGGAAGTACTTCTTATTGCCTGAATCAAAATGGCCTTAAAAATGATGAAAGAAAAACTAACTGCAAGATAGCTGACAAAGAATTACTAACTTTCAGAAACATTGTTTAATGGTACTAATACCATGACCAGTAAATATTACGACCTATTTTAAGAATAGATGGAATAAAAAAAATAGCTGTTTTTATATTTTATTTAGTCTAATGGTTTATCTTGGTAAAATGGTCTGTCAAACTTTCCTTAACACATTCACTGTTACCTTGGATAGTACGACAAAAGGACATCCTCTGATTTGTGCTGCAAGGCAGAAACTGAGTTCAGTGCATTGTCTTAGTTTGGAGCTTTCTTAACCTTTTGCATTGATGACTCTCTTTTTAAAAATGATTTTTTTTTTTTTTGCAACACATTCAAGTTTTGTTTTCCAAATCAAATATCTAATGTTATCCTAGCTGTTCAACTGACTTAAGAAAATCATCTTTCGAAAGGTATACTTGTATAGAATTATACTTAATTTTCAACTCTCCTTAGGATTATTGGCAACGCGCTCGAGTGTTGCAACAGTTTGGAAAGCTCTGCCTATCTATTTATATTTCCTTAAATAGAACTGTGGAATGGACACCCATCTGCATCTGAGGCAACAAACATTATTCAAGTTTTGTGAGCAATTCTAATATATAACGTCATCTAATCAGTTTAACTGACTAGGCAGTGATGGGGGAGGAGTATTTTTTGAAAAAAAAAAACATGGAATGGATCCTCATGTGCATCAGAGGCAACTCACAGTATGTTACAAGATGCATTTATGTATCCTGTAGGAGTGAATGAGATTATCTCAGATGACCAAAAGTGTCTTAGCATATGATATTTACTATAATTAATGTGAGATAATTACCATGAAATTTTATCATTAAATTTTCTTTAATATGAAAACTTATAGATTTGTTTTTCTTTTTTTCAGCTGTGGTAGTAGTTATAGGGTTTTAATCCAATTCTGCAACGTATGCATATGAATGCTGTTTCATATCTTATGGTGTACTGACCATTAGGAATATGATTAACTTTTTGGATTGTTTTGTTTGATCTGCATTTTTCATAAAAGCTAATTTACACACTTTCTAAAACGTTGACAAATGTCATTAAAAACTACAAAGCTGAGAGCGTATATCTCTGCCAACACCATTGTCACTAAAACCTGAACAATCAAGTACAGATCCCCAACTATGCTGTGACAAAAGTTTGTGATAATTATTTATCAGACTTATCAATATTTTTGAAAACGACTATACTTTAGTTTGTCACATTCATTTATGATATCACTGTTACATCTGTAAAGCTGAAAAATTGTCCTACTTTGCAATCTTGACTGAACTGCAAAAGAGTTCCTGTAGCTGCTTCAAAATTCTATTGATTGTTCCTTGGCCAATAGCCAACCCTTCTACGGAATGTGATTGAAATTCACTGAGAACTTTTGGAGATTGAGTGGATACACAAACGTGGGTGAATACCTAACGTCTGTCTAACTTTGTTGGCAGACGTAAAAAAATGGAAGAAAGATCAGTGTGTGTGTGTATGTATATATATATATATATATATATATATATATATATATATATATATATATATATGTGTGTATTTATTAAAAAAACAAATCTTTCCTTCCAAAGGAAATTATGAATCAGCACCACCCATATATGCTGCTTTTTACCTCATAAATTGAACAGTGGTGGTAAAATTAAATCACCTTGATGATAATACAACCATTATGGTTTGAATTATAAAACTATGATTAAAAAAAAACAAAGATAGGTCTGGTTAGTCATTTGATGGGGTGATCAATTAAAAAGTTATTTTTCATGACTTCTTTTGGCTAAGAAGTATAAATTTTCAGAAAATGAGCATGAATAGACATAGACTAAGGAACTAATTTGGCATGAACCTTCGTTCTTAAAGCCCCCCAATAAAAATTTATGGGGGGGGGATTTTCAAAAAACAAAAACATTGTTGCTATTCAATGGGTGGGTGAGTGTGTGTGTGTGTGTGTGTGTGTGTACAAAATTTCAAGTTTCTACTCTGAAAGCTTAGTGCTGGGCAAAGTCTAGATACATATAAATGTCAGATTACACAAATAACTTGAACCCAGCAATAGGGATTAAGCCTGTCTGTTGTGGATTGTAGTGATTAATTAGCTTATATACACATGAAACCTTATATGCAAATGTTCATGAAAGTCCAAGTATTCTCAATAGTTGCACATACACCCTTTATGCAATGAATGATTCTGTATCATAAAACATTTTGCCACAAGATGTTTCACCCCCTAAAGGAGTGTGTGTATTACTTTATAATCAAACAATATTAACAATCATGCAGGTGGTCGCCCCAGATTTTCCAGAAGTTTTGCCCAAATATAAATACCGGAACTTCTTTTTATAGTTCCTTTGATATCACATGTACTGTTTAGGTTTAACTTTTCCCGTAGACTCAAATGATGTATTCAAATCGGGTGTATTTTCGTGTATATCCCTCCCCCCACAAAGCTCTGAAAATCAAAAACGTAAAAAGTCTGCACCCACTTTTGAGAGCTTCCTGCTCAAACAGTATGCAAGATTAAGCACAAATTTTTTTTTTTTTTTCTTTCCTGTGGTTTGTAACATGTTAGGTCATGGGTATGCAGTAACCATTTTTATTACTGTTTAAGGAATGTCAATGCTTGTTTTTGGAATGTGTTCTATTTTCAAATGTCATTAAAATTGCCTATTTTCATGTCCTCTTTTAACCATATCGACAGTTAATCAACATATGAATACATGATAAAAATATGAATCTGAAGTTGATCTGACAAAAATTTTGTATTGTGATTTTCTTTAATGCATATAGGGGGTGCTGAAAAGTTCTCAGCTTGAGGAGCAATGTCTGTTCTTGGCCTGACTCGCCAAAAAAAAGAGCGTTATTTTGTCACTCTAGCTGGAAAGGGTGTTTTTCACATGGTGAAACGCCAATTAGAAGGATTCTTGTGCTGTTCTAAAAATACGTCTTGTCTGAATTTGCTATTTCTCCTCAAATATATTTCATTTTTTTTTTTTTTTTTTCCCCCCAAATTTCCCTTTCAATGACTTAATGAAACTAGGTTGAATGAAACTACATTAATGTTCTGTATTCACCTCTTTCTGTAGTGTTTGATGGCTGACTCATTAGATGTTGCCATCAATGTGTGACAGAAATCAGATTCGTGATACATGAAAAAAAAAAAAATGTGAGCAACACTGGACAAATTATTATTGTTGGAAAAACAAAAGTTTATCTAGAAATTCAAATATTTTCATTGATCCAGTGGTGTAAATGTTTTATTGGAAATGAATAATGATATTTTGATGTTAATATAGTGAAAACAATCTTTTACTTATTTAATCCATGTGTGGACAGTAACATGTGTTGTAAGTATCTGATATTTACCTATTCATGAAATTTATTAGAAAACGTCAACCCAAACTGTCAGCATCAACATAAGTTTCTTCAATTTTCGACAGGGTCTGGCTATCTATGTATGTAACCTGCATGCAGTTATTTTTTTTTTTTCTAAGGTTTGATTTTTGAAAATTAGGACTTGATCAAAGATCACTACTTAACAAAAAGTGAGAATTAACTTCTTTTTCTAACCTCTAATTTTTTGATTGATCACCCCAACACTGTCTTGCTGCCAAAAGATGTGGGTCATGTTATGCTTTCTATTGAGTGACTAACCAGACCTGTCTATATTCAATTTCTGAATTACGATTTCTTATTCACCTCTAACAACTGAGTGAGTGGTTATGTATTCATCCATGTTAGTCTCGGTCTGTTTATCTTCAAAAGTTCTCGATGAATTTCAACAGCATTTTGTTGAAGGGTGGGTGATGGGCCAAGGGATATTTAATTAAACTTTGAGGCAGTTCCCACAATCTATTTTGGTTCTGTTAACATTGTCAATAGATTTGAAAAGCTGAAAAATCCTATTGCGAAGTTACTCAGTGAAATGATCAAGTATGGTGGTTTACGTTACACAGAATGAAGACCCCTGTGCATGTATCTGTTTAACTTGTTCTTGCTCTCCAGTAAAACAAAACCAAACAAGTTTTCTTGGAGCCTCAAAAATATTCGTTTTCTTTGTCAGTTTACTATTTATTTGTGATCTATCACATTTTGGTTACATTTATCACAGAAACAGTTGTTATTTAAGAGTTTTGAAAATGAAGTCGGTTTTCTTTGAATGTTGGGCTCCAGATACAGATATCAAGAAGGATTAACTACAATGTTAGAGGTAGATTGTCCAACATGTTCACTAACATGTTTATGGTATCAACTTATAGTGCAGTAATTGAATATGTTCGTCTGGTCAGTCATTGAGTTCAAAGTTCAATCCTCACTGTCTCATTATACAAGTACATGAAAACTGACTATTTTTAAGTAGAAGTACCATTTTTGCGTTACTTTTAAGCTTATAGATTCTGTTTTTATCAGCCATAATGTAATTCCTGAATATACATGATTTATTTTTTCTTACAGAGATCCTAAATTCTTTCATGAGCGATGGCTTTCTTCTATGTATCAAGATCCAGGAAACAATCGAAAGCAACGGGTAATTATGTTTCATTCTAATATTCAGCAAAATCTATTTAGTCCCTATAAATGCATAGCTAACTATAGAAAAATTTGTCTTTCTTTTATTTCTTGAATGTGTTTGCAGATATTCAGTATCAAGAACAAGATTACTAGCACAAATAAAGATACACCTTGATCTGTGATTGCTAAATTGTTTCATATTGATTTTTGGTCAAAGTATCTGAAATTGTTAAAAATGCACTATCTTTACTGAAAGAGAAAGGGTTTCTTTTCACAGAATTTCTAAAGAAATAGGTAGTGAACAGTAAAGAAATGGTGGTTGATTTACTGACCAGTTTGGCTCATTCTGAGCGACATGAACTACACAGATGTTTTCAGCCATGCATTATATGGGTTGCTGAGAATTGGATCTGTGTGGCTTACATTGCTGGGAATGAGCTGAAACTGCTGGTATATTTGCCACCATTTCTTTTCTGCTTGCCACCTATTCATAATGAAGCAGAAGTCATTTGCATATTTTATTTACTACTGAAATGCGTATATTTCACTGGTAACCAAGTAGGATATTAAAATTAAATCACAAATATTTGACTTTGTATTTCTGTAACTTCATGTTTAAAACTTATCGGTTAATTTTTTTTTATTTGTAGATTACAAATTTGCAGCGGATTCTCAACAGAATCCAGGAGTTTTTTGCCAGTGTAAGTACAAAATATCAAGTATTACCTTTCAAAAACAAATTTCTTAGAGTTGAGTGTGATAACTCTACCATTGTTTTAGGTATAAGAGTAAGAATCTAATAAAAATAACAAGCCTGGCTTCTACTTTTATTCCAGTTGAAAATGATTATTGCAACTTTTGTATTGTATATATAATAAATAAAAAGATTTGAACTTATGTATTTTCTAGTATAAGTATACTCATTTATTTGATGGAAATAAGCCTTTGCACATCTATTAGATAGATATTTTGTTGATGTGCAAGACTTGTCAATTCAGCCTGGTCAGTTTTTGAGCCGCTGATCAATTGGTTGGTCATGATTTTAATGGTGGGTGAGTGTTAATTTTATGTATCAGTCTGGGGATTTTGGGGACGTTTGTTATGGTAGTTTGGCTTTGATAATAATTCTATTGGTAAGCTGCATCATTGTGCTCACAGATGGATACACATGATCAAGTAAATCTTGTATTCTAGACTAATCCTATTTCTTTTGTAAATGATAACCGTAAATTACTATTCATAAAATTGCTTTCCATCTTTACACACTCAAGGTGCCACACCAAAATTTGGGAAGTGTGACCCTGAAAAAAAGATTACTTTACTTTTTTTTGTGAGCCAGCAGATTGAAGATAAAGATAGTCTTTTAGTGAGACTTGAACTTGCTCCCCATTTACCTTTAAAACTTGGATGCAAGTTGGAGTCTTATTTTTGCCATATTCTTTATTTCTGATTTACACTATTTACTAGTGGCCGTAGAATGATGGTCTGATGATTGTTAATTCCTATGGTTTCTATATTGCACTCAAGAAAATATTTTCATATGAAATAATTTTTCATATTTATTTGTAGTTGTCATCTTTACGCAACAAAGGGTTTCCTCTTCCTGATATCAGTGCCATCGGTAAGTTGAATTCAATGCATTTCTCTTTCTTTTATTACTTCAAGTTTTTTTTTTCTCTTTTCGTCTCTCTTCTTTTCGTCTCTCTTCTTTTCGTCTCTGTCTCTTTTCGTCTCTGTCTCTTTTCGTCTCTGTCTCTTTTCGTCTCTGTCTCTTTTCGTCTCTGTCTCTTTTCGTCTCTGTCTCTTTTCGTCTCTGTCTCTTTTCGTCTCTGTCTCTTTTCGTCTCTGTCTCTTTTTTTTTTTGTCTCCCGTCTTTTTTTTTTTTTTTTTTTTTTTTTGTCTCCCGTCTCTCGTTTTTTAAATTTTTTTTTTTTTTTTTTGTCTCCCGTCTCTCTTTTAAAAAAAATTTTTTTTTGTCTCCTATTTTTTTTTATTCTTTTTTTTTTTTTTATTCTTTTTTTTTTTTTTTTTTTTTTGGTCTCCCGTCTCTCTTTTTTCCCCGTCTTCCGTCTCTCTCTGGAATGATAATAGGCTCTGGAAGAACTGATTGAATTTTGGATCTGTGCCTTTCGCATTGATGCTGTGAATTAAGCTATTGTAATTATTAAAAATGAATTCAGAAGCTGGATTGAGTTGCAAGTAATGTCATGAATTATGACCACCCACCAAATAAGGTGTTGGTCCTCTGTGCCTGCAAAACAGCCCTGACTCAATCAGGCACAGACTCTACAAGATCTACACTGCGTCCTGATGCCATCGCTTTTTTCTTTATTAGTCCTCCTGTTGCCTTAAACTTGGCTGGAAGGCCTCCATTCACTTATCACATTGATAAGTCTTGGCTAGCCAATGCCTCATTGGTAATTGATTTTTTTTTCCTTTCTTTTTCTCCTCCTCAGACCACTGCTGATAGGTACTCACCACAAGTGAATGTTATGCCATTTTGGAAATCTTCTTACTTTGTCTTCTGGTCGTAAGAGTTTGACATTTATAAAAGTCACTCAAATCTTTTTCTTCATCCATAATTGTGGGATTCAATATATTGAAATGAAATACTTGAGTCCTGCTCACTCACTTATACACCTTTGACCCTGACATGAGCAGTTATGGAACTTACAACACTGGTCATAATGTTTTGGCTCATCAGTGTAGGTTTTTTTTCAACACGGTTGAAATAGATATTAATTTCCATTGCCACTGAGCAAATTAAAAAAATGTTGTTCAAACATTTTTGGAGTTCGTTCAAATTATTTCCCCACAATGCATTTGAAAAAATTCCTGACGAGTCATCCTCTGATGAGTGTCAGTCAGAAGAATCTCTTAATTTTATTCCAAAAAAAATTAGACTTATTTTTTCCTCCTTCTCTTTTATGCTTTTCTATGCATTTGCAAATTACAACAACGTTTAAGTTTTTACCATTTAAAAGACTTCTCAAATATTAATTTCCTATGATTATGACCGAGGTTATTGAACCAATCTTTAATTTAAACCATCTGTTTCTCCAGTCTGACTCCTGCTGATTTTGTACGTGTTGCATATTTTGATGCCAATATCTCTTGAATATTTATCCTACAAACCTGCGTATCTTTTGACTCTAATGTCCCTAATGCAACCAGTACTCAAATCTATTTAAACTATCGTCTTTCATAAACCAAAAATTACCTATGTTATCATCCTGTCTTAATCGATGTCTGAGAATGAGATGGGGGAACATGTGACATTTTTCAGGTAAGAACTACATAAGTTATACTAATTAATAAATATGCATTGCTTTGCTAATGACATACCTAAAGCTGTATCAGTATGTTTACACAGTAATTTGAAAGGTCAAAGCAAGATATTGCTGACTAAAATTCTTGCATTCATTGTGTATTAAACTTGAAACAATTAGAAAGTTTAGACATTCATCGGCTGGCTTTGGCCCCTGTCTTTTTTCTTTTAGTTAATATCTTTGTTTCACACCAACTGTTTTGCTTACCCCCCCCCAAAAAAAACCTGCTTCTCTATTTATCTCCCTGCCCTCATCACAGTCTTCGTGTTGTGATTCTATGATTAGAACCTATCCTCTACCCTCACCATCTTCAATATGAAATTTCTATTTAGTGTGACCGACTGACATATGCCAGACAGACCCCTTGTGAATTATAATATAGAAAATTGTAGCTCTCAATATGTATTAAAGTGATTGGATTTTTCCAATTGTCGATGAATATATCGACAGGAGTGTTCTTACAACCTTAATGAACGTCTTATGTCTGCGATCCAGTCATAGCAATAGGAATGATTCTCTCCATGGTAAATGTTTTAGGCAACGAAAAGGGGAGAAAGTATCTTGTGTCATTTTCTTTTCATCCAAATGAGATGTAAATGCTGACCTTTTTGGATTATCATGAGAAACTGTTGATGATCAATAATGCCTATTGAATTATTTTCAGAATAATTCAGGTGTTTTTATATTTTTTTTATTGTAAAGCTATGATATATTGGTATCTTTTCAATAACATCAAACCTTGAATTAGAAAATTGCTTAAGGTATTGTATCAAATTATTTGCTTTGTATTTTTGTCATCAATTGTATGTTCAGTATATCTAGAATATTATAATTTTTGTTAGTTCAGTAGAAAATTGGTTTTATAAGAGGAGGGGGTTAATATAGTACTTGGCAGTACCAAAAATGACTTAATTTTTTTCGAAATTTAATTCCCTAACCTCTTTAATGTAAAACAAAAGTTTATAGTTATTGTTTTGAATAGATTAAAAAAAAAAATTCACTTGAATTATAACAATCTTTTTATTTATATATCATGGTCATATGATGTCAGACTTTCCTGTAGCATTGTTGCAAAATGAGTATTAAACATCTTGATCTCCTATTCGAAATACAAAGGAGTAAATGTTGAAATTTCCAGCTAACACAATTGGTGTGGCCTGTATGCATGATACATGCCTGCATAGCCAGCCAAACCAACTTTAAAACTGAAGAAACTTATGTTGACAGTTTTGGTTGGCCGTTTCTGATATCAATATTTCAAGAATAAAAACCATTAATTTCTCATCCCCAAAATCTTGTAAGTCGAGTGAAAATATGTACTTGACTTAATTGAGTGCTGTACCAAATTTTTGTACGTGGTTGTGTGTATGATGCAATCTACTATTTCTAAATGTAAAAAGCATGAATGTACTTTATTTTCATGTATAAAGTAATCCACGTTTTATTAATGCATAGGTGTGAAATGATCAGTTTTCAGTTTGTGTAATGCATCATCTTATTAAACCAATTTTAGAAGGCAATGGAAACCTTGAATTCGGATATCTTTTGGCTGCTCAAGACTGAGTAAAAATCACATATATTGCTATCTTGAGTGGATCTCTGCCACTCTCCCTGATCATTCCATGGACCTGTTGCAATTTTCACTCAAACAGTTTCTCCCTCCAAACTGTTGTTCTGTGGAACTAACTTCCCCAAGAACACCAACCTGCTGGATATACCATCCATCTCTTTAAATCCAGGGTAAATAAACATCATCCGTACCTATTGTGAAATTACTTCAATCCTATACCTAGAGTGGCTCCTGGACTCTCAGTGAAAAAAAAAAAAAAAATAATGAGGGTTTCTACCGCAAGAATGTATCTACTGGCTGTGTACATTGGTTACTTTGTTGATACAAATAAACAAAATTGCCAAAACTGCTTGCATCCCTCTAAAATGGGTTTGAACCTCATTTGCCACCTGTTGCTTTGTCATTTTCCCCCCAGATTGGCATATTTTGCCTTTTTCTTCTTGTCGACCTTCTCAATGTGTTCTTCCTAGAGAATGATCTGTTTGGAGGCTTTTGAGACCAACACCATGTCTGACCTTTGCCTTGATGTGGGAACAGTTTCTGGGAACTTCAGATAGCACATTAGTCAAACTCACCAGAATGATACTAAAACCAGATGATAACTTCCGGGAACATTGCCTTTGACATCATGAAACCCTCCTTTATTTATCTTAGTTTAGAATCTTACTCTTGAATTAAGTCAAGCTTATTTTCTAGTCATTTGATTCTGTTCTGCAGACTTCTTCTATACTGTCAGCCTTTGTGACCTTTTTAAAAATTATCTGATTTTTTTTTTTTTGTGTTTAGCGGAAACTAGCAGCATGAAAGATTTGGTTCGCTTTCTGCAGCTTATCCTGGTTTGTGCAGTTTATTGCGAGGAAAATACGCACATTCATCAAATTATGGCAATGGAAGAGTCTGTGCAGCAAGTTGTGATGCAGTTATTGAAAGAGGTAAGAACTTTTATTTAACACTAAATTAGTGGCCTCCATTCGCAGACAATGGAAACATCTTGCGCCGAGCTTAGCGTTTGGAGATCTGAGGATGTCCAGTCATTAGAATCTCCCTTGCGGCCTTGTAGTTAAGAGGAAATATGAGAGCAATACGTCTGGCATCAGCTGGGCTGCAGGAGCTGCTGGAAAGACATCAAATTAAGTATCAAACCGCATTAAAAGGGCTCCACTGCCTAGTCTGGAATTGAAGTTGTTCTTTTCTTAGACTGGTTGACTTCCCAAGGCTTGAAAGCCCAATCTAGTATTTTACCTATAGCTGAGGAAGAAGAGATGGATTTATGGATTTCCAAAGGTCATTAATGTGGAATGAACATAAACAGCACCAAACAGAGTTAAAACTCTGATTCTATTATCCTAGCTGTTACCATCTCTGCCAATCGCACATCCATTAGCTATTTAAACCAATACATCTAAATCTTTATTCACTCACAATAATATATAATAAATCCCGGAGGTAGTTGGATGGGGAAAATAATCGTGGTTGAAAGTTTGAGCTGATTGATAACTTCTAAGTTCATATGCAATCAGCCTCCAGCATGTAACACAAGGTTGATTCAAGTGAGAGCACCTACATGCACGTGTGGGAAGAGACTAAAATTGTCCAGGTCCCTCAGCGATTCCCTTTGTGTAACCTCAAAATCAGTTGGTCCCAAACACTTTATTTGAAATGAATTAAAAATATTATAATTATATTAGTCATTAATTTTTTATAATGTCAAGTTTTTATGATAATAAATTTGATTATACATTGAATGTAAATTGTTCCAATTCGTTTCTGCTTAATGCTGTCAGTTGATTATTGTTATCTAAAAGATCTTCAAAGTGATCACAATAAGTGGCTTCCTCTATTAGAAACTGTCAGTAGGTTTCTTCAGTTTTTAAGCTTGTCTGTATCAGGCATGGAGGCTGCACCAATGGAGCTAGAGGGCTGAAAATTTAAACATTCATTTCTTATCAAGTCTACAAAACTTTTTTCCATACCAAAAAAGGATTTTAGTGTGAGGCTTCAATTTACAATGTAAGTTTATGCTTAGTTGTGCTAGCTTTTTTGTTTTCAATTCAAACAAAAGGCGAGAGAAGTAACTCATTCATTGATCACCCTTTATTCCAATTTTTTAATTGTTCCACCTTACGTCATGCTGCCATAGATCAAGTAAATGGTTTCTATTGAGTGACTAACCAAACATTATTATTATTATTATCATTCAAACTTGTGATAATAACACAGTATTTTGGTCATTTTTGGAAATATTCTTAAATTCATAAAATCTTAATTTTTTGACTAAATCAGTACATTGATATTTTCTAGGCTGCAAGCTGATGGTCTGTTAAGATCAGCTTGCCTAGCTTAGGCTGGCACAAGGCCACAAGTATGTTGAACTTGATGAAGATAGAACTCATTACAGTAGACATGTCTGGTAGACACACTTGCTAACCATTGCTTAAAATGATTATAGTATGTTTTCAATAGCAATCTACTTTATATTATAATCATCTGGCTTCTGTATATTTGTGTTTATTGTAACACCGCAAAAAGTGCTAATTGTAGATTCTTGTTTGTTTAATATTGTCGATATGTTCTAACTTAGAGAATGAAGCAATTTCCTGTCCAATTTGCAACTTGATAAGTGTAGGGTCTGCATTGTGCTTACCCCAATTATCTATATCATAATGATCCCATTTCTCAAATGCCAGTTATAGATTAAATGTAAAGCGTTGAGTCTTTTAAGAGACGACTCCCATTAGGATAAATTGGCCTTGTGAAGAAGTCCCGGTCTCCTTTGTGTGTGTCAGGTTAGTGATCCTTACAAGTCTCAAGTCTGACCAGGACTTTATTCTTACAATCTTTCATGATTACCCCCTTACCAGGATGTAAGTTGACTGAAACGATACCTTCACCCTTATCACTCAACTTAATGGACTCAGTTTATGTACTTACCAGTTAGCTGAAAATTTGTTCAAATGAAGAGTTTACTACGCTCTTGAATTGAACCTGGGACTTTCTGCATCCACCGAAGCTGACAAAATTACAGAGTATTTTCCCTTATTTATTTTTTTGCAAATAATTATAATGTAAATTCTTTAAATGGAAAGTGAGTTTGATTTTTAAAAGAAAAAGAAAAGAAATCTTTCCCCCCAAATCATATGTGATTTTCATCTAGACATGTATTTTTCTATTTCTTATAGGTTGTTGGAGAGGACACAACATCAAGTATGAGTGATAGCTTTTCTGGAATTGGAGATGTAAGACTTGAATTTTTTTATTTAACAACTCAAATTTTCTGTATCATAATCATCATCACTAAACATGTCCCCCCCATTCTATTTCTCATTATGATTTATAATCTTGTCACCATATCTTGCTTATATTCTGTTGTGTAAGAAGCCTGTTTTCATTCTTTTTTTTTCTTTTTTTTTTTTTTCTAAACGTTGAGCTATTTTCTACAATTGAATGACTTGTTTTGCACAACAAATATGTTGAGTATGGTGACACAACAATTGAAATTATAAATACGGTTCAAGAAAGTAGATTGCCACATCTACCCGAAACGATCCTTCATGGAATCCTCAAAAGAAATCATATGAAGAATCACCCTTGGATGGCAAGTTTTAGTGGAAATAAAGTCTACAACCAATGCGTCCTACTGAGCTGGGACCTAGAACTCAACCTAGAGATTGGTCAAACATCATATGGAAGGATCACAGAACACAGTATATTAGAGTGCTATTGTAATGTAAATGGCAATGGGCAAGCTATGCTGCAAGAACTCATAACATGGATCCTTCGAGATTATTTATCCATATAAAAGCCCTATATACAAATTAGTATATTTAATCATATAATTAGTTGATTGTCTATTATGAAATGAGTTATTTTATCAAAAATCAAATGTTTCTTCCTATGACTTTTTCTTTTATACCACACAATATCAGTGGTGTTTTTAAACTTTGATAAAAGGTGATAGGACATGTGTTGAGTACGGAGCAAGAAAAAAATTAAAATTATAATAATTGAATCATTGAAATGAATTTCCTAATAAAATAACTTTGGGCTTTTCAGTGCTAACCCATACATAAATAACCCCTCCAAAAATTATGGGTATATTTAGTAAGTGAAGTAAAGGCTTATTATAATTAGTAAGTGACTTAGAATATTTGTGAACTCTGACCTTCCACTGATTTGGCTATATTCTGAGATTCTGTCAGATTTAGCTGATTTTCTCTGTGATGACTAAGTATTGATGTCCGATATCTTTTTTTATATTTGAAAATTTTTTTTCTCAAACCATTTTATTTATCACTTTGTAGGCGTTTGATCATGATGACCCGACTGATATAAGTCGAGCAGGGGACCAGGTAAGTACATCTAGTTTCTACTAATGCATGCAGTAATGCTAGCAATCAGGATAGTGTCTTTTTTTTCTTAGTTTTTTTTTTTTTTGTTTCTGCTTGTCTGTTTTGCTAGATATGTTAGTGTTAATACCATGTCTAGTCATGGATTCAGAGGGAGTAACTGGAGAAGAAACTATATGAATAGTATTTTCAAGTAGAGGAATATTTAAATAATCTGGCTTGAAATTAAATCTATTTGAAAGTATCTGCAAATAAATCGTAGAGTAGAGCCATTGCATATGTATCTATGTATACTTTGGCAGCCAATTTTCCTCAATGCATCTTTCATTATAGATGACAGACAAGGTGCTTATCTTATGAAAATATCAAACAAGATACTATTCTACCATGATACTGGACTGGATAACTTTTGGACAATATCTATATTCATTGAAACCAGAGATCTGTTCACTTGTAGGGAAACAAAAGATTACTCTCTCTCATATATGAGAGTGCATAATGATACTGCATTCGTAACACTTGAAAAGAGTAACTAGTAGTTATTTTAATGAGTGGTAGGGATCATCTTGTGGAAAAAAATACTTAAGATATTTTTTACTAGAACTTTTTTTTTTCTAGAATTCTATTGCCAGTAGTAGTTATAAATATAACAACCATGTGAAAATATTTAGAACTAGTTTATTACTACTCAGTCGCCATTTGGTATTTTTCCAAAAAAGTCCAATATCAAGTCAATTTGGTACTAGTAAAAAATATTTGGTTCTGAAAATTAGGATTTAGTACTAGAGTTATATTTACTAAAGATATCAATCCCTTACACATGAATGATATTATACAACAGAAATATACATGAATAATAGATGAAAAATATTTATTTCAATCTATTTTTTCTTTAGTCTGATGATGAATTTCAAATTATTTGATCATTTTGGTACTGACACTACTAGATTTAGTCTCAAGACCCTAAAAATTTCGTGTTATGTGGCAAAAGATATCTGACAACCTTATATTACTAAGGCAGCAAAATTCAAATAGTGCTATTTTCAGTATATCCTAAGTAGTTTATGTATCAGCAGAATATCTCTCTAACCACTCCAGGATGAAGAAATTTCTTGCCAGATATTTCGCCATCCATTTGGTAAATGGTTGATTCTTCAATTGAATATTGATTACAAACATGGGTTTTTCTTGAAATTCATTTTATTCTTTATTTTCAAATTTCTCCTTTTTTAGAAAGGTAATACACAAATATATATATATATATATATATATATATATATATATATATATATATACACACATATAAAATACATATATATATATATAAAGAAGTGGATTCGCTACACAAACAAGTTTGTTTCCGCCCTCTCTGAGCCTCATCAGACAAGTGATTGTATGTTTGAGATTCTAGTTTTGGGAATTTGGTGAGAACCCGTGGGTGTCACTATGAGTAGGAAGAGTTATTAATTTTGTTTTATTGTTTTTATTTGTGTGAATGTTTTTGTTGGCGGTTGTAAGTTACATGTCAAAGGGTGTGAGCTAGGTATACATGTAATTCATACTTGACATGTAACTTACAACCACCAACAAGAATCTAA
The DNA here is from genome assembly GCA_963457665.1 of Thysanoteuthis rhombus. Taxonomy (NCBI): domain Eukaryota; kingdom Metazoa; phylum Mollusca; class Cephalopoda; order Oegopsida; family Thysanoteuthidae; genus Thysanoteuthis; species Thysanoteuthis major. The sequence goes on from OY735232.1 coordinate 27,551,349, forward strand.
AAACACATAAAATCATTCGCCTGATGAAACCCAGAGAGGGCAGAAACATAAACTTGTTTGTGAAGCGAATCCATTTCTTATTATATATTCCCAGTTCTTTTCTAAAACAACTTGACTCTCGAAGTATTAAGTTGAATGTATCGAGCACTCTGAGATAAATCCATCACATATCAGACATTGCTCTATATCATGCTATATTGCGAACTTGATCTGTTCCATATATATATATATATATATATATATATATATATATATATATATATATATATATATATATATAAGGATACACACACACAGTTTTGTACTTTATTCATTCACCACTGAATGTATAATGAACATTTTTCAGATCACCGATATTTTTTGAATTTTAAAATCATTAAATATAAGTTTTTACATGGTCTGATGATTTGATGATAATTCTGTTAAATTTTTGGAAATTTCGCTTAATAGTTAATTCAAAGATATTGTAAACATTCATCATTTGTCTGAATTTCTAAGATGAGGAATTATCATTATTAGACACTGGTCTACTTGGACAGTTGTCCTCATCTTGGTTGTTGTAGTTGTCACAGTATTTTTGGCATTGTACCTTGTGGTCTTCTATAGGTGTCTGTTGTAGTTGGTAACCTTCTGGGATTGGATAAAGTGTTTGGTTTGAAATTCTTAGGTTACCAACTATGACGGATGTCTGAAAAGGCTGGAAGGGTACAGTGGCCAAAATATTGTGACTATAACAACCAAGATGAGGACATTAGTCCAAGCAAATTGATGTATAATAATTCATCATTTGATAATGTTTTCTTCTTTTTGATAGGCTTTGTCTTTATGGAAGCTCTTACAAGCAATAATTCTTCTAACTCTTCTGTAATACCACTTTAACCATTTGGTGAATTCCCTATGGTAGTTCTAACTATAATTTTACTAATCCTTTGATAACTTTCTTATATAGTGGCCTTTTGTAGGTAATAATTTTGACTAATCCTTCTACAATTTTCTGTCTTCCATATTGGTAATAACTTGAATTAAAACATCTTTAATCTCCAGTTTAAAGTTGTTAAGTCCATCTTATTGCATATCGGTGAGATTTTATGAAGTAATGAATAGAAGAATTTTTATGACAATTAATCCTTTCAAGACTAACCTATTAATACCTGAATTAAAATATCTTAGACTTCTAAATGCAGTAAACTTGCAGGAATGGAGTGCTGGACTGATGCCCCCTTAACCCTAGCTTGGGACTAGCTTTGGTGACTGCAAAGGTGTAGGTTTTTTTTTTTTTTTTTTTTTTTTTTTTCATAGTTACCTTTTCTTAGATGGACTACCTTATGTGGCTAAAGGGCACCATTTTCCCTGCTGTTTACTCATAGCATTAGGAGAAATGAAATCTCGAGAGTATTAGTATAAAGGGAATATAAGCAGTCTCGGTCGAAACTTGATTTACCGCTTCTATTTCCATGCTGCTAATTGCTACAAAATGCAGTACTTTTAAATATTGTTTCCCTTTAAAAAAGTATGTCTTCATAGATTTTGAGTTTGCATGTATTTGTATAATACTCAAGTTGAGCATTTCTACAAAAAAATCCAAATCTTGCTTACCGTAATGATCTTGCATGAAGTTCCCACCTTCAAGTATGGTAGCTTATACTGCAATAATCCTGACTTAGCTTCCTGCTTATTTATTTTTTATTTTTATCAATTGAAAAAAATAAAGATCTGTTTGCTTATTGCTTAAGCTCTTTTAGTTCTTATTTGCTCTGTGAACAGCAATAACCATAATCAATGACTTATATAAGTTGTGTGCAAAAGTTCTTGGCACTTTGAAAAAACATAACTAGATATTGAATACACAGATGACAATGTGTTTTCTGCTGGGAATCTTTGCGCACGTATAATAGTGTTCTGATTAGCCTTATGGAATTGTTTGATGTCAGACTCAATTGCTTTCAATGACAATCCTGCATGAAGATCCCGCCTTCAAGTATGGTAGCCTAATAGAGCAGTAATTCTGTGATGTCTCCTCAGTTTCCTTGTCTGATATTCCTGTTTGTTGTGTGCATTATGACCCCGTTTTTGTTGTTGCATGTCACCACCTGCCGTGTTCTATATATACACAGCCTGATTCCTCCAGTGTATCCATATGTAGCACACAGGACACCGAACATTCTGATGTAGAAAGTGATGAGACAAAGAAGAAACAGAAAAACGTAAACTCACAATTTTAATTTTATTCATTTTTTACTCCAATACATTTGTCTTTTGGTTATGTTACCCCCCCTCCTTTTATTTATTTTCTTAATCTTTTTTATAACAATTTTTTTATAATCAGGAGTTTATTGTATATTAAATTTAATATTTAAAAATGAATGTATGTGTGTCCATAAGTCTTTGGTTTGTCTGTACTAATTTCATCTGAACTTAGTATGTTTTACCTGTTCTTTAATGAAGTAGTTTGGAATATTGTGGTCACTTTTAGAAAAAAAACAAGAACCATAAGTTCAATGCTGCATCCACTAGCCATGGTAGTAATAGCAGCAGCAGGAGGAGGAAGAAGAGCGAGTAGTGTTTCTTTGACTTAATTGATTCTTATATAAAACATTATATGGAATTATTCCGCAAGTATTATTCTTAATAAAAATTCCAAATACAAAATACAATACATTCTATTATGATATAGCAGCTGTGAGGAAAAAAAAAAAAAAAAATTGATTGGAATAGATGTTCTATTAATGTCACACATTTTAATGACATCACACCTCTTTCTTCTGTCCTGTTCCTGTTAATCAACATAATTGGAACCAACTGACTGAAAAGCGTCTTTTTTTTTTTCTTTCCTCATAAACAAAAATCCAAGTTATGATTTAAGACAAAAAATTTTTTGTTGAATTTTCTTTTTTTTTTCTTTTTTTTTTTTTTTTTTTTTTTTTAATTCTCAAAGTAAGACTCCCAGTTCAAGCAGTTCCTGAGCATGGGATAGTGGGAATCATGAAGAAATTTTCTGATGTTTGGAGTGGAAAATTGTTTTTAAAAATATTTGTTATATAATAAATTTATCAAATTCTATTGAAATAAGATACTGATTTTTGCCTGATTTTAAAATTTCTCGGGTGACAATTTTCTGATGAAATTATGTCAATATGTACTTATTAAGATATGTGAATACATCTAAAAAAAACAAAAAAAAAAACATAAGAAAAACACACAAGAAATTCAAGCCCATATGATATATTTAAAATATAAGATATAGATAAATTGTTGGAATTTTTTAGATGAAACATTTTCATTATTAATTTAGATTAGACAGTAAAGTAGCTCTTGAATAGATATGAACATGCACCCTTAATCTGAATTGCACCAGTTGATAGATCCCCTTGGCAAAATTGGTAAGGTGTCCTCCGTGACAGGTGGTGTCCCAAGGATACAGGATGTGAATTCTCCATGTCCTAATATTACTCAATGGTTATAGAATGTAAAACAAAAGATGAAAAGATAAAACTAGTCTAAATTGATTATCTAAAACATAAATGAATTGACATTTTATATTCAACCATCATGAAAAACAGTATTTTGTAATTTATTGTGGGTAAATGAAAACCAATCAGATCTTGAACCTTTTAGGCGATCTTTTCAATAATGCATTAAGGATGCTGATTTTTTTAATCAGCTAATTTGAATTGCTAAAAGTGGCTAACATTTGGTAAATTTAATTTCCAGGTAACTGGGTATATTTTATTTCCAGGTAACACTCTGGAAATTCCTACATTGACTTAAAAATCATAATTATTTAATGTATTAATCAATTATAAACAAAATAATGAAAATAAGTCTGTTGTTCAAATAACGTTAATCTAGCCACTTTTAACCATTCAAAATGGCTAATCAAAAAATTACTCTCTCTGAAGCATTATTGCAAATTTTCTTGGTTCAATTTTTCTGAAATCCTTTTGATTTAATTATGAAGATAATTCACAAGCTTTAGTTAAAAGCCATCAGGGCATTTTATAGAAGAACTAGCTGTTTAATATAACCTGTGATATCAGGTTGGATTTAGTACACAGATATATCAAGATTTCATTCACTCTAATCATTACAGAAGTAGCAAAGCAATTATGGTTGTATTTCGGTGCCAACTGTGTTTGAACCTAATATCATTAGACAAGATTTGGCTTTTTTCATCATTGCCCACTGACTTTACTACTTATCCATCATACCCCTGTTTTGCTTTAGGAATAATTTGCATTAATAAACAAAGTATTTATAGCAGCAGGGGAAAAAATTACCAATTGAACAAATTCTACAATTTTTTTACCTGAAATTTTATAGTTTTTGGCACTCGATCTATACTTTATTCATTAAAAATCAGGGGGAAAAAAAGGATTGTCAGTGATCAAAAATTAAGATAAGTATTACTGGTGTAATCTCATTATATAAGACGTTATCACTTTTTTGTTGGTTCCTGTCACGCTAAAGCAAACGGATACATAATATTGTCAAAACTCTGCCATGATTCAAACATCAGATAACATGAAGATCAACAGGCCAATGATATATCTGCTGAGCCAACTTTACACTGCTTGAACATTGGGTGAAATTAAGTTACAACTTAACAACAGACCAAGCAAGCAGCAGGCCCAGCTGTACTGACTCCTGCTGATTACAGCTTTACTTGCTTGCCTGCCTGACTGCCATGCCTGCTTTGCCTGCTACTGCTTTTGTTTACGTACAGAATGTAAAGAATTTATGGTAAAATGTATATTTGCATAATTCATCCTTACATGAATAATCCCTTTTTTATTCTCCTGAGGGCACTATGCTAGCTATATGTATAATAATGGACACACATACATTGATTCAGTTATTGTTGATATAACATTATTACTATCAATACTATCAATCAGTTTGGCATTTCTGCCAGTCTCTAATATTTATCATAAGAATTAATTAAAATATCTTTTTGGTTGCAGTTATTCACAAACAAAAGAGTTCCCACTTTTCAAAGAAGTATCTCTTATTAGTTAATTTATCCTTATTGCTTTTGTTCATTCTGCTGGATCCACTGCTTAATCCAGGGATTGAACTTACAACCAGGTAAACTGCAATACTTTACCAACAGCCAATAGGCCATTGTCTTGTAGGACAAACAGGTGGTATAATTTTGGATTTTTTAACCTAGTGCATACTAGGCTCTGGTAACTTTCTCAGTTGGCCTAGGATAGAATTGAACATCTTATGATAGCCTTTGATCAGGCGAGAAAAGACGTTAGTCTCAAAAGGGTCAATATAGATTATTTTAGCTTCAAAATTAAATCATAGTCAGTAGTTAATTTCATTTGACTTTTCTAATTGTTGAAGAATCTAAAAACCTCCTAACTTTGCCATGTAAGAGTTTTTAATTTCTTTTTTATTATAGTTACGAAGAACAGTTGACGAACTTCGTAGTGTGAAGGATGTGAATGAAGAATTGACCAAACGTTGTCATTTTCTTGATGAACAGGTAAGGATGGATTTGATTAACTGAGCAGATTGGTATCATAAGTGATGTTTTTACAACCAGATACCCTCCTGGATGCTTAGTAGTTTATGTGGCACTAAGCTTTGCCTTTGGTACTTTTTTTTTTTTTTTCTTCTCTTTTCGTATAAACAAACTGAAGCTATGACAAAATTTGGAGCATTTCTAAACCCCAGAAACGGTGAGTCAGGCTGAGCTGTCTTTGGATGGGGCGATGGGAGTACGTCTTTTTTTATGAAAGCGCTAAAGATGTGTAAAATGCTTTTTTGAAAGGGGCGTACATGTATTGCCTTCCAGAACAACTAAATATCTTGATTTAGTTAGAAACTGTACCGTTTTGACACTTCTTGCCAAATTACGTTAGACTGGGTGTATTAATTATTATGTATGATATGGTTGGACTATTTTCTTTGTCCATGTGTTCATTTTTTTCACAATGATCCTGCTATATTCCCTCTAGCCTTTGTCGCCTGTTGTGAGTTCTAGAAAGTGGAATCACTACTCAGACCACATGCTCGATTAGACTGGTCATATCCAATGTTTTTTTTTTTGAATTTTTTGAATTTTTTTTCTTTGTTTTCAATTTTTTATATCCATTTTTGTTATTGGTACTTTTATAGCTAGATCATAGAATAACTATGGTATATTTGGACAATTTCAATTACTTTGTCAATTATTCAGCTCCAATTAATACACTTCAAACTGATCAGCTCACCTAGCAATGTTTCCTATTTCATAATGATGTATTGCTGGTATCATTAACAAATGCACTTAATAGTGTTATTTAAATTTCTATGGTTTTATTTGCTAGATGGCTTCTTTACAAGATGAAAAATTGAGTTTATCTTCTGAAGTTGACCGGTTGACTGACCGCTTGAACCAAATAGAAAACCTTGATGACCCTGGGTAAGTATGATCTAAATAAGTTGATACTTGATTTGACCACTCTTGAATTATCTGAGTACAATCTGAATCTATGAAAAAAAAAGTGACAGTAACGCGGGTCATCCATGCTGCTGCAGGCTCAAACTCCGCTTTTACTTCAATTCCAACTGAAGATGATTATCGCAGCTTTTGTACATTTATTAAATTTGTGTGTGTAATATATATATATATATATATATATATATATATATATATATATTCTTCAATGGCTTGCCCGTTCATCCAACTCTGTATTGCCTGATTGTAATGTCCCTGCCCCCAAACTTCAGTCAAAATTCAAACCAAATTTAACTGAAAATCTATGAACGTGCACCAATTTCATATAATATTTCAATGGACCCCTAAATACCCCCCCCCCCCAAGAAAACTAACCAAAATTTGAGAAAAAAACGAAAAAAAAAAAACATTAAAAAAAAAAAAAAATCTAAAAACAAAACACCCCCCCCCCCGGCTACCTTGATGACAAAAGCTCCATCTAAGAAATTTGAATATTATGTCTACTACAATTAGTCATGTATGAATGAAAAGGCTTCATCTAAGGAATTTGTTCGACTTGAGATTATTACCTACTAGCCTGTTTTTCAGGTACATTTATTTTTTTCACAAGATATTTTTAGGATAGGTGCATTGTGGAGCATAGGGCTGCAATGCAATACATGTAATGATGTTGCACTTGAAAAAATTTTTTTTTTTTTTTTTTTTTTTTCCCTTCAGTATTCTTCTCCTAGTTGAACAAAGGTTACTATCTTAGAATGCTAAAGGGCCCCAACTGCCTAGCTATTTACCCATAGCTAGTGGGAGGGATAAGGATGGATTTCTGTCTTTGTCTGTGCATATAGTCTTTATATCTATCTTCCATCAGTGTTCAAGCTGGTCAGATATTATTGCATGGGTGTTAAACCCCATCCTCAGGCAGAATTCCATCTTTGACTAATAAAAATTCAAAAATCACTGAATTATCATTGAAGTGCTTAAACATTTTGGCCATTTTAAACCATTTTCAGCATCTTTTTGGTGTTTTTGCCATTTTCTGTTTTTGGTTATTTATATATATATATATATATATATATATATATATATATATATATATATATATATATATAGCATTTGTAGTTTTTTTTTTTTTTTTTTTTTTTTTTGTCAACGCAAATATATTTTTTCAGCTGGCAACTCTTAGTTTGTCTTGGCAATTTTTTCTGCAAACACTTATGCCATTGCCATGACATACTGTAAGAAGACAATTGCAACGTTTTCCTCTTGAAGTAGAATGAACATTGTTTGGCTTTCTCTCATATTATTAGAAACATTAAGCCTTAAATATCAACATAGGTTTCTTTCAATTTTCAAGTTGGTCTTGCTGGCTATCTATCATGCATGCAGGCCATACCAATGGAACTAGAGGACTGAAAATTTTGAACATTTACTCCTTATGTCTAGAAAAAAATCCCTCCTCATAATAGTTTTTGAGGTGGGGGTTCAGTTTGCAATGTTAATTTATACTAAATTGATCCCTTAGATTGTGTTGGCTTGATTGAATTTTTTTAATGATCACCACCCAACAAAAGGTGACAGACGTAACTTATTCATTGATCACCCTTTTTTTCAAATATTTTTCTAATGGAATACCCCTAACATGGCATGCTGCTCAAAGATGTTACTCTTGTGACGGTTTCTATTGATTGACTAACCAGACCTGTCATACTATTCTTCTCTTTGAATAGAACTCCTGCAGGAAGACGATATCATCAATTACAACGCCAGATCGAACGATTACAAGAGGAAGTATTAAAGTTGGAGTCAGGTATTTGAAGCTGTTTTTTTTTTATTTTTGAAATTCTTTTCTATTTGTATTGTATTTAAGATTATATGATATGGATTACTTCTTCTATATTTGTGATGAATGTAATTATCTTTTTCTCATTTTATAGCCCGAGATAACTACATTGCCAGACTTGACATAATGACTGAAGAGTTCAGAGATCTACAACAAAAAGTATGTTTGTTTATAAATTTTCATTTTATATTCTTTTTTACTTGATTTTATATCTTAAGTACTTGTAATATTCGATATGATGAGTATGTGGATATGATATATTCAACATGTATCAAGTTGAAAAATAGTTGTATATGAATCAAATTTATTACTCTAGCATGTTTTGCCTTTCGGTTTCATCAAAGATGTAGTTCAAATGCAACAATATGAAATTTTTATTTCACCCCGTTGATGAACACCAAGTATTTAAAATTATGATTCTGCAATATGAAAAATGGATCCATATACACACACACACAGATCATCTGTTCACTTCTTACTAACACTCATGCTATTGATATTACATATTTTTCATGTTTCTGCAAGTGGAAAGGCTTAATTGCAGTCATAAATGAAAATAAAAATAAACATAAAAGTATTTTTGATTAGCAAAAAATTAAATATCTATTTTGCTTATCTTTGAATTTTTTACCCCCCCCCCCAAATAGATTTCAATTTACAATATAGATATATGCTAAATTGATCACTTAGTTTGTGTCTTGCAGCAATACGACTAAGGGACAGTCTTGATTTCAGTATATATTTCTCAATATATCAGTTGAAGTTTGAAATAACTTTTATTTATATATATATATATATATATATATATATATATATATAAAAGTGTGTGTGTGTGTGTTCTACTAGAAATATGCTACTCTGAGCTGTGGTTTTGTCTGATATTTAATGTGAACATGAGAATATTGCAAATTACTGTATTTGATGATGTGTAAGACCATCCCTCTTATTGGGAATATTTGAGGGTAAAAAAACATATTTCCCTGATTTCTCATTCACCACCCAATGTTTTAAAGTCTCCCTCAAGTTCTCGCCAATGTGCAGCTGACTGAACAACTATCATTACTATAATTAATTTTTTTTTAACTATCAAATCACTGTAGCCCCACAAATTGCCCACCCCGCCAGACTAGTGAGTTACAGAGTCTCCTCTCTGCTTATTTGTGTGTGTGCGTGTGTCCTGGTCACTTTTTGGGGGCTATAACCTTGAAAATGTGAATGAGTACGCCATTAGGCACCATCTAAAAAGCTTTTTATTGCAACTTAACTCAGGCTGGATACCTTTTGAGCTGTGAGATTGAATTAAGTGTGGATCAGAATAAAAAAATAAATCCTAGTTGAGAATCGAACTCTTGACCCAGAGGGTGATACACTTGACCATTGTAACTTATTGACAAGCACTAGTCTGAATGAAACCTTTTAACTCACTTCAATCCAATTATTGTTTATTTTTTATTATTTCATTGCGATTAAAAAGTGACAGCAACAAAGATGAAAGTGAATAATAGCAAAAAATTAAGTGGTTTACAATGCTTAATCTAATGAAATTAATAAAATTGAATGAACTTGTTTAACTTTTTGTTTTTTTTTTTTTTGTGGAAAAATTGGGGTTGGGTCTTATCTGCTGTCAAATATGATAATCTTACTTGATTTTGCAAGGAAATTATTTTAAGTTTTTAAAACCTTGTAATGCTAGGAATTTTGGTTGGAAGAGAGAATATCTATGAATATATACTGCTACCTTTGTAATTCACAAGAAATGAATTAATACTTTCAGAATATAGAACTTAATCAACAAGCTGAGGAAGCAAGGGCATTGAAAGATGAAGTTGACGAACTCCGTTATTTGGCATCTCAGCAGGTAAACAATTATTTTCATTTTTCATTGTTTGATTTTGCAAAAAAAATCAAATTAGAAAGTGTCCACCCAAACTGTTGACACAAGTTTTTGAATTTGATTGACTGACTGGCTATGTATCAAATGTACAGGCTGCACCAATGGAGCTAGAGGGCTGAAAACTTGAACATTTGCTCTTATGTTTAGTAGAATCTTTTTAAAAAAAATTTTCACCCCCCTCCCCCTTAGGGAAAAAAGGTTTCAATTTTCAATATAAGTATATGCCAAATCGATCACTTAGTTTGTGTCGAGCAGCAATACACGCTTATTTGTTGAAAATTCAGATCTACAAAAGATAAGTGAAGTAACTTATTCATTGTTCACCTCCTTTTCTATTCATTTTTTTTTTTTTAATTGATCACACCCAATACGGCTTGCTGCCAAAAGATGTATGTGAGTGTTTTTATATTGAATGATTAACCAGACCTCTTGATTCTGTCCATTTGATAAAACAGTTTCATTTTCTTTCAATAGGCCAGAAATGAAACTTTAATCCAGTCGTATAAAAAGAAACTTGGTAAGTTTATTTAATTCCTTGTATGAACAATTCAAAATCATGTTTTGTTTTTAAACCCACTTGAAACAATTTTGATTTGTAGCAAAAACAAACATTTTATTATTATTTTTTTTTTTATATTGAACCGCACTAGAAAATATCAAATCACTGCCATAAAAAAATTACAAGTAAAATTTTGCTATAAGAAATTTGCCAATTTTATCAATAGTTTGCATTCCAGCACTTTTGAAACTTTGAAAACTCAAGGACCCCTTCTATAAAAGAGATAATCTGGGAGACCCCTATTTTTAGCATTTAGTTTTTAGACTAATCAATGAACTACAATGAAAAGCAGTTTTTGACCTTCATAAATCATATTTATTTCAAATAGATCACATTTATTTGAATTCTATTATAAAGTACAGAACTGTGTACATTGATTGTTTTTCAAAGGCTGTGCAAGTGATGTTTCTCTGTCACAAGATTTACTATGTTCAGTTCAAAGGAAGCAATGTTGCTTACCACCTACATTAATTGACAGATTCCTGTTTCAAAAGCACTTCTCTATTCCTTTTCCGGGACAAATTAAAATAATAAATTCAGTTGTGATTCACTGAAGTTTGTCTGCAGGTCTCTCATAATTCTTCCTACTCCTTCTTTTCATGAAGAGGATGATTTGGGCATTAACTATAGTCCAATGATTGGTTAGTTAGTTTTGCTCACCAATTTGCTAGTGTAGTGAGTTCGAGCTTCATTTGATGTCTCGTATTTCTGGCCTTGTACCAGCTGTAAAATAAGCTTGATAAATAAATAGTATTTTCTGTAACTCATCTTCATTTTATGAAAAAAAACCCCTTTTTGTTGCTTTCTGTAGAGGAAATGGGAGAATTACGAAATAAAGTGAATGAACTCCATGAGAGCAATAACAAACACATTGAAGAAAAATTTTCTATGGAAACTGTGAGTATAGGACTTTATTTCTTATTTTGTTTGTTTGATTCAGCTACAAGCCTATTTCAACTGAAAAAATAATGCCTTGAATCCAATTCAAGTGTTTAAAACTATTGTCTGTAAGGTAAAATATGTAACAACTTTGTATCTTGCCAACAAGTTTGGAGTCTGTACCTTATGAAAAAACAAAGAAAATAGATTTTCAATGTCAGTTTACAGAATTGATTAATGGAAAGAGAAAGAGTGGACTTGATAGAGAGATTTAAGTTTGTGAGGGGGCTGCATGGATGTGGAACCGGAAAAGTTCTTTCAATTTAATTAAAATAGGATATGAGTAAAATGTGTTGTGGACCCTTGGAATAGATTAAGTGAAGAGGCAGTCGCTGCCGCATCCATTGACTGAATTTAAAATGGTCAATGTTCGAAGAAATTTTGTGGGGCTGAACATGGTCCAGTAGGTCCCTTGTCCCAAACCAAGATATGATTTGGTATTTTAATTTTTACAGCAAGTAAACATGTCTGTATTCCGTTTGCTGTAAAATTACAGTCTGTCAAAGTTGTGTTAAAAAGCAACTCGAAAAATTAAGAAAAAAAAATTTCTGCGAATTTTTGACTTTTGAGATTTCTTAGTTTGATGTATGCATTGTGAAATAAATTTTGATTTTAGTTCTCTATCCCTATGTGAAAGAACTTGCAATAAAAGCGTTATCTATGTATTCATCTGTGGAAAAAGGGATATTTAAATGTCTTCATAAGATTTTGATGCAAGACATAAGTCGTTCATATTAACTGTTAAATTCATATAAAAAAATTTGAATATAAATTTAAAGACAAAAAAGTACAGATTAAACTTAACATCCCTTTGACTTGAGACTTTTTGACTATGAAGATTCTAAAAAATTTTCTTCTATTTTATTCATGGTTCCATTATTTTTCTTAATTCTATTTACAAAAGAGTTCTAATTATAGGAACCGTGTCAAGCAGTTTTTGAGTTCGAGCCTCACTTGATGTCTCATATTTCTGGCCTTGTACCAGCTGTAAAATAAGCTTGATAAATGAGAGTTAATGTCAAATTTTCTTTCAATGTGTCAGGAACTTCGAAAAGCTTCGCAACAGAAAGCACAACTTGATTTAATGGTGAGCCAAGTGACAAAGCTTGAAAATGATCTTGCATATCAAACGCAGAGGGCGGATAAGAATGAAGTGGATTTCAAAATGGCTAAAAGCAAATTGACAAATTTACAGAAAGAAAAAGAGGTAAGTCATAAAATGTAACGTCTTTCATTTTAAATTTCAGGGTTTGGGGGGGCACTTGAGAAAACTTCATACTCTCTTTTTCTCTCATGGGCATGCTTGAAAGCCTCCCCCACCTACTCTCTCTCGTTCACACAAATTTCTCCCTCCTTACCTTCTCCCTCTTTTTGTGCACCTACATACACTTCTCCTCCTGTCTCTCTTACCTGCTCATATATGCTTCCTATCCTTTTTTTTTTCTTTCTTTCTTGCGCATCCATGAACACTCTCTCTCCCTGCCTTTTCTCTCTCACGCATATGCATGTTTCCTCTCTCTCACATACAGACATGCATGCTTCCCCTCTCTCTCTCTTTCATGCGCACACTCTTATCCTTCTCCTGCTCAGACACACATTCCCACCTTTCCTCTCTCGTACACATTTTCCCCCTCCTCCTGTCATTTATGCACACAGTGGTTCTATTAATTACAATCAAGTTGGTTAATTTATGATGAAATGATTAATTGTTCACAAACATTCCCTCATGAACAGCTTTGAATATCACTGTTAATCTATCTTTTATGCATTTAAAAAATGAACAAGTTTTGATTAGATCGATTTTTATTGCAAAAAAAGACATTTTCATCCTTTCTACAATATTCACAATGTGTTTTTCAGAAACTTGAAAATGAACGAGATGCCATGAAGGAAGTAATCGAAGAAGATCAAGAAAGTCGTTGTGCATTTCAACCAATGACCAGCCTGGAATGCCAAGAGAAGCTTGTGGGATCCTTATTCACAGAAACAGAAATGCTGTCTATTCCACTAAATATCAAGTAAGTTAACATCTTAGAAAAATTTCTTTCACCAAGCATTTCATTTTGGGTCTTTTATTTATTTATCTATTTTATTTATTTATTTATTTATTTATTTTTTTTTTGATTTAAAAAATCTTTTTATCATTTTTAAAAAGTTTTTAGGAAAACGTTTTTTCCAATATATGAATGACAATACAGTAGTGCAGGAGTCACCCCTGGAGGTTGATGGGACTAGCTAAGGAGTCACTGAATGTTTGGGGGTCAAAAGGGGGTCAATAAATGTCAGGAAGGGGTCTATTCAATTTTGGGAGTTGAGCTGGCATTCATTTGAAAAAAAGAAAAATGCAATTTGCTTATATACATTTCTGATATAGATATAATCAGTTTTCATTGTTGATTGATCGAATTCGTATAGCCCCACAAATGGTCTAGCCAAGCGGACTACAGATCCCTGTGTGTGTGTGACCGGATGCTCCTGGTCACATTTTTTGGGCTACAACCTTGACAATTTGCATGAGCACACTACTAAACACTTTTTTTTTTTTTTTTTTTTTTTTTTTCCCCCCTTTACTTTTGAACCAACAATGCTCAAATCTCATGCTGGTATTTTTTTTAAAGTAAATGACCCCCCCCCCACTGATAATTTTAATTCGAATAATGAGAAATAAGTAGACAATAAACTTCTGGATATATCTTTTTATATTTTCTTCATGTACCTATAACTGAATTTGAACCCATTAACTGCAGATGATGGCAATTTCTGTCATTGTAGTTCTATGAATGACTTAATGAAATTTCTACTTTGTGATTGATGACAGCTCTGTTCTCAGTTAAGGCTTTATATTGTGATTGGTTACTAGCAATGAACAAAGGCTTTTATCTTGCAATGGATAACTATTACACTTGCCACTTTCCGTAGGTAATTGGTTAATATTACTGTCCCACTGAAAAAAAATATTCAACTAAAATCATTTCAGAATTCTGAGAAGTTTTTAAAAAAACAGGAAAAATGGAGATACTCATTATTTGACATGTTATTGAATTATTAGGATATAATTAATTTTTTTGTTATGAATACGCCAAAGCCTCTAGAGACGATTTAAAAAAATGTTTTTTTCATCTCTTAATTTTTTCATTCATTTTTTTTATTTTTATTTTTTTTTTGTTTTTTTTTGTTTTTTTTTTTTTTTGTTGACTGTTGCTGCCCAGGACATATTTTTGGCAAGTCTTCCTCACTCTAGTGTCAGAAAATGCATGCTCACTGGTGGCTACTGCACTTCATTCCTCCAGTTTACTGTCCCACTCCCAGGGTCTTGTGATTTTTTTTTCTTTTTTTTTTTTTTTTTTCTCTTGGTGGGGGGTTATCTGTGGACAAAATCTAGCTTTTACAAAATTATAACTGGTGACTCATCAGATAAAAAAAGTTGTTTGTTTATTCAATTTCAATTTTATTCACTTGAACTTGATTATTTTATTCATTTAATTTTTCTATTTTATTAATTCAGGATATCTTTATTCATCATTTCCTCTATTTTCTTTCCTCTCAATTTGGAATGGTTCACATTCCGATTGTTTGTTTTACTTAGTACCATATTTTCCTGAATTGTTTCCAGCATTTCTGTGTGCACATGACATGTAGATAGTTGTTTAAATAATGCAACTTTGACTCTTGGTCTCTTACATAGAAACTTAGATTACTTTTGAGATTAGTATGCTTACCATTGCACCATGGAAATTGCTCATATACCAATGGGAATCAACGAGGATGACTTGCCAAAAATTAAGAGTCACATAATTTCATCGACTAAAACTAATCTTACTCCTATACATCATAAACATCCTCGTGTTGTAGTTTATTTAAAACTAAGTGTATTGATCGATATATTTGAAAAAAAAAGAAAAAGCTGTTAAAATTGTTTATCTTTTAATGTCGTAAAAACACTTTAGAAAAATAGGGTGAAGTTTCTCATCTACTCTGGATCAAAGTGTAATATCTGTCTACCCTGCCCAGGATCATAGTGTAATATCTGTCTACCCTGCCCCGGATCAAAGTGTGTTGTCCGTCCACCCTGCCCCGGATCAAAGTGTGTTGTCCGTCCACCCTGCCCTGGATCAAAGTGTGATATCCGTCCACCCTGCCCCGGATCAAAGTGTGATATCCGTCCACCCTGCCCCGGATCAAAGTGTGATATCCGTCCACCCTGCCCCGGATCAAAGTGTGATATCCGTCCACCCTGCCCCAGATCAAAGTGTGATATCCGTCCACCCTGCCCCGGATCAAAGTGTGATATCCGTCCACCCTGCCCCGGATCAAAGTGTGATATCCGTCCACCCTGCCCCGGATCAAAGTGTGATATCCGTCCACCCTGCCCCGGATCAAAGTGTGATATCCGTCCACCCTGCCCCGGATCAAAGTGTGATATCCGTCCACCCTGCCCCGGATCAAAGTGTGATATCCGTCCACCCTGCCCCGGATCAAAGTGTGATATCCGTCCACCCTGCCCCGGATCAAAGTGTGATATCCGTCCACCCTGCCCCGGATCAAAGTGTTGCTCTTCAGCACTTTTGGAGTGTGAAGAGTGTATCATCCGACTGCTCATTAAAGTGTTACACACCAAATATATATTGCGTTTCATGTACATACATTATCATTTTGATATTTCGTATTGTTATTGAGAAAAATTGCTGTTTCGTCAACATTCTTCTTTGTGTATTATTCATAATAAATTATCTTCTGATTTAAAGTTTTGGGATTTTCATGGACGCCGTGTGTATGATTCAAGCAAATGATTTTAAGAAATTTTAATTTTTATCAGGGAAAGATTGATGCGAATTGCAATTGAAAATAAAGAGTTAAAAGAATCGCAATCAGGAATGGCAGATGAACAGACAGAAATGCTGCGCAAAATGTTAGATGATAGCAACTCTAAACGTAATGAATTAGAAGCAGATCTACGGTAAGTAGAAGATTCTTCTTTCCATAGCTAGTACCTAGTTTTTGACTAACCTAATTTCCATACGCCTGACTGACTACTTATCTAATTTTCAAAAACCAAAAAAGACAGGTCTAAACTGGCATAGGAATCGGGAAATAAAAAATAGTGAATCTTTTTCTCCATGCGCTTAGAAATTTCTTTATTTTATTAACAAAATCCTGTTTTATTTTTCGATTTATACTTCCAGATTATAAGTGAGACTTCAATTCTGATTTCGGTTTGGTCTTTTGCCTATATTTTTAGCCTAATAGCTTGGCTTAGTTGTTGACTGATTACTGACCTAGTTTTTTCTTGAAATTATTTAAAACTGTGGTATGTACTAACTTTAATTTTGTATGACTCAGACTTGGCTTCTCCCATGTTGCAATGATTTTGTTACCAATTCTCAAATGATCCATAGAGACCTGATCATTGTCCCTGTAACAATTTGGGGTCAAAATTGAGAACATTTTGTTGTACCAATCTCTTAAGTGGCAAGGGCCTGCCTGCCTGCCCTAAAAATTAAATGCGTCATAAAAGTCAAAATACTGGCTTTAACTTGGAATCTAACCTTAACAGGAGCCAACTAGAAATATGCAAGTATCTCGGCCAACATGCAGTCATTATTTTCCTGTTATTGGCTGTACAAAAAATACATGAAAACAATCTGATTGGTTGCCAAATTACATCCAGGTTGTGCTACAGGGTTTTTGAGATCTTCAAAATGGCTGGATACTTTTTGTACAGACCTTGTATAAAAAGTGAAAAGTACTAATACAAATATGGGGTCCAATAACTAAGCCAGCCAGTGTTATTTCCTTTTGAATGTGTTTTTTTTTTTTTTTTTTTTTTTTCCCCCACCCTCACCCACCCACCCCAAGGCTGGATATACTTGAGAAATGGCTCAGAGTCTGAGTGACACAAATGGGTCAAATAAAAAAATTTTTTTGTGTAATTTCATTGGATAAAGTATTATGAAAATTTAGAATAATGATTTCTGCCTACTTTTTACCTTCAGCTTTATTTCATTAGTTGCCTTTTTAATTTTTCAAACCGGCCTGAATAAAAGTTACAAACCTTCTGTTGCACAGATTTATTTACTTTTTCTGGGAAGGAAGAAGTGAGAAAATGTTAGTTCTGTGGTTCTCATTCATAGATATTTTTCATTGATAATTTTTTAATTTAGAAAAAAAAATTTTTTTTGATTTCAATTTTTATGAATAAAAGGCAGCTAAATAAATGAATAAATAAATAAATGAATAAAGGCAATTAAAAGAATTGAAACACAGATCCTTCTATCCACAGATTTATTTACTTTTTCTTCCATCATTCACCTGTTTAAAGCTTTCAAAATCTATGTAAGATAATGTCTATATACTCTGAATATTATTTTAATTTAAAACAATCCAACAATTACTATTTATGTCTTTTGTATGAAATGAATGGAAAATATCATCTCAGGAAACAACAAAACTAACATTCTCTCACATCTGCTCTCCAAGAAACAGTAAATAAATCAGATGAAAGAATGTCAGTTTTGTGATTTTTTTTTTTTTCCTGGAGATATTTTACCAGCACTTTTGAAAACTTTTTTTTTTTCTTTTTTTTTTTTTTCCCCCTTGATAATAAGTGTTATTTTCTGATTATTTATGTCTAAAAAGTATCAATTACTTCCTTCAAACTTAGCTTTTGTGATCAGGACAAAGATTATTTGAAATCTACTCGTCTCCAATGGGATGATGAGCGATTTTTCACATTTCATATCACATAAAACAAGAAAAGCAATGAAGTAGTGATTAAGTATAACTCCTGATCACAAGAGCAAAGTTTGAAGGGAATAGCAGCCATTTCCTATACTTTTTACTTATAAATAATCAGAAAATAACGCTCATTACCTAGAAATTGCATTGCACAGTGTTATAGTACTGTCAAAGGTTGAAAAAAACTGTTACTTTGGAATCTTAATCTATGAACACTTTTCTTAAATCTTTTTTAGAGTGATCAACCAAAAGAAACTTGAGCTCCAGGCTCAGCTTGATGAACTGGAAGCCTCGCAGACTTCGGCAGATATGACCACGACAGAACTAACTGAGCTGAAGAAAACGGTCGGTGAGCAGAAACGTCGCTTGCAGAGTTGGGATTCTGAACTGAGCGAGAAAAAGCAACAGATAGAGGAATTGGAACGGCAACGATCCAGTGATGCTGACCAGATCCATCGGTTGCAGGATCAGCTGAATAAGAAGGATGATGAGTTGAAGAAAATGGAAGAAACCTATAGACGTTACTTACAGAAAGCCAAAGCAGTAAGTGAGATATATATATATATATATATATATATATATATATATATATATATATAATAATCAGGTCCACCCTTGTAACAAGACATTTTGGGCAATGTTTCATTGTTCCTGTAGTTATTGCAGGTTTTCACAGGGCTGGGGTGCTAACCTGATGCCCAATTCTCCCCATTCCTCAACTTGGCTTGAGGGCTCTGGCTATTGCCAAGTTTCAGGGGTTTTTTTTAATCAGAGTAGCTGTTTCTTAGACCAATGGTTTCGAAACTAGAGTCCATCAGATGATGCTCTCTGAGCCTTTATATTGGGAATCTTGTGAGAGAAAACCAGATCATCCCTTGCACATCTATTGACAATCATTATACACTGTCCTGTACCTTATATTAGAATTCAAATAGATATGATACATTTGAAAGAAATGTTTCTTAAGGTGAAAAAACTGCTTTTTATTGCAGTTCATTAGTTATAGTCTGAAAACTGAATGCTAAAAATTGCAGCTCGCCAAAATATTTTCTTTATAGAAGGGCTTTGAGATTTCAGTTTTGAAACCACTGTCATAAATGATCTGCCTTACATAGCAAGAGGGACCCAACTGCCATGGTATAAGGTGGAAGGAGAATTGGATTCATACCTTTCCCTGGGGGACGTAAACAGCATCATCCATTTGGTTAACCATGCTGTTTTCCACACCAGTAACCACTCCATCATTCCTACAAATGAATATATCTGTCTTTATTTTTAACTTAAAGCTAATTTTCTTTCTAATTTATCTTTATTTTTATTATCGCTTTTTATACAAGTTTCTGGTTTGAATTTCCACTGACCCCTATAGTACATGAACTTGTATTCAATATCCGAGGAACTCATCTTTCATTGATGATGCCTTAGGCAAATCAGCCACGGAGGCCTATGGTGAGATGTGGTGCAAATCTACATTCATATTACTACCTTCTCTTCATTATTTCATAATGATTTAATGGTGAAGGGAATTTAACCTTTGACAAATTTGATAAAAAGCATCAAACTATCCAAAAATTAATGAAAATATCCGTACCTCATATAAGTGAATCACCATGGCCCACACTTGTATGAGAATGATTAGTTGAAATGTCTTAAATTTTGGCCTTGTTGATTGGTCAAAAATGACCCGAGAAAGCAATCCTTTGAAAAAGCATTTTTGGATGGTACTTAGTGGTGCTAATTTTCATGGCTGTAGTTCTAAAAATGTGAACAGGAGGGTCAAGACCCCACACACACACACACGAGCAAAGAGAGAAGACTCCGAAGCCTACTTGGCTGGTTGATTGGTCTGATCATTTATGGGGCTACGGGGATGTCTCAAAACTTGGGTTATAAAATATATTTATTTACTACTTATTTAAACTATACAGCCCATCATTGCTTCATTTAATTATTCTTACTGTGATTATTAACCGTTTTAGGTAATTTTTGTTTTATCATATCCACTATTAACACCTCCATTAAACTTCAGCTTCCTTGTAAATAAAGGAAATGATATTTAGTTGGATGTAGCCTTTGCAGTTAGTGGCAACCAATGAAATGTACGGTCTTTTGTCAAAGTTTCAATAGTCATTTTTAAAACTGTCAACTTGGATTTTTTCACTTTCAAGCTAGTCCAGCTGGCTGGGTATGTATCCTGTATACAGGCCTCATTAATAGAGCTAGGGGGTTGGCATTTTCAACATTTACTTCTTTTTTTTGTTTTTTTTGAAAAGGTTCAATTTACAATGTAGGTAAATCTGCTAAATTGGTCCCTTAGTTTGTGTCTGCATGTTTTTTTTTTTTTTTTTTTTTTTTTTCTTAAATTCAGACTTTTTTTTTTACTGATCACTGCCCAACTAAAGGTGAGAAGAAACTTATTCATTGATCGCCTGATTTTCCAATTAGTTCAATTGATCTCCCCCAACAAGACATGCTTCCAAAAAACTATGGCCATTTCTATTGAGTGATTAACCTGACCTGTTTTACTAAAAAAAAATTTTTCTTTCACTCTTTTCAAGATTTTCAAGTCTTTGGATTTAAAACAGAATGCTGCATCCGGTCCTGAAATCCAAGCTCTTCGGAATCAATTGGATGAAAAACAGAAGCTTATTGATCATCTTGAGGTTTGAATCATTTTAAAAATCTTTTTATTCTATTTTGACTTAATTTGGATTGGATAAGGGAAAGTGCTGTGTAAAGGGAGAAATGCATGGGCACAATAGACATAAGAATCAATAAACAAGAACCATAAGTTCAACGGTTTGTCTACCATCCATGGTTGTAGTAGCCAGAGGAAGAGCAAGTAGTCTTCCTTTGAGTCAATTGATTCTAATACTTATGAAATATTGGGATCTGGAAATATTCTGATAGTATTATTATTATTTTCAATTTGTCATTTTTAACTTTTTTAGAATACGAAAATGCCAAACTTGGGCTTTCTATTATGACATCATAGCAGTTGGTTTATTGATAATGACCCATCTCTGATGACGTACCTCTTCCTTCCTATATCTGTTGTTTAATGTAACTGGGACTGACGACTGACTAGAAAGCATCTTTAAAAGTGCAGACACATCTAGAAAATTAGCCCTGGAAAAAAAAATGTCAAAAAAAGTTTTAAATTTTGAATAACCAAAAACTTTCATTCAGGAGTATTGGAGAACCAATAAAAAAAAAATCTGTATATGTATTCTCTAATCTTTCTTTTTCACTAGTTTTTAAGTGAAGCATTCATCATCATCAGTCTTTTAGCATCCGTCGTTGGACATAGACCTTCCCCAGGATTTGCCACACTTCTCTATCATGGGCGTCACAGAGCCAGTACTTCCTGAAGTTGTCTAGCTCGTCTCTCCATCTAACATTTTGCCGGCCTCGGTTGCGCATGTGGTCTCGGGGAATCCATGTTGTGAGTCGTGATGTCCATCGATTGTCTGCCATTCTTGCAACATGGCCAGCCCACCGCCATTTGAGATTTTTTATGGATTCTATGATGTCCCTAACTCTTGTCTTTTCTTGGATGTACTGTGCTGTTTTGTGGTCTCTCCATGTGAGGCCCAGCATAATTCTTTCATGTGCATGTTGCATGGTTCTCAATTTACGGGCCATCCACTGTCATCAGCTTTTTAGCTTAGACATAGTTTCTCTCCAGGATTTGCAAGACCTTCATCATGGGTGGAGCCAGTACTTTCTGAACTTGTTTAGTTCGTCACGTTATCTTTTTTCTGTTGTCCAGTTTCACGCATCTCTGGGCATCCATGCTGTGAGTCTCGATGTCCAGAAGTTGTTTGCCATTCTTGCAATATGACCAGCTCATTGCCATTCGAGTTTTCTAATGGATTCTATATCTCTAACCCCTGTTGGCTCTATTGCTATATTGAGATCTCTCCATGTGATGCTGAGCATGATTCTTTCCTGTGAAAGTTGCCTAATTCCTAATTTGAGGGTAAATTCTTTGGTTTGGTGCCGTGTTTCTGCTACTTCGATTAATATTGAGAGGATGCATTGGTTGAATATCCTTCTTTTTAGGTTTAATGGGATTCTTTGTTCTTGAAGCTTGCTCTATTGAAAGCTTGCCAACTCAGTGATTCTTTGCCTAATTTCTTCTTCCTTTGAGGGTTTCATGGAGATTCATTGTCCTAGGTAGATGTAATGGTTTAATTTCTTCAGCTCGGCATTTTCTATTCTGATTCTTGTCTTTGTCCTCAAGTACTCTGCAGTAATGATTTGCAAGACCAGCTTGTTAACTATCACTTCACAATCAAGCTCTCAGCATTATCTATCATACTTATATACTAAGGTCACATGTATATATTCTATATGATCTTGACTCCACCAAACAAAACTGTCAACTTGGGTGTCTTGAGTTTTCGAGTTGGTCTGCCTGAATATGTATATATGATGCATACCAGTTGAACTAAAGGGCTAAAATTTTGGACGTTTGCTCTTTGTCTTGGGAAAACTTTACGAAATTCTGACTTTTTTTTTTTCCAGTGATCCTTTCTCAACAAAAGGCAAGAAGTAACTTATCTATTGATAACTTCTTTCCTAATTTTTTTCATTGATCACCCCCCCCCAAATGCAGCTTATGCCAAAAGACGTTGGTCTTGTGACAGTTTCTTTTGACTAACCAGACCTGCTTTTTTTTGTTCTCCAGAGAGATCAAGAGAAGAACAAAAGTATTCGGGAAGAAGAAGAAAAACTCATCATCACAGCTTGGTACAATTTAGTAAGTAAAACTTTGTGTATCTATGAGCAACAACTAAGTTTAGTGTTTAGTCAAGAGACAAATATGTGCGAATCTGGTTTCTAGTATAATAAGCCCCTCCCCATTCCCCAAAGTAGAGCATTTCTGTAAAAACCTTTTTGTCAGCTGAAATGGTGTACAGTGAAGTAGTGATTACCAATAATTCATATGGGAAAAATATTTGAGAGTCCTATATAAAAACAGCTGATGACCCCCACAATAAGATAAAGCATACATTATGATTCATATTCAAATGATAAAGTAATTTTCTGTATAAAATACGGAATACCATGAACACAGTACTTTAACAGCAATTTCCAAATAAATGACTTGTGCAACATATCATAGGATGATTAGGGACCATATAAAATTTGAAATTTCTAATATAAAGTTCATATACAGTATCACTAAAGTAGGTCCCTATTTCAGGGGAAGCAACTTGACCGATTAATTACTAAGAGTCTCGAATTCTACTGGTAAATTTGAGCTGAGTCGGTTCCCTTATATGCAACTGGGATCTAAGGGAAGCAACAAACCTAAAATCGAGTTATTTCCATTTAAATGAGGACTTGTTTCTGGGACACCATATATATATATATATATATATATATATATATATATATATATATAAAATCTAACCCCCCTGGTGCTAGCTTAGTCTTGTGAAACAACTTCAAAAGACTTGTAGAGTTTAAGATAACCAAGGCAGACAAATTAGTTGAAGAGTCCATTTTTGATGTCTTACTTGATCAAGCATTTTAGAATCCTTCAAAGCCATGTAATAAAATTCACTCTTTCTCTGTGGACAAGCATTTCTTTAACTATGTGATTTGAAACAACTATGTTAAAGTCATTTGTAGAAATTGTAAAACCAAATGCATCTAAAAATATAACTAGTAAATCCCTACTATGCAGGTTTCCCCGCTATCCAAAAGTAAAGCTTTCCTATAAAAGCCTTTCATAGCTGAAATGGCATAAAGTGAAGTGATTATCATTGATTTATACGGGGAAAATATTTTGGGCATTGCCAGACACCGCCAATGGTGAGGATGGTATGTTTAGCTGATTCAGATAACATACCTGAAATCGATTATTTTTTTCCTCAAACTCAAAATCTATTTTAAATTTTTTTCAAAACTGACAAATTCTCTGAGGAGAGGATGGGCTCATAGATTGGAAGCACAAAAAATTAGCTGCTGAAAAATTCTTTAATGGGGACCAGTCGAAAAGAAATCGGACCACAAGTGCGTGAACAATGTTTTTGTGTCTGGAAACTGATATTGAAAAAACTGAACATTGGTGTGTCACTAGAGATGAACAATTAATTCTATATAGATTTTGATACAAAATTACTTATTTTAATACAAATACAATTATCTTTTTGATAATAATAATTCTTATTGCAAACAAATGTAAATGAGTATTCATTTACAATGCCATTATCACCAACCAGAAAAATTTTAGGGATGTGCAATAAATTAGCTATACAATGAAGAATGAATATCAGAATTATAAAAAATATCAAAATTTGCTCAATTATTTTAGTCATAGTAATACATATTAAACTGTTATTTGCACTATTAGACTTTCTCACATGATCTCGCTATATAATCTTTTGCTTTAATGGAGACTAAGGCTGATAGTGGAAATTGTTGGCCGTAATGTCACGTTTGATTCCCGTAAAGGGACGTAAGTCGGGTATACTTCCCTTTTTTTTCTTACACAGGTGAACACTTTGATATTTTTTTTTCTCTTTTGTCTGTTTCAGTTGACCCTTTACCTGTTCTGAATTCTATAAGATTATTTATATCTAAGATATATAAATACATGTAATATAGTTTTCCTACCATTTAATCTCTTTCCATCACTGTTTTCTTTTTAGAGTCGACAATTGCAACGTCGAGCAGTGGATGAACGTTTGACCAATAATGGTTCTGGACAGTCATTCCTTACCAAACAACGACAAGTACACAGTCGGAGGGTATGATTCTTGCAGTACTCTCACCAACTTCAACTCCTGTCGGTCCCATGGTGCTAGTCTTTCTCTTGCTTCATCCCTCTCCGAGTCCTTTTAAGCTGCTGGCATCGAGATGACAGATTCATTAAAGATAAATTTCATCTCTCTCTCTCTCTCTCCCCTTAGCTTATCTCTCTTTCTCTCACACCCACATACATATGGATACCTGGACATTTTCATTACAGTCATTATTAATACAATGATAATTGTCATTGCTTGTTCTTGACATGAACATTTGCAATGTAGAAATTACTATCGTTTACCTGTAGCACTTACAATCATTATTGTGCAAATATTTTTTTTTTTTCTCTTTAACACGTTCACTGCTACTTTGTATAGTGTAACATAATTTCCTGCAACACAGAAACTTAGTCGGTAATTGTTTGGCTGGGGTTCGCAAAGAAAGTTTTATCTGAAGACATATAAAAAAAATGTACTGCGTTTATAATAGTTACCCTTTTTTTTTTTTTTTTTTTTTTTTTTAACCCCCCCCCCGTTGAAACCTCTGCCAATTACCACAGTGTCTAACATGTTGCCGTGGTTGTTCCTTATTATGCCTTTAAAAAAAGCTGCAGAATAAATGCACGTGTGCATCAGAGGCAATATGCAACATTCCACCTGGATGCTCGTCTGCGTCATGTGGCAGTAAACGTTTTAGCGTCCATTTCTGGTCACAGAATTAAGATATTCCTAATTTCTATAGGAAGTTCATATTTCAAGAAATAGTTCCCTAATTTTAACTTTCTCATTATTTTACCAAAATCAAAAATTCTCTACATACCATATAGAAATAAAGGGAAAGGAATTTTTTTTTTTTTTTTTTTTTTTTCTTCTCTTACATTAATGAAGAAATCTAAAATACCGTATATGATGACATGTGAGACCTTCCTTATTTTAGGGAGAAATGATAAGGAAAAGGAAAACATTCCCCCTGAATTCCTCATATTTTTTACTTTTTTTTTTTTTTTTTTTTTTTTTTTTTTTTTCAACTCAAGTCCTAGCTAGTGTGGGGCTCAACATCAAAGGTTATGTTTTGGCAAAAAAGAGGGGTCCTATATGCTATCAAATACGGTTCTTATTCTTCTTATGAGTTAATGAAGATAGCTGAATTCCTACCATTTGTATAAATATATACACATTCATCCTTTGTTTAAATTATGTCTCTTTTTGCAAGTAATATTTTTAAATGACTCAGCTTGAATTTCTTGACTGTTAAATGATTATAACTACTATATTTCATTCATTGAAATTGTAGGAAACCTCCTTTCTTTGTATCAAAAGGCATTTCCTTCTCCATATTTCTTTTTTCTTTTTTTTTTTTTTTTTGTGGGGCTCAGTGCAGATGCACTAAGTAGTAAATATCTTGACCAGGCTGTATATGTATATAATTACGATATATAAGTAAATTGTATAAAAGTAACTGGTTGTCTATCATACTTCAGGTTTTCTTTTGCCAGTGTTTCAAGAATAGACTCATAAAAACACATTGTATGTATCTTTATACATATGTGTCTATAAATGATATCAGGACCTCTGAGAGAAATTTCGTGGTGGGGTGCAAAGTTTCTCATGGGCCCACTTCCCTTCTTCATTAGTCATTGGCTCCTTTTTGGCTCCCGGGCCCCCTTTGGATCTTCAAGCCTGGGCATGATGTACCCTCTGCACTCGGCTCTCATAGACCCTGAATGATATGTAGACGATATAAAGATATTTTTTCCTCACCTTCCCTTTTAAAATATAAAAATTTCAGTAAACAACACTATGGACAGGATATATATATCTGATGTGGATATGCATATGTATATTAAAAATTACAGCAACACCTGTTTTGGTCTATATTAAACCTGTAAAGAATGTAAATACTCACAAGCACTTTTTTTTTCTTCAAATTTTATTCTTTAAACGGGGTGGTCATCTAATTTTTTTTTTTTTTCTTTTTCTTGCCATGGCCTCCTTAAGAGCTCTTCTCAGGTTCCAGGGTCCTCTGCCAAACGGAGATACAACAGGAATGATTGGAGAAACTCATTTATTTCAGTCTATGACCACCCCCTTTAAATGTGCTACAGCCTTCAAGGCGTGGGGGGTTGTCATGAGAGGTTGGGGGGTTGTCTGTTGAGAATGGCTGATTTATTGCATGTATACAAACCTACTTACATACCTATGAAAATCGATCGAAAAACCAAGTGCATTGGTTTTCAAGTTCGTTGGGGCTCACATAAATATGACTATACAAATGTCCGTAATTTCATGTAATCAAAATCCCCTCCCTCCCAATTTTTAAAAAATTGAATGTTCTCATCAAAATTACAAAGTACCAGCATGGCACTTGTTAGAACACCAGAATGGTGGCTGAGAATTCTGAGGTCTAATCTTGAGTTCCAAGTTGGTGAAATCCATTACCACAAATTTACTGTAATTGATTGCATCTTTACCCCCCCCCTCCACTGTTACTGCAGGGAATATCAAAAAATGCATTTCCTCGAATTTTTCTCATTCATCACCGTTTTAAAGAAAAAAAAAACTCTTCCTCGAGTTCTGGCAAATGTAGGGCTGGATAAAAAGGTTATGTTTACCTTTTGAGCCATAACCTGTTGAAAGTGGGGTTTCTTATGTGCTACCAGAAATGGTACTCAGAAAAGTAGTCGCCCATCACACCTGCATTAATTTCTGGGGTTTGCTCGCTGCCTACAACTGTGTATCAGCAGAGGTTAGTGAGACATCTTCTCACGATAAGAAGTTGTCTTGTACTTATAATATCTGTAGTAACTTAGTGGCATAAGTGTACTGACATTATTGACTGTAGCATTTTGGGATTTGACTTGATAATTATAGAAGACTGATGGCTGAGAAATATGGGGTACCATTATAAATGCTGTGCTCATCGCATCAAACTCATCCTGATGGAAGTAAGCTCTCATTTTAAAATAAATCAGAAAGTGCTCATCTTTTTAACAGTGTATAAAATCTGCAATATCGGTATTTTGATCTTTGTTCTCTGATCATCATTGGGTGATGCGGTTTGGAAGATATTAGGTTTCTCCTGCTATCTGAAAGTAGAGCATTCCTATAAAAAAGTTTTTGTAAGCCGAAAAGGCATGAAGCAAATAAACAATTACCATTAATTTATTCAGGGAAATCTTTTTAGTGTTTTGAGACCCAGTATAAGATCAATCAACTAAAAGTCACTTTGTAACTGGCTAATACATTCAATTTTGTTTCTAAAAGGGTTTATCCAACAGATTTGTTTTTAAGAACCATCTGAAGGGAAAAAGTTCATATTATTTGAAAAGGAAAAAAACAAGGGAAATTCCATGCATTCACTATTGAAATGTTTTTGTCTAATTCATTTCATTCTTACAGTTCGTTTGCCACACGAGTCAAATATATTTCTTAGTTGGGATGTGGGAGGCAAGGAACGGGATGAGGGGGAGGTGCAGCTGACTCTTACCATTTCATATCGCCAAATCATATTGTTACATAGCAGCCTGGTAGCACATGCTTTCTACCTGGCACTGGTCTGTGGACCACATATCTGAAGAACCCTGGAATATCCATCTTTAAATCTTAACAATTAGTCCAAATTTTGAAGCTTACAGATTTCGAGTAAATTTTTTGAAACCCTTTTATTTTCCCTTATTTCAAAAATAAACAAATAGAAATTCACTTGAATTCTCCTTGTATAACTGGGTAAGATAGATGTAAGTAAAAGTATTCATTTTAAAAAAAAAAAACCCTCAAAACTCAATCAAAATGATTTAATGAGTATATATGATAGAAACTATCTTTTGCACCTGCATCACCTTGTGATGCATCTAAGGTCATTGGGTGCTTTGGGTCTTTCCAAAATCTGGCATCTACAACCAGGCCACCCGGCTGGGGTTGATCAAGACCCTAATTATGACCAGAGAGTGCTCCGTAACCCATGCCTCTTCTCTCCTGGTCCATTGCCACCTGAGTGACCCATGTCGATAACTCTTCATTTACTGACCTGGATGATGCGTAGTATGTTGCAAGCTCTGCAGGGGGACTGGACTTCTTAATCCCCTGCAGTAAACTTGGATGAACTTGCATCCATTGAAATTAACCTTGGTTAATTGTTGAGATTAAATTCATCAAAGAAAAGGACCTGAAGTAATTTTCAGGTTAAAATTGTCGGTTTTTCCAAGAATATAACTAAGAGGGGGGAAAAAAAAACAAACAAGTTTTGTTTGTCCCCCAATCGAAGACAAACAAATTTTGTTTGCCCCCCCCCCCCGATCGGAGACAAACAAACTTTGTTTGTCCCCCCCCCCCCGATTGGAGACAAACAAACTTTGTTTGTTCCCCCCCAATCGGAGACAAACAAACTTTTTGTCCCCCCCCCCCCAATCGGAGACAAACAAACTTTTTGTCCCCCCCCCCCAATCGGAGACAAACAAACTTTTTGTCCCCCCCCCCAATCGGAGACAAACAAACTTTTTCTCCCCCCCCCCCAATCGGAGACAAACAAACTTTTTGTCCCCCCCCCAATCGGAAACAAACAAACTTTGTTTGTCCCCCCCCCCATCGGAAACAAACAAACTTTGTTTGTCCCCCCCCCATCGGAAACAAACAAACTTTGTTTTCCCCCCCCCCATCAGAAACAAACAAACTTTGTTTTCCCCCCCCCCATCAGAAACAAACAAACTTTGTTTCCCCCCCCCCCCATCAGAAACAAACAAACTTTGTTTCCCCCCCCCCCATCAGAAACAAACAAACTTTGTTTGTCCCCCCCCCGATCGGAAACAAACAAATCAAATCTTCAAAATTGAAAAATCACTAAAAAACGAGCAAAATCATTGAGCAGTAGAGGCACATCTGACCAGTGGGAGCACTAAGTCAAAAATGTATGGTGTAGGTTGAGCTAAGGCTATTTGAAAATAACCACCTCTGCTGTGGTCTACTAAGCCTGGTAAAGAACAGCAGGAATAAACAAGACAACCTTGGTTGAACATGGTACTAAACACAAGTGTTAGTGTGCTTGAAAAAATGCTTGATTTTTAAAAAAAAACTTTTCGTTTTTCAGAATTTGGGTAAGAGATTGTTTAGCTGTATTATAAATGCCAACAAAAACACCTTTTGAAGGACCATGAATAGAGCCTGAAATGTCCTGCTGTGAACCCTTGTTGAAACGGACTCCATTAAAACAGATATTCCATTTTCTATCTCCGTTACCCATTAGACCATCTGCACCTCCCTCATCTTATAAAAATCCTAACTATTTTGCCATGAACATGGTTGGATTGTGTTGCCATTTATTTCCTAGGCGAGTCTTTCATACCCCTATGCCTTCTGCAATCAGTCTTTGTAGCTTTCACAAATTGATTAATACCTGTTACTGATATTTTCATTAGTTGTGTTGAATAATGTGGCTCATCTGATTAAAAGAGAAATAGAAATTTTATTTTCTTAAATACCCGATGAGATTTGTTTAATTTCTGTCTTGAATTATCTAATTACTATAAGTTAAATCCTGATATGGTCACCTCTGGTTGAAACCTGAGATTGGCTATCTACACTTCAGGTGAATATCTCCTATTAGGATCTGTTCATTTGTGCACTTCTTAAAATCTGTGATACATCACTGGTATTAATATTCACATTGATTCCTTAGGTTTCAATGTTAGTGCCTAAATGGTGGTACTCGTTACTAAAAACTTTGATTTCAAACACAAGAAATCCATTTTCCAAGCGTCCTATTTCCTGGTGTTAAAGACAGCCCCCCCCCCGCCATTTTTTTTTTTTTGTTCAGAAATTTGCAAGTCAAAATGGAGTATGTCTTTGAAGCCAGAGCACCCTGGACACTTTGAAATATGGGAGCTAAATTATGAATAGTCAACTGTATCTTTTTTATGAGATAACGTATTTATGAAATTATTCTTGTGCTATCTTGAGTAATGAAAACTTATTGATAGCTTAGAATATCAAAAGGTCAGACAGAGGAAAATAGAGAAAGGAAGATTGTAGTACCAATCTTCCATGGAGAAAAGGTTTGCCTACTTAGAAAATTAGCATTCAAAATCCTGGCTTTTTACCAAGGCTGGAACATTATCCCCTGGTGCCTGTGAGAAATGCACAGCTATCTCTGCTACCAAGCAGGATGTATTCTTCACTTACTTAGTGTGGCATAAGATCAATAACACTTTATTCCCCCTTATTTTTTCAATTGAACATTGACGAGTGAAAATAATTTCCCTTGAAATATCTTCCATGATTTGATTATTTGAGGAGGAAAATGTTTTTCTTGAATCTTTTTTTTCATCATTGGCTGAAGTATTGTAACACATTCTTTTCACCAAGTTTTTGACTGCTAATCCATGAAAGTCTTCATGGATGATTGGTATAAGAAGCTGGGCATAAACTAGACTCTCTCTCTCTCTGGCAATGAGGATGTTTTATCCTTATTGAATGTTTTCTCTTGACTTCTGAATACTGTTATTTGTTACCATTCGTGGCCTGGAACTGAAAGTTGTAAAAACTAGTTAAAAATGTTTTTCTTTGTAAAATCTTTTATTTTCTTCACAAATGATAAACTAGATTTGACGTCCTCTGTTTGGCATTTCAACAGCTTTTTCTTAAATCACTCTATAATTATTTTTCCCCACCCAGCATTTATTTGTTTATAATGACTTCTATTAAGTTGTTACGTATGAATTTTTGAATCATAAGATGATGGATTATATAAACAAGAAAAAACAGTAAATATTTAATCAGAATTTGACCCTTTTGAACCTATAACTTTTCAGCAATGATCCTTTAATGGTAATATCATCACTATAAAATTCTTAAGCTTTATTGAACTTTTTATGACAATTATTACTATGAAGTTCAAAATGCTTGAAAAGATAATCTGGAGTAGAAATGTAAATATGAAGGATGCTGAAAAACTTCATATCCCAATTTTCTAAGCTTAGCCACAGTCAGCCGAGAGATTTAAGGTCTGGAACTGTCATGGAACTTTCTATCTAGTGTTTAAGTCTCTAGAAAGTGCATGAGCCATTTTTGGGTCATTGGCCTCTGTTGTCAATAATTATACATCAAGAACTGGTTTGGGCCTCCCTGCAGGTTCGTTATTGGTATCCATATTTCTAGACCTAAACTTATGGAACCAATTCTGAGCAGTTTGCAATTTAGTAGCGTTCACTTTATATGCTTTGATGTTATCAGCTGCTTGAGCTGCATTATATCCCGATTTTAATTCACGTTTGAAAATTAACCTTACTTCTTGAGTAGGCAACATTGCTGTTAAGGGCTCAAAAACCTCCATTAATAATGAATTATATTTCTATTTACATCGAATTTGCAAATGCAATCACACTAGTCAACTTCATATACTTTTAACTTTATTCTTGGTGAAAAATGACACTTTATATTTACAACTTAATAATTTAACACTAATTCCTACCAAGTGTTGAGTGAATAACTGGTATAACTAAGGTGGGAAATGTTTATAAACAGGTTGTCATTTTTTTAATAAAAATCTTTGTTTCTATTGATCTTCCTTCAAGCATGAATTACATGGTCCCTCTAATGTATTAGAAGCAATGAGAAAAACGGGGAATTTAATTTTAATTCTTAAATTCATAGACCGCATATTCATATTGATAGTGGAACTCTTCGATGAATAGAATTAAAAATAATGGAAATTGTCTGGGAATTGAATAGGAAATATAAAAAAATTCATCTAATGTTTAAAGGGGATAATTTCAATGAAGAGTTATTTCCGCTGATTAATTTCCTTCCATAAAATTATTGGCGAGTCAAAAAGCTTTTATGCAGAGGTTTGTGTTGATTGATGAAACAATTCGAGTTTAGGGTTATTCACTGATTAGAGCAACTTTCAATGGTAACAAATGATATCTTCGCTCTGCTTCTAGTTGCTTCTTGTAATTTACGACCCCAAATTACATGATCACCATCCGCATATGTCTGCTATTTCATATTTACGTCCAGAGATACACAATGACGAATACTCGAACACAGTGCCTGCTAGAATCAAATTTAGTGGGATGAGGAGGGACTGTATAAATAAATATTTGTGTGTGTGTGTATATATATATATATATATATATATATATATACACATATATATATATACACATATATATATATATATATATATATATATATATATATATATATATATATATATATATATATATATATATATTGATACACAAAATTCACTTGTTTGTATTAAAAGCCTTTTTGCATAATTCAAGTGTTGTAAATGCCCTGTCAACATTCATGAGTGAGAGTAAGGTAAAGAATTGGATGAACTCATGAATGCTCACTTATTTCATACCAAAAAATAAATGCATAAAAATGATAACAAATATCATGAATGGTTTGAGTTGTACACAGGAACTTCTGAGAGAATACAAAATATCTAAAATGAACTAGAAAGATGAAGTTTACTGATTTTTATCCCCCTCCCTCTCTCCATGTTAGAATTCATGTTCTTTGTGTGGTACTTATTCTCACCATTTCTGAGGAATGAGTGTAATAGTTCATTTCCATTGAAGGGAACATACACAAACTCACACACTTGAAATCATTTATGTCATTATTAATACAGGTTGAGTATCCTTTATCTGAAAATCCGAAATGTTCCATATTCCAAAACTTTTTTTAAAAGCGAACATGATGTCACAAGTAGAAAACTTCACACCTGACCTAGCTGCAGAAGAGAATTGAGACTTTATTCAACTCATTCTGACTGCTGTGAAAGCTTGGTTATCTTTGTAACTTTTCAGAAATGTAAAACTATATTTATATCACTACACTCACTCGCCAATGCGGGGCTTCTGATGCTTTATCAAATTATTAAACTTATTTTATGAATTACCTTTAGACTAAGTGTACAAGGTATGTACAAAAATAAATAGTTCTTGTATATATACTTAAGATATCTCATTATGCTTATGCAAGTATTCCAAAATCTAAAACAATTTTTATCCCAGACAATTGGACAAAGGATGCTCAACCTCTTATAAGTTTGTTTCCATTTTTTGACCCCAATTGAAAATGGAGAAAAAAGGTAACAAGAGAGGTAACTCCTTGCTTTTCTCTGTTTTGGAGCCAGGTTTTCTAGTATTGAATATTTTTTATCCTTGAATGTATGTGAAAATAAAAGGGAATTACCGTATTCGTTGGCCTTCAAGACGCATGTGTTATATGGGTATTCTATCGCTCACTGCAACTCGTCCAAGGACCATAGCTATCCATTTCCAGCCTCGGTTTACAGCCACCTAGTCATAATACTAGCGCACTGGACGCAGTGTAGTATGTGCATTTATAAATAAAAAATAAAAAATTAAATGTGCGTCTTAGGTGCCGGCAAATACGGTAATTTTAATTTTCTGCTCTATCTATCTCGGATATCATTTTGCACATATATGGTACCTGCTCTAATCATTTCAGAAGAATGAGTGTGACTGACCGTTTCCACTGAATGACTCACATACACAGAACATTTCTCATGTTTATTAATTATGCATTTTCTTTTTTTTTTCCTTTTTATTTATTGAAAAAAAAAACCCCAAAAAAACCAAGGGAAGTAATTCTTTCGTTCTTCCCTCTGTTCCTGTTGAATGTTTTAATTTTTCAATTTATTAAATGCATGTGAAAATGAAAGGGAATGAATTTAAAAAATTTTTTTTAGATTTTGAAATTTTTTAAAGGCACCTGTAAATATGTGTCTTCATTGATCCACTTCTCTCCTACCTTTTATGTATGCTTGTCATGTATCTTTTTGTAAACCGTATCGATCGGTACATCTCACACATTGAATCGAGAGAAATACTTTTTCTTTCTTTTGTACAATTTTTCTTCCTTCACATCTCTTTGTTCACTTTTTTTCCTTGTTTAGAAAGTATGAAGGAAAAAAAAACAACCAACAAACAAACAAAACAAAAAAAAAAGCAAACGAACGAATAAAATTTCTGATTATTTTAAAAATCTGAGTTTGTCACTTTATTGTTTCTTTTCTTGCTCCTTTTCTTACTTCTGTGAATTCAGAGATTCCTAACATGGGTGTCTATGGACTAACTTCCTCATATTTCTTGGAAGCTCAAAGGTAATACTGTTAATGATCTTCAATTAAGTGTGTTGGTAACATAATTGACTTTGGTTTTCATTTACAAATGATCATTTATGCAAATGGTCAAATTTATAAACCTTTTTTTAAAATTTTTGAGACAAAACTATCTGTAAATCATCCTAAATCGAGGTTATACGATCTGGTACAACTTGATGTGGTTATGTCCGTAGGCTACTTGTGGAGCATAGGACTGTAACTACTCCCTACTAATGGACTTTGTTTTGCCCCCCCCCAAAAAAAAATTTGGTGTACATGTCAGTCAGACCACCTTTGTCTCACACTTGGCTGATTTCTCTTGTGGATTCCAGTCTACCATTTGAGCTGATTTCCCACTCTCGAACAGGATTCTGATGTTCCAAGTCCCTCTCTTAGTTTTTTGCCCTTGTTGTCAGTCAGTTTGCCAAACAACCTTTTTATGTAGGCTTTCACCAACATGCTTCATGATATCTCCTGAAAGGGACTCTTTAGGACCAAAATCCTGCTGGGGTGATAGCGTGGGTGAGGCTACTGCAGTTTCAGTAATAAATAGGTTTTATGGAAATGAGTTACCAGTCCCCTGCCCAACACTCCTCTCTTTACTTGGGCTTGGGACTAGCAGGATGACTCAAAAAGAACACCTTGTCAGTTTTACCCCATCAAGACTTATAAATTCTACAATGCAAAAATATTATGAACACATCTGGTTAGTCTTTCAGTATGAACCATCATGTTAGCATGCTGCCAAAAGTAATTGGTGTGTTGGGTATGATCAATTGAAAAATTTGAAAAGGGGGTAATTAATGAATAAATTTTCTTTTGCCTTTTGTTGGGCAATGGGGACTGAAAAAGAACATGAAAGTAGTTGGATGTAAACCTAAGGATCAGTTTAGCATAAACTTATATTGCAAATTGCCCCCCCCCCACTTCTGAAAAAAAAATTCTAGGCATAATTAGGGGGTAAATGTTTAATTTTTCTGCGATGTACTTCCATTGATGTGGTCTTTATCTTTGATGCATACGTATCCAGCCCGACTAACACGAAACTAGAAATCTGTTTATGTTTCTACCTGTTTGGGAAAACTAGTTCCATGTAACAGAAGTCTAAATGAGAGGGGGGGGGGGGGAGATTGTCTTACATTCCTCTTCAAATCAGAGAGGGCCTGCTTGCCCCCAAATTCAGCATTTAAAATTCTAGCTTCCATCTTGGTTCAAGCAATGATATCTGACACTGGTGGAAACTCTCTCATCTATGAAGTATCGGTTGGTTTTGATAGAAATTAATTTTTTTTTTTTTTTTTTCCTTTTAAAAGGAGGAATTTCAGTCAGAGATGTAACTTTACCTGCTTTCTTTCATAAGTTTATTTTCTATAGCAATTTTTTTTTTTTTTTCTTGGGGTGGACTAAATATAGGCCCATAGGCATTTATGGGTTGAGATAAATCAAACTTTACATTGTAGAGTTTACAAGCTCAAAATGGCTTTGAGTGGGGGTGAGACACTTTTTTTTTTTTTTCTTTCTTTCTCGAGTTGGGTGACTTTTTCCTTCTGGGAGGAGGGAACCTTTTTTTTTTTTTTTTTTTTTTTCTCTTATTGGTTCTCTTACTATTGTTTTTACTCTGTATCCCTGAAAGTTTTCTTTCTTTTATTCTTGTATATTGAACAATAGACCTAATGGCTCTTATTTGATTCTCTATCCACACAGCTATCTTTTCTATTCATTCACAATGCAGCCGTGGCCATGAAATAGCAAATTTATACCCGTCATTTAAAATATCTTTGAAACAGACAGTAAAATGTCATGCATACAGGGTCTTCAATAAGAAATGAAACATTCAGAAGCCAGATAACTCTTCAAAAGAAATTGGAGTTGTCTCCCTTAAATTTACAGTGAGCTCATAAATTTTGCGTTTTTCTCTCCTCCTCCTCCTCATCATCATCATCATCAGTCTTTTAACGTCCGTCATTGGACATAGACCTTCCCCAGGATTTGCCACACTTCTCTATCATGGGCGTCACGGAGCCAGTACTTCCTGAGCTTGTCTAGCTCGTCTCTCCATCTAATATTCTGCCAGCCTCGGTTGCGCCTTACAATTATGTGTATATTCAAGATAAAGTTCTTATGTAAGTTTGACCACAGCATGCATTTGCAAACCATAAAGTATACATTGACCAAAAGTAAATACATACACAACCTCCAAAGTTTCTATCTGTTCATGCCTTCTGTCTTCTGTTACACATTGCTTGACATGTTTTTGAAATCAAGCAACGCAACAATTGGAAATTTCTGGTGAAATCGAACAAAATGACTTCCTTATCTTTTCTTATGCTTATGATAGGTTGAGAGGATATCAAAGATGAACATTTCAGTGTGATTTATCTGTAAGCCGGCATATATATATATATATATATATATATAATGTGTGTTTGTGTCAGGAAGAAAATGTCCAATACCTGTTTCATGGTTATTATTTTATTTTATTTATTTTCAATTTTTTAATGTTAAATATCATTCGCCACTCTATCTAATTACATCAGATAAAAGAAATTTTGAACGTCAATGCAATACTCTTGTATTGGGGGTAAAAAAATGGATTTACCTGGAAACATGCGTTGAGTGTTTTCTATCTTGAATCCTCTGTAAATATTGCTCTGTATTGTAAAAATAATACATTGAATACTTAATTTGATAAAAAATGTTGAATTTCAGAATTCCAACCACACTACTTTTTTTAAAATTTTTTATAAAACTATTTTCAAATAAAGTATTTTCATATATATATATATAATTGCTGTTAATGAAAATATCAATATTACATTTTTCTTATTCCATCATTTTTCTTCAACCATCATTACTTTTATCACTTAATGATTTCATTTGGGGGTTTATTCGAATTTTGATTCAAGAATGTGGAACTGGTTGATGAACTATCTCTTGAGAAATGTCTTTGTCCTGTAGAAATCCCACTCCAATGTGGTCAATGGTGGAGCCATCTAAGACATCTTCTGACTCTTAATGACTTCTTGACACAATTATTTCATTCAATTGGCAATGAATATCACAGTTTACTTGATATCATTGACAATAATTGTGACTAATATTGTTATATTATTATTCCAAAAATAGATATTGCCGTTAATATTACTAAGCATTTGCTATTACATGTTCCAGGAACTACTGCAGTACTATCATTATTTTGTTTTTGCTATCACAACTTTTATTCAATCACTTTTTTTTTTCAATTTTTTTTTTATGAAGAATTAAGTATAAAAATCCCCATGATTAGTGGATACATATTAAACAGAAATGTATATGTAATTTTTAATACTTATTCAAGAACTAAGCTTTTATACATCTGAAACTCTTCAGAGGATAAAACATCAGAAAGGAATTAAAAAAAAATATATATAAAAAAATTAAGAATCAAAATTTGAAAAAAAAAAATTTCATATGGAAGTTGTTGGAAAATTGAAGAGACATACTTTTTTTAGGACAACAATATTGTGATGTGATTCCAAATCTTTGAAAACACGCTCATGAACAGACGCTATACTGATAACTTTAAGACAATCTTTGTTATAAGCTCTGAAGAGAGTCTGGCTAGAAAAAAAGCTTTTAGAACTATTTTGTTTAATATATAATAGGCATTTGGTTTAATATGTATCCGCCAATTATGGGGATTTGAAAATTTTTAGATTCAAGTATTCCTGCCAATAATGCTTTTATTACTACCATAATATGCAGAACTAGTTACTACATTTTTGATTATCATTTTTTTTCCTTCCCTTTATTATCATTATTATTGTTAATATCATCATCAATGCTTCTTTTTTCCAAAGTCTCCAGGAACCAATATTCATGATGGATCCCTGGAAGTCCCAGTCTGAAATAAATATCAATCAAGTGGATATAAAATCTATCAAAATTGAAAGGTGATGTTGATATTAAATTATGATATACATACCCATGCGAAAAATAAAAAAAAAATGGTCTGGTAGATTTCATTACTGTTTATGCATGTATATTAGATGGACATCTAATTGGAAAAAACAAACAAACAATGCAAGTATTAAACTGCATTCAATACACTGGTATTATGAGTGGGAGGTCATCTACCAAAGCTCAATACGGACAGTTATTGGGCTTGGATGAATTGTGTAGGTGTTAGACCTCCAAATACCCTTGCAAGCAATTCATCTTAGAATCCAGCATATGCAGTAATTCTATTTTGGTCTGTGACTTGGAAACTAATTCACCAATAATCTAACTACAATTGAAGGAGTGTGTGTAAGGGCCATGATTACTCAACAACCGGCTATTGTAAGTTGACATTTGACTGATGCATCAGTCAGCACAACAGTCTTTACAGTATTAAATTTGGAGTTTTTTCAAGTAAGGGCTTCTTGATAAATCTAATGAAAAGATTGAAAAAATATAAACAACATTGAAAATTATAGATCATTATGTAAATTTAGATAGAAAATATCTAAATTGGCAACTCTGAGGAGAAGTAAATGGAATGATTTTAATCTGTTGTTTGGGACGACAAACAGAAAATCATTTTACATGACAATTATGGCAGGCTGTTCTACACACCCTTTCTAAGCGTGCACTTTTAGCACGGGCATTATCCAAATGTTATTAGTGTACACAAAGGATAGTAGATTGGTATTTAATTTGCAAAGAACTGAACAGGTAGAGAATGACACTCTTCTTGGACTCCACAAACTTTCTTAGTTAGAGAACTTTCTAACTGTTGAAATCTGATTTTATAAAACTCCAAACATTCTCATTTAGGTAAATATCCAGTGATTGGCTAAGCTAGAACATGATTTTCAAGCCAGATTTAGGTTAAAAAAACATTCCTATCAAAATGTAGTCTCTAGATAGTGGAAGTGATCTACTGTGTAGAACATTCCAGTATTTTGCAGCGTTTACTAA
Organism: Thysanoteuthis rhombus; assembly: GCA_963457665.1. NCBI lineage: Eukaryota > Metazoa > Mollusca > Cephalopoda > Oegopsida > Thysanoteuthidae > Thysanoteuthis > Thysanoteuthis major. The sequence goes on from OY735232.1 coordinate 27,591,598, forward strand.
TTAGCAGAATTCAACAGGAGAAAGTGATTGATATTTTTCACTGGATTTTCTGAGAGCAGAATATTCTCCCAGGAGCATTGATAATCAACTCAAACTTGCTTTTATCACCAACGGTCATTTGGAAAAAACAGTTGCTGTGGTTTTTGATATTTTGGGGACTCAAGAATTTCTGAGTTGAAAACCTCATCCAGACAATCCTACATGACTATTAGAAACCATTAACCAAAACCAAAACCAAATCTGTCAACATGAGTTTTTTCAGTTTGGCATGCTGCCAAAATGTTGGTCACATGATGGTTTCTAAGATACTAACCAGACCTGTTTTCAAACAGTTCAAATTCTGAGACTAATTCAATGAGTTTATTTTTTGTTTCTTAAAACTTGTCTCCTGATGTCTCTAACAATTGGTCTAGCATTTGGGTCTCCCAGAACCTTGTTTAATCTCTTTCAAAGCTTTAGACAATTCTCTTCAAAGCAGACTTGGATTTTCTCTGTTTGATGAAACTTTCAGATGGTGTGATATATTTTGCTTGTTTGGCGAAAGCTGGTAATGTGTTTTTTTAAGAATTGTGTCAGCATGGAACTTGTTACTTCTGAGGAGGAGTCTTCTTATTGGAATACAAGAAGTGATACCCAAAATCGGTTTTAGAAATTAACAAAAAATCAAATAACAACCGGATATAATCTCCAGTTATCAGAAAAGGTTTTTTTAAAACATGGCTGGTTCCATTTTTAGTTTTTTGCATGGGTGTGTTTGAATTCAAAACTCAACATTTTCTATTTACTGTGTCTTATATTGTAAAATGACTTTTAAAAGAAAAGGAATATTCTTGATTGATTTATTTTTGAGATTGTAAATCAAAAAAAAATGCAGTCTAGCAATACTGTAAATATTAATCTCTTAAGAAACATTAAAATTATATTTTTTGTGTCAATTGAACACTTAGTCTCGATTTTCTTTATTTCTGTTTTCTTGCACTCGATCTCATAAGAAAACATTTTAAAAATGCTTTCTTGTCAAAGTCAAAGATGTTAAAACCTTTCTAATAATTTAACTCTTAAATACATAAACCACTTGTAATTTACAATGGAATAGAATTTAAAAACAATGGAACTTTTCTGTGAACTGAATAGAAAAAAGAATTTTCTTAATGGTCGAAGGGAGATCATTTCAGTCTGGTGTTATTTCCCCCTGATAATGACATTCAATCTTTTTATGAGTTTAAAAGTGAAAGGCTTTTGTTAGTTTTTATCTTTCTTTCGGGTTACATTATTTATCAACTTTTAGAGTTTGTAAAGAAAGGCGAAACATTTCAGTCATTGTTTTATTTGTGTTAGAAGAAATTCAGGAATTCTATTTCGAATCAATTTCGCTACATCTTTTTTGTTTGTATTCCTGAGATGAGGGATTATCAATATTATACACTGATTTACTTGGCCTTGTGTCCTCATCTTGGTTGTTATAGTCACAACAGTACAATGGCCTGGTGTTGAAAGTTCTGGGTATATGTATCTACTAACCTGGTGATTGTGAGTTCAATCCATGGACTGAATAGTGAAAAAATATTACATAAGAGGCAGACAAGTGATACTACAAAAACAAATGAACTGATGCAAGGTATCCCCTTGAATGGACAGTGGAATGAGAACAATTTACCCCCATCGATTGGAAAAAAGGGTTCAATTTGAAATTCTGAGAAGGTTACCTACTACGATAGATACCTAAAGATGGCCAGAGATTCGATACATGCCTCCTTTTTAAATCCTAATTTTTCAATTGGCAGCTCTGGAGTTTAGCCCAATATATGGATTTTTATGTATATGATGAAGAAAAAAAACCATTGTTGAAACAAAAATATCAGTTATTAATTTTTGACTAGTATTTCTTCCATTTTGATTTGTTGCTTTCCATTTTTATCATCATCAGATGAAGTATTGTCAACTATTATTAATCTTTTTAATTAGTATATTTTCCTCTTACTTTCTGTTGCTTCCCATTGCAACTGGTCATTCTACAGTCTTTCGCTATTTCATCTTGAATTTCATTATCATTAGATGAAGTATTGTCAACTATTATCAATCTTTTTTATTAGTATTTCTTTCATCCTAATTTCAGTTGCTTTCCATTACAACCACCCAGACTATAAATCTATGTTCTTGAATCAAGCCATTATATCTAGTTATGACATCCACAAAGTTCAGAACTTTGTATAGCACTGCTTCTTCAAATGTACTTTGCTGGTGCTGATAACTGCTTTAATAGGTTGTGACTAAACATTGTAGCGTCCCATTCTTCAAATCTTTCAGCTTCTGAAGTTTTTGTATCTGGTGTTTCTTTACTTTCTCTTTTTCCAGGTCTTTTTTTGTATTTTAGTTTTGTCTGAGTTCAGTGTTATTTGGAAACATATTGACTGGAAAAAGGTATGGCTTTGGGGTCCCCACTGTCTCCAGTAATGGCAAACATATACATAGAGTACTTTGGAAAATGGCCCTCTTGACTAAACTGCTGAGACCACATGCCTAGCCGAGATATCTGAATGACAATCAAACTCTTACTTCACCAGGAAAATGTGAAAGTACTGTTGGATCATTGGAACTCCATAAAACCCTCAAAAGAGTTGACTGCCGACAAAGAAACAAACATTGATTTTGAATTCATGGATGTTCCACTAACCCATACAGAACATGGATTCAAGACATCCATTTACCATAAACTGACATTCAGTGGATGATATCTAAACCTCATTTTCAACTACCCATACAGTAAAAACAAAGGGATTGTTATATACATATATATATATATATATATATATACTGAGCAGGACTTATACATTGTAATGCAGATGTACAAGGATTTATGGGTTATACAACATCAGGATAGTATTCAAAAGCAGTCTCATACTATGCAGATGCCTCAGCAAAATAAAATCCCCACTGGAAGAAAACATGACCAAAAACTGTGGGTATGCAGTAGTGGCAGAGAGCATAAGGGCGAGAGCAGCCGCTCCCTAAAAATTAAGGTATGAGAAAATTCAAAAAGCTGTATAATGTAGAAACACTCCAAAATCTGATATGGCTGACAATGCATTGAGGGGTGTACACTGATTTTTATGAAATGAAGTCAAAATAATACACAGGGAGAAGCATAGTTGAATTAGGCTGAAAAAATCTGCCTGCATACTATGCTCAGATAACACAATGAGCAGACCAAGTATCAACATTAATAATGTTTGGGAACCACTAATCATGAAGGAACAAGCAGTGAAGTTGGGATCCCATGAGCTTGGTCTGAGAAATGAGAGAGCTCACAGGGTTCAGTGGAAGGTCACAAGTTTAGTGCAGAGGTCAGGGGGAGGCAATCCCCAAAACCAGAAATACAAAAAACAAACACGACTCTCATTCTTCTCCGGAACTAGGTTTGACAAAATTCTTGAATTCAGCAAACATCTAAAAAAGGTCAGAAGATTATGACTATAGATTTGTGTTCTATCTAGCCATAGATGTGACCAAATTTGTTTAGGTCTGGTTCATGGAATATAAGCTCCCTGGATATGGGATGTGAGTTTGAGATTTATTGGAAGATACTTCTTTATTCTTACTTTATTTTACTGATTTTGATGGTTGGTGGGTATTCAACACAGAAAACAGTGATGAAAAGCTGCAATATGACAATCAAAAATTAATAATAAAAATACTCGTCTCAGAATTCAAATAATTTAAAACTATTACTAGATTCTCATCGGAAGGTACTTCTTTATTCCTTCTTTGCATGACTTGAACTCTTAAATTCATGGACCGCTTGAAACTGCCTGTATTGACAGTGGAATTCTTCAATGAATAGAATAGAAAAGAATGGAACTCTCCTATGAATTAAAAGGGAAAAAATTAGAAAAATTTATCTAATGCACAAAGGGATAACTTCAATTGAGGGTTATTTTCCTTAGTAATGACAAAGCTTATTGACCACTGATTCTCAAACTTAGAAAAAAAGCAAAGCTAAGAAAATATAAAATCGCTTCTAATATTTGCAATGATATATATTTCCATAACCTTCGGTAAAAGACCAATCTTTATTTTTTCTTTCTTCTTAGACTGAAAACACTGTGACTGAGGAGTGCAGCAAATCCGTTTCGGGATCAAACATCACGACCTTTGTAGATTTCGGGCAATGAGATTCCAAAACATCCGAGAGTCTGAGTCTGAAGAGCACATCTTCTTTAAATGAAACAACCCAAAACAAAACGGAAAAAGGAAATCTTAGATCTGCTCCCCCTTCCTGACTAAAACCAGAGGCTCTCAAGATCCATATCTTGCTGTGATTCTAAAACTCAGGGCACTTGGATCCCAGGGGAGAAATTTCCCTAAGGGGCAGATGGGATTTGGGTCAGGCAAGGAATTTGGACAAAATTTCTGTCAGGGAAGGAACGCATAATGGAAAGCATAATTGTGAAAAGAATTATCATGTAATGATTCAAAATGGGGGAAGAATTGAAACCTGGGATCACAAGGGGAAGAATTGAGAGCTGGGACTCTGTGAACCACTGATATAGTGTCACTTTTCCAGGAATGATTCATTATATTTGATTCCAAGCAAAATTGCGATTATCAGTACTTGTCGTCTGAGGCTTCAGTTATTTCCTCAACTACAGGGTATATAACTTCCTCTGTGTTTAACATGATTAATTCTCAAGAATGAAGACTTAGATGTTGTGAATTAACAATGGTCCTTTTTTTTATTTTTTGGTATCTAACTCTTGGATTCATGAACTGCTTGTCACCTCTATTGAACTCTTCAATGAATAGAATTTAAAAAATAGAGCTCTTTTGTGAATTGAATTAAAGAAATTTTTCGGAAACTCATCAAAAGATGCAAGGGAAGCAATTCCTACCAAAGGTCACTCCCCTTGTTTTAATATTTAAATTCTTTAATATGAATTTAAGAGTTCTGATGAAAAAGTGAAGCTGTCTATACATTCAAATTATTTTGATGGTCTATGTATGTATGTATGTATCTATGTATATATGTGTGTGTATGTATATATACACACACAGAGAAGAAGTCACTCATCATGATTACTTTAGAACAGGGTCTTTTAGATAACAATAACCAGATAACATTAAGCAGGGGATATAAAAATCAGAATAATTTACATTCATTTTTACAAATTGTTATATTATTGAATTCTTGTTATAAACAACTTTATATAATAAAGAATTGATATGAAATTTAATTCTTGATTTAAATTTTTTAAAAGATTCATTTTAAATAACCGTTTGAGAACCTTATCAATAATTATGATAAATGACTTCCTCTCCGTCTCTTTCTCTCCTTTTCCTCTTTCTCTTTTGTTTCTTTCTCTCTCTCTCTCTGTTCATCTCTCTAGATATAATGGAAGAAAAGACAATGAGAAGACCAAGTTTTAAAAAAAAGACATTTTTATTTTTGTGACATGTTTCACTTTCAAGAAGCTTCTATGAAGGATCGGAAATCAAAATACGAAAAACAGGATGAAAGGAAAAGGGGGTTTGTGGAGTTCTGAGATTGGTGGATGTGAATCTATCTGTGAGGAGAAACTTATCCCTGTTTGAATGTGGTAAGATACCAGAAAAGAAGGAGCAGGTTTAGGATCATCACCCGGGGAAGATATGGGTGCTTGTGTGTAAAAGTGCAGTGTGCTTATAAAAATATATGGAAAAATGATTTATCTTTTAGATGTCAATTGAGTGTGTGTGTGTGTGTGTGTGTGTGTGCAAGTCCATAGTGGGCATGTATGAAAGGATGGGTGTGTGTGCACATATAAGGAACAGGACGTATGCGTCTTTTGGATATCATCTGTGTGTGACTATAGTGGATATGTTTGTAGAAACTGTGGCTGACAGGATGTGTGTGTGTATAAACATATACGGAAATAGATGTCTGTGTATTTTCTGATATCAAATGCATGTGTATGTTTTATTTATTTAAGAAATGGATATATTTGGACTGATAGACTGAATTATAAATTGTGTTATATGACATAAAAACTTATCTGAAATGATCTCCTGTTATATCACGGTTAATATATCTCTCAATTTAGACAACGTAGATAAAATAAACAATTAAAGAAAATGGGATTACAGCAGGAATCGAAATTGCCATCAAAATAAGTTTCTATATAATATAACACAATTTATAATTCATAGGCATATATGTAATAGTGGGCATCTTTGTATGTGTATTAATGGGAATATCAGTACATCATGTTTATTTTTGCTGTATTAGTGAGATGTACTCTATATTGTTATGATACTTATGATAAGTGCTCATCTGCTTCAGTTGGTATTGGTTGGCAATGTTTGTGGTATGTGCGTGTATGTATATAGTGGTGGACATATTTGTGTGTTTACCAATGTTCTTCTTGGGTGTGCATTGTGATATCTTAGGTATGTACTAACTGAGGGTTATAATCTGTAAGACACTCACAGTTGATATCCAGAAGACACATACATCCTTTTCTGTTCGTGTTTATACACACATGATATTTTTATACACACGCACACTTATCTTCACCTGGTAATGAGCCTGACTCCTTTTTTTCCCTGTATCTTACCACTGTCAGAAAGGGACAAGTGTCTCCTCACAGATAAGTCAAAATTCACCAATCTCAGAACCCCACTTAACACTTTGATAAGTAATTTTATCCAATCATCCCAACCAACCTGAAACCTAACCAGGATGGTAGGGGACCACAAGTCCTTTCCCAAACACCAAACCCTATTAACAGAAAGAAAGGATGAACAAAAAACACACACATACACCATAACAGTAAAACCCCAGTGGTATGTAAGGACTGGAGAAAAAACAGTAGTCCACTGATTGCAATGACTATATGAAACAGATCAGTTACTACAAAAACTGTAAATATCTATTTACACTCTATTTTAAAATTTCAAAATATTAAGCACTACCACAATAGATAAAGAAACTTGCCAATGAAGACAATAAATTAGGAAAACAATAACTCTGCATTATCTCCCCTTCCTCATCTATATAGACTATATCAGCAAATACATCCAATACAGGAAAACAAAAGATTCCATTGAATTCAGAAACGACCTTAAACTCAAAATGTAAAAATAACTTTTAAAACCTCATTTCTCGCCGATATAGGCTATCTCAGCAAAAACATCAAATACAGGAAAACAAATGATTTTATTGAATTCAGTGCATAAAACTATGACAGAAATAAACTTAAACCTGGAATGTAAAATTGACTTTTAAAACCCCATTTCTGGAGAATATAGGCTATTTCAGCAAATACATCAAATACAGGAAAGCAAATGATTCAATTGAATTCAGTGCATCAGACTATGTCAGAAACGACCTTGAATTCAAAATGTAAAAATCCTTGTTATTCACAAAATTTCATCATTTTTTATCATTTGACGTTTCACAACAAAAGCAAACAGTCACTCGAAACATGAATCAGAAACACATTCAATCCAGTTTCTGAAATCTTGTTATCTACCAAATTCACACACACTATATATATATATATATATATATATATATCCCAAACATTTTAATAGCCAAGGAGATGTCATAAGTGGAACACTCCACACCTGACTTCATGGTAATATGATTCAAACACGAGAGGCAATGTGAATTTCCAAGGCATTTTACTCATTCCAACCACAGGAGAAACGTACAACTATATTTACATCACAAACAGTGAAAGACAAAATGAGTTATTGTCATTGTCAGGCCTACATACATTAATCATCGTATTCTTTTGTTTATTCTCTCATCAGTACAAAGATATTGGTAAAAATGTGAGAAATAAAGGCTGTAGATTCTCATATGAGAAAAAGTGATAAAAAGAAAAACGTTTATCCATAGAACAGAAAGTCTAACTCTAGGAGACACTTGACAGAGGTGTGATTGTATTCGCGGCGTGGTGTACTCACCAGTTTACCACTTAGGGGAGATAACTCTCCAAGGAGAATAATTAGGACGGCACTCATCACTTCATAACTCAAGGGAGGTAACTCTCTAAGGAGAATATTTCTCAATTCTTCATCGGGATCAATTCAAAATTAACCAACCTTCACTTGATGACATTAACATTCGAATTCGTCGAGCTTCAGATGCACGACATCCTCGTAAAAATACTGGAGATGAATTTATGAAAAATGCAATGGGTAATTTTTGAACGCACGTTTGTAAAATGTCAACTAGAGTAGCCTCCACTTGCAATCTTTAGTGGCTAAAATGGCTAGATTTGTCCAATTTTTTTAATTTCCAGCAACTTTCAGCGAACTGTCTAGCTAAAAATGTCAAGTATGCTCAAAAACACTAAACACCGGATCTTCAGTTTTTTTTTCTTTTTATATTCATAGATATATTATTTAAGGAATATAAGGTTCACTCGAAAACATATGATGACTTTTCATGAAACAGAAAGATACATTATTTACAATATCTATTAAAATTCTGAACATCAATCAATTATTGGAGCCTTTGTATGATTTTTCGCGTGTACTTTACATTGATTGACATTATAATCAAAATAGATAACACAATGAAAAAAAGTTTTATTTACCTTTATTCCTAATCAACAAAAGAATTACCCGTATTAATCTGACATCAATGCTATTATAAGACTAAAGAGGATCCTTATGGAAATATGATTTTGAAATCAAACGTCCGAACATCTCAGGAGCCATCCTATGATTTTCCGAACGAAGTAAGAGAGAGGCAACATCTACTCCAGCCACTTTTAGGCTATATATTTAGCTGAAAATAAAAAAAAATAAAAAATCCAACTTATAACCACGTTAGGCTATCTTCGAGGAATCGAGGGAGGTAACTCTTGTTGATACTTACGGAAGCCAGTTTACAAATTCGCGTGCAAAACTAACCCGGCACTTTTCCATAAGAGTTTAAACAGATTAAATTGAAGTTCAGAAAAAAATTTGATGTTGCCTGAAAAATAGGAAAGAAATTTTCATATCTTCTAAAATTCAAGGAAAATTTATTTCCACTGAAAAAAAGTATTTTTCTGTTTGGTACTCTGTCATTATCAGTATTTAATTCATTGCACATTGTTTCTCCATTTCGTCAATTCCCACATCCATTCCACATTTTATAAAATAACTTATTTCGGGCCCAAGAAATAATTCTACCCTGGAAATAAAGGATCTTTGACATTATTCCGCATAAGAAGATAACGGTATTCATTGTATACACAGAGTCGCCTCCCCTGTTTGATACGCTTTCGAAAAATAAAAATAAATTAAAAGATCGTTACATGCACTTAAAAAAGACAGAAAATAACCCAAACATTTTCTCAATCTGTCTCTTTTTGCTCTGTAAACTCAAGCCTATAATCGGAAAAATCAAAACCATACAATACGAATTGAAATGAGTCAGAATCGTTTCCAGGGTAGAATTATTTCCGTGGAATAATTATTTTCCCTCCTATTTCGGGGTCAACAAAATTATTCCAATGGTTCGCTGTAAAGTGATGAAAATATTCTGCATTCTTGATGGAGTGACCCTGCCAACTGGTGTTACCTCGAAAAAACACAAAAACGCTCTAAGAAACACCACTTGTTACTTCATGGCCATTTATATTTGCTAAAGTGGCTAGGAAATATGTAAAATTAGCTAAAATTGCTAAAGATGGTCTCAAAATAGCACTGAACGATGAATTTTCCCGCTGCCCTAACAAAAAACGCGCAAAATGTAGCGCGAAAAGAGCCAAATTGGCAAAACTGCTGCCAACTATTTGGATAGAAAATGGATCTTTCAGTGACGTACGCGTGGATAACTTCCAGGAGCGTTTCTCCAGTTCAATAGTAACGAATAGCAGCCTGAGGAGTAAACGGACAAAGAACGAAACGTGATGTGGGGATTGGCAAAATCAGGGAGGAGGCAAATTGGAGTATGTATATATAACGAGGAGGTACTTTCTCTTCATTTGTGTAATGCATACTTTATTCAGTAGAGTTTCCAAACATCCCCAACTAATGAGAGTTACTTGGATGTCATAACGTCCTGTTTGAAAATCATTGCACATTTGCTGTCGATGAGGCATTATTGTGATAATAAATATTTCGTAATTATTTTTCAATCGACGCTGTTTGCTCACTGCTGGGGGGATAATCGGTCTGAGCAAAAAAGTTGACATAAAAAGCAACTAATAAAATTGAGATAAAGATGAAAAGTAGACAAAAGAATTTAAAAAATGAATATGATTTATAATACTTCATGTAATAAAAATTACCCCCCACAAAGATTTTTTTATAATTGGTTACAATAAAAAAAAATATATATAACCTCCACAAGAATGTATATTTAGGAATTTTAGGTCTGTTTGTCTCTTGAAAAGTACTTGTAAATAAATCTTTTTCGCTAGTCCTCGCCAAACTGAAGAATTATAGCTATTACAGGTCACCGTTTTCGTTTGGTAAGTAAATATAGATAAACAGAAAGTCATTATAAAATCAGTACAAACCAACTTTTGCCTTGACTTATCCTAACTCCAGGTTATTATTTCGATAAGGTAATAACAGCCGGGTTGCCGAAATGTCCTCAACCTTTTTAAATTTATTTACATGCATTTAGCAAACGGAAAAACGATGAGCTGTAATAGCTATAATCATTTAGTGTGTTGGGACTAACGGAAAAACCCCAAATATTTATTTCTGAAACTTTCTAAAAATGAAATGTTTGTTCTGATCGATTTGCAAGGAAAAAAACGTCTCATAACCACTCACATACAAAATATTCCCGGTATCAATGAAGATGTATTCAATTGTACAACCTATGTCTTCTTTGGGGATTTATCTTCGTATGATAAATTGAGCTATTTACGATTTCTGTCCGGGAAGTATCCTGCCAATTTCTCGAGAACAGTCATATAATTCTGGGACCTTACTGCGCATGCATGAACACAAACTCGCCCATGGGCTTACTAAGTCGGTAGTTGTATTGTATGACCGTCGCATTTTTCATTACCCGGGCAAGTTTCTGAGGTAAAATATCGCATCACCTAGGCCTGTCACTGTCACCTGCATCCACCTCCACCACCTGGCTCCCTGGAACTTCAGGTTTTTTTGCCGTTGAAAAGGAGATTTCAGACCATGGATGAGATCAAAGTGAACGCGACGAGACAGCTGTTGGTAATCCCGAAAAAAGGACTTTACAAATTGTTTTGAAGAGTGGAAGGTATCCAGGGATAAGTGTGTGATGTTCCAAGGGAAGTACTTTGAAGTGAACTAAGGCACCATCGCTCTGAGTAAGCTGTTTTTCTCACAGGGGCGGCACTGTGAGCTCATAGGGGCACCGCAGCATATTCGAAAAATTCAATGAATCCAGACAGTCGTAATTCAATAAGCAGTTGCCCGATCGCAATGACAGAAAGTGACTTTTAATAGCCTTTATTACCAATCTCGCTCTCACCTTTCAACATTTGATAGTGCTCGGTCGGTATGCAAGGTTTAATTCCTGGATTGTCATAGAACATTTTTTGTTCATAGTAATAACCTTAAATTCTTCTACATGAGTAAACAAACATTGATAATCGGAAACGTACATCGATAAACATCGAAATTGATCCCTGGATTAGCACACTTATCTTTCCAGGAGAGGTTACTTCGAGACAAACGACATTACACTACCATAGATAGAGAGGTGAATATGATCGAAAAGTATTGGCTATCGCACGGTTTTTACGACAAAGATACAACGCAATATTGATGAACAGGTTTCTCGTTATTAAACTTCGGCAATCAAGCGAAAACCAATGCTTTCAACGAGACTGTAAACTAACAGTCATTTATTGATCACCTGAACAGAAGAGGAACACACTTCCTTTCCTCTACTATCCAGAATCAATATAGTCCCGGCGCTGTGATAGAGCTCCGTAGGAATTTTCGAACTGACTGATAAAATCAACTGGACATTGCCGATCTAGTGAATTGCGGGATCACAGATTTAGAGGCTACAACTTCGATGTATGCAAAGAAAGCTGCAAAAAAAGATATCAAAAGATCCTCTTTCTAGTGCCGACTCACTGATTAGTGGAACAATCTTCCAGGGGTAATAGTAGAAGCACCGGAGCTTAAATGCATTAAAAAAAACGCCTGGGCAAACTGGGGGTCGGGTGAAAAGGAATTATTTACGACCCTGCTGTAGATATCTGTGCAATAACATCTGCTCGCCGAACAAGATACACAATGATCGACATATGCTAGAGCCTGTCACAAGAGGTAATCTCTAAGACCCTACCCTAGACTGCTAATACTGTTATTGTCGTCGTTGTCAGCGATGACTTTGATTTCAGTTTTTATGTAAGTCACCAGCCGGGTCTCCATCAGAGGCCAAAGCCTGGTAACCTGGTGAGTTATGACTGTCCAGGCTTCTGAGAGAGGGGAGAAGACAGGGGACGGGGCTTTTACATATACAAAACAACACTTTCCCAAACATACTTTTATATATACGTAAAGTGATGTATGCTGGATATAGAACATACAATCACGTTGACAAGAATTTTCTAATATTACATGCAGTTGAGGGGAGAGCCATTTTCTATATTTCATATATGCTGGGCTTTCCAGGTATGCCCTATTTACTCATGTTCCCACGAGGAGCGAGATGTGACACAAGGTCGACTTTAACGTGGGAAAGTGGAGCAACCCATGAAAAATAGCTCCAGCCGACGCAACCGAGGTCACTAAAGCAACTATGATTGCTGAAGACAACCGAGGTAGCGAAAGCGCCAGGACTTGCCCGACCTGTCCCTCTTGGCGCAACGGGACAGCGCCACCCCGGGGCGAACTGCTTCCCCGCAGCTGGGCCGAGTAATAGAGAGAGAATCCAAGGACGAATCCCAAGCTTCCCAATGCGCTTAGCAATGCGCAGCCTCGGTGTCTCCTTATTGACTGACGCATTGCACCTGCGCACTTGGTCTTGATGCTCACCACGGGCCTATTTGGCAGGCAAGCGTCAGGACCGGCGCCTCGGGCTATGCCGTGGATTCTACACTTAGAGACCAGAAAAAGGTGTGGAATGCTGTCTGTAAGTTTACTGGTCCCCTTTTTTTGATAACCCAAGTGCTCCAAGTGTATTATTTTGTTTCTGAGTTGACACATTCTACTAATATCTCTCTCAATGTCTTTTTATTTTGTGAGTTTCTCGAATTCCAAGACAGCAATAGTCTTTATCCGCTGGGACAGTCATATCTACTGGGAGACACGTTTTTTTTCTTTAGAGTTTTTCACTATGATATCTGGCCTGTTCGCATTTAAAGTTCTGTCAGAATGTATCGTGAAGTCCCATAACATAGTCACATCTTTTGTCTCTGTGACTCGTTCAGATCTTAGCAAATGGGACGTTATAGTATTTGCAGATATTCCAGTATCGATACTGCCGAATTCTGTCATATCTCATCTTATATTCATTTGGAGCAAGGGCCATCATGAGAATATATATCTTTTTCATTCCTACTGTCTATGCAAGAGGATATCTCAATTCTTTTTTTAGTCAGTTTGTCCTTGAAATGTTACTTTTGCTTTTTAAATCGAACTAAGGGAGCAGGGTAGCCACACCCAGTTCGGTAATTTTTTTCTGTTTAAAGTAATTTCTCAAGGATGGATTTTGGGTAGAGGTCGGTTCAGTATTTTGTTGCTTTCTCTGTTTCTTTTACTGTCTTGGTTGCAGAGTGGTTTTGAACATGTTTATGCTTGAGGGTATTTTTTGGAGGAGGAATAATGTTGAAAAGATTCGTGTTGTAACGGTGTGGGCTTTGCAATTTGTTCTTATTTGGCGGTGCGGTGAGGGTGAAGAAAATCGGCAAGGGTTATATCAGTCCTGACACTGCTTGATTGTAAATAGTTCGAAATGAATTGCTCTGGGGCATATGGTTCTTTTATAAACTTTACTCAGCATGAAATATACTTTCAAACGATGTACAATATGCCAATATTTGATGAATATTTTTCTGACTAGGGCATCACAGCAAAAATCCGCCATTATGGAGGATGGTGCTTTTTACAACTGCTCTGAAATGGTTTACCCGCTGTATCCTTACTTACTGAGGATTCTTCTCGCCTGTCCAGTTGATTTCATCAGTCAGACCAAAAATTCCTACGGAGCTCTATCACAGCGCCGGGACTATATTGATTCTGGATAGTAGAGGAAAGGAAGTGTGTTCCTCTTCTGTTCAGGTGATCAATAAATGACTGTTAGTTTACAGTCTCGTTGAAAGCATTGGTTTACGCTTGATTGCCGAAGTTTAATAACAACAAACCTGTTCATCAATACTTATTTGGGAGATCGCTTAGGGAATCAAGTATTGTAATCGCTCATACTTGTACCAGACTAACAAAGGCTTTATTAAATAACAGGTGGCTATAAAAGCTACTAGGCGTTATCGGGTAGTAATTAGGACCGCTCTTTTCTGTTCTTTCACGAAACGGATTTACGCGAAATATCGCTAGAAATCAGGATCCAGAATTTGAAACCTTTCACCATTTTCATTCTTCGAATTCCAACCGTTGAAACTGGTTTTCACTTCTTAGTGAGGCTGCAATTCCATTCCGTGTGTATTTTCTATCTGAGGCAATTTTAGTTATTGATTCTATTATTTAGTATATTCAGTTATGTGGACAACATGTTTGGCATTTTTTGACACCGTTTACCATATTTGGGCATCAATTGAAATTCGGCTCTATAGACCAAAAAAATTATGACAACACCAAATATAGTCATGATACATATCATTGGACAGGTACTGAAGAAGAGCTGATCAACTTTATGAAAGACCAAAACCAAGGGTCTAAAGTGAACAGGAATCGAATTATATATATATATATATATATATATATATATATATATATATAATGTGTACTGTAGAGAGTGAGACAGACTCGGGAGTGAGGTGTTTGGAAGTAAGATTTATTAATCCTTATAAGTAAATTGTCCATACATGTTTCGGGATTCTTCCCATCATCAGTGGTGTGTGCTGTGTGTATTAAAATGTCCCATATATATATATATATATATATATATATATATATATATATATATATATATATATATATATACAGTATATGTGGTACAAATCAGGCTAGCAGTATAACATGATATAATAATATATCAATAATATAAAGTCACTTCTGAAATGTAATGGATTTATTTCATAGAGTGCTGAAAAATTTGAGATTTCAAACTTTACTAGAATCACAAAAAACCCCAAGGAACATCTACTGAATAGAAAGAACGAGACCATAATGCAGTGCAGGCACCGTTCTAAATTTCTTTTAATCAACATGAAACAACAACAATAAATCAAAAAGTAAAGTAGACAATTCGTCCCCATGTCCATCATCCCAAAAACTCCCCATCACCATCTTTTACCTTCAAACATACCCCAACATATAAATCAAACATTAAGATTAATACTATCCACTACAGTTACAGAAGATACCAACAGGGGTAATAAAACCCAATGCCAAGATACCTAGGTCAAGATTGAAATTACTCCCAGACCACAACTAAGCATCCTTCGAGAGATGATCCCTATATGGAGTTCAAACCCTTTAAACAAAATAAATATCCCCACTCCACCCACTACCACACTCACAACATTCTCACCAAATTCCCAATAAATAAACCTCAAAAAATATAGACAATCATTCGCCTGGTGAGGCCCGAAGAGGGCAGAAACATGAGCTAGTTTGTGTAGCGAATCTTCATTCTACTATATATATATACAAACTAATATATATATATATATATATATATATATATATATATATATATATATATATATATAAATATAAAATCCTTCTCAATTTTACTGATACGGAAATGATCCGAACTTTGACACAAAGACAGCAAAGATTACAAAATTCGAAAAACAATAACCCATTTTCCTATTTGACGTTTGACAATGAGAGCAAAGAGTTTCACGGAATACGTAGTGGAAATAAATATAATCCAGTTTCCAAACTTTCGTGTTTCCATATTGTCTAATAAATTCGCCATAATGTCGGATAATCTCATCCAATTCCTCACACACACACACACATACACACACTCACTCACACACACACACACACACACACACACACATATATATTATTTAGATTATAAATTGCGTAATATTATATGGAAACTCAATTTGAAATGATCTCCCGTTTTTACACGGTGAATATATCATATGGGCCTTTGCATTACTGGCGGCTGTTTAGTTCAATGGTAACCCTCTCGATCTCAGGTTCGATTCCTGTAGCAACTCCGTTTTCTTTAACTGTTTATTCTATTTATGTTGTTTAAGCCAAATGATATATTCACCGTGGAATGACGGTAGCATGCCCTGTTGAGAACTATCAATTAGAAAAATTGGAAAAAGGGGTGATCAATGAATAAGTTATTAAGGCAATTTCCACAAAAAATCCCGAATTAAAAAAAACAAAACACGGGCGGACATGAACTAAGAGATCGATTTAGCATAAACTTACATTGCAAACTGGACCTCTTCCTAGAAATGCATTCAGGTGAAATTTTGAAAAAACAAAAAGAAACAAAAGCTTTTTCTAGACATAATAAGGTGTGTTCGAATTTTCAGCCATCTAACTCCATTGGTTCGGCCTGTACGAGTCATACATAGATAATTATATAATATGATCGCTGCCACTCGATTGCAACATACATTCATACATAGCCAGCCAAACCAACTTGAAAACTGAAACAAACCTATGTTGACAGTTTTAGCTAGTGGTTTCTAATAGGGGTGCAATGCCATAACGAGTTGATTCTCAAACGTTTTGGAATCACGACGCCCTGAATGTACTGAACAATTTTTTTCACTGCGCCGATAGTCAGGAAATACAGAACAATTACATTTAATTTCATGTGGTTAGGTTAAGTAAAAGAATAATGAATCCCACAATTAAAGCTCATAAAATGTTGTTTATTTCCTTTTTTAATGATCATAATTACTGCTGTATAAGCAAACTAATACTCCTACTAAACAATGAAGCTGCTCCTGATACTAATAATCAACTACATTTAATAATACTAATGCACGCTTTACTATGACGTCACTCACATTCCCATGTTGCAGTATTTAACGTATTCTCTGATTTCGTATCTCTACTGTCTTGTCTTTATCTTTCCATTATAATCAAATCACGACTTATCAATACTTTGTCCATCAACATATAAAAAATGATAAGTAAGATCGGTCAGCCTGTTAACAACACAGTTTCTCAAATCTTGGAATCAAACTCAAGACACTCGCCCTCATTTCCAGTTCTTCGTTGATTTTTGCACGATATTTGCTTTTTTTTCACAGTTATCACCGAAAACTCAGTTTCGCTCAGATAAGTCGTTTCAAATGGAATTAGGATTCGTTGAGCTCTATAACTGACTGTCGGGGCGGGGAGATATTAATCTTTTACTGATATCCATAAGTTAGTCAAGTTGTCAGATTCTGTTTTCAATATATTATCGCAAGTCGGACGAAAAATATTTTCTCCCCCTGTAGACTTCCAATGAGATGAAGACTTGGTTTTATATATCCTCTTGAAAATATTTTTGAAACCAGTTACTAAGCTGAAATAGGTGTTCCTCAAAAAACGAATGACCCCCACCCCCATCCTTGATCAGATCTTCTTACCTAGGGCGAGGGGCAGGGCGGTTTGAAAGTTGGAACCTCATAGTCAAAAAAAGATAATGGTGCTGTACAGTTGCTTTATGCAACATAAACTTGATGCACATATATATATATAAAAAAATGGTGTCATTATTCCTTGATAACAGGGTTGCTGCTAAGATGTATTCCGAATAGCCCCCCCCCCCCGGGAAATTGACGACGGACGCCCTTGCTACAACAGCAAGTAGAATTAGATTAACTGTCCTATCGTATGAATCTTTTTTACATTCAGCGACTTCATAAGTTACCTTGTTGGATCCTAGCAAAGCATTGCTTGGTTTTGATGTGTGTTTGAAAATGTAACTTTTTGTTATTTAAAATCCCTTGATTTTCTGGTAAAATAGTCAAACGGTTCACCCACCATCTTGCAATGATTGGTTACTGTCTTTAATTTACTTGGAAGCATGTGCCCATGCTCAAACTTCAATACACAATACACACTACGATCTCTCTTCGTTGTTGATATCATCATCATCATCATCATCATCATCATCATCACCACCACCACCACCACCACCACCACCATCATCATCATCATCATCATCATCATCATCATCATCATCATCATCATTCTTTCAACGTCCGTCGTTGGACATAGACCTTCCCCAGGATTTGCCACACTTCTCTATCATAGGTGTCGCGGAGCCAGTACTTCCTGAACTTGTCTAGCTCGTCTCTCTATCTTATATTCTGCCGGCCTCGGTTCCGTATGTGATCTCTGGGGATGTATATCGTGAGTCGTGATGTCCATCGGTTGTCTGCCATTCTTGCAACATGGCCAGCCCACCGCCATTTGAGCTTTTTAATGGATTCTATGATGTCCCTGACTCTTGTCTTTTCTTGGATGTACTGTGCTGCCTTGTGGTCTCTACATGTTATATGATTCTTTCAGCATAATTCTTTCATGTGCACGTTGCATGGTTCTCAATTTACGGGTCTGTCTCTTGGTTAGGTTCCATGTTTCAGCTCCATAAGTGACTATTGGGGGGATGCATTGGTTATACACCCTTCTCTTTAGGATTAATGGAATCTTCTTATTTTTGAAGGTTGAGCTAGCTCTGCCAAAGGCTTGTCATCCTAGTGTGATTCTTCGCTTGATTTCTTCTTCTTTTGAGGATCTCATGGAGATTCGTTGTCCTAGGTAGATGTAGTGATCTATTTCCTCCGGTTCTGTGTCCTCGATTTTGATCTTAATGTTTTTATCTCCGATGTGGTTGTTGCACATGATCTTTGTCTTGCTGAAGTTCATGTGTAGGCCGACTTTCTTGCTCTCATCATTAGTTTGAGGTCGTGTAGGCTCTCTGCGAAAAGGGCAATGTCGTCTGCAAATCTGAGGTTGCTCAGATACTCGCCGTCTATTTTAATTCCTTTACTCTCCCAGTCTAGTCTTCAGAAGATCATCTCGTTGTTGATATATATTGGAGTAAAGCTGAAGTCCGAATAACTATCTTCATTTCCCCGATCTTTCTGTTTCATCCTATTTTCTGACACTGGTTATTAGCATTGTATCGTCACTTCCCCAAAGCTTATTTATGTTTTGAAAAAAATAATTTCATATTTGTACGAAGACAAGGAGGACAATCTGAAAATACTTTATTTAAATAAACTTGAAATAAAATTATATTAACTTACTTGTATTGAATAAACGTATCATTTTATTTACTTTAATAGCTTGATCGCACTACCATTCAGTGAACTCAATCTTAAACGAAGCCGCAGAAAAATCTGTGGTTAATTATATGCAATTACTACGTACTGAAAATCTTCGACACACTTAAGAACAATCCAGAATGTACATCTTGTTTATACTTGTTCAAAACTAGATGGACGAAGTGATTTGCGATGTGCCAGTATGATGTCGCTTCCTATCATTGTGACCATGCATTAAATTACGATTGATTGGGATCATTAACATTTTAAATACCTAGCAGCGCCCCTCTGGGGAGCTATTTGCGGTAGCACAAAGGAGGGGGGCGCAAATCCAGGAATCTGGTAACGGTACAGATAATGAAAAAGAAGGGCTGCGTTCGATCCTCGATCAAGGCTGTTTACGTACACTTCTCACTAATGTCCTTCTTCCTCACCGGCCATGGGTAAAATAGCAAGGCAAACTGGTTGCCTCTCAGGGTTACAGAGCCTTCGGAGGCAACCTTTGTATGAAAAGGACAACTCTAAATTCAAAATTGTGGAGAAAGCACCGGGGAATTACTCCACTATCCCTCCCAAACATTACCTTAAAACATATATATATATATATATATATATATATATATATATATATATATATATATATATATATATATATATATATATATATATATATAATTTAAGAGAACAGATTAATGGTTAACCTGACAGATACGTGAGTACAATGACAATATCAGAAGACGCTCGTGACAAATGGTACTTTATTTCTAAGTTTCACTCAGAATGAGCTTCATCCAACTATACATAAATACAAATATATATATATATATATATATATACAGAGAGAGAGAGAGAGAGAGAGAGAGAGAGAGAGAGAGAGAGAGAGAGAGAGAGACAGAGACAGAGAAAGAGAGAGAGAGCTGGTTTCTTGTAGTACTTTAATACCGGACGAAGATCATACATAGCGAAACCTAGAAATAAAGTGTCATTTGTTTTAAACGGTCTTATATTGTCATTTTACATGTGTACGTAACTATTAGATTTTGGCCTTGTTTATCGAATTACTCAAATGTATATGAACTCAAATGTAAAAAGCCGTGAAGGAATCGTTTATGTAATGAAGAATTATTAAGCATACTGCGAAAATGTCACTTTGTTTCGCGGAGCCCCAGGAAAGGTCGCGCGGAACCCAGTTTGAATATCGTTGTTGATTCGAAACTATTGAGAGCCAGGATCGCCCACGTCACGAAGGGCAAGGGATCATGGCCCATGAGGCGATGAACATTTTGATGGGGATTAAGGAAGATGATCCCTCCTCACCTTAAGCCTTTGAGTTTGAACCTTGTTTTGAAAAACACATTGGAACAACAATATATAATCAGTTGTTAACAGCAGTTCAAGACCAGATGTGTCCATAGACCTTGAGAAAAGACACGTGTTTACAAAAACAGCTGTAACCACAAAATGATAATTGTATAGCAATGGAAAGAAAGAAAAAAATACCCATTCCACGTGTCAGGCACTTAAATCAGGTCAGCCATTATTACATAATTGTTTTTTTTTCTTTCTTTTCTTTTGCTGGAATTAAAAACCGTCTGGTCGTCTCTTATTTTTCACTTATGCTTCGTTTATTATTACTGAATGAATGGCTCATTTACTGTTTTTTTTTCCTTCTGCGCTGACATGAAAACAGTGAGTGAGCCCTTACCCTTCTTATGAAAACTGTTGAATCACCCGTCGTCCTAGTTTCCGCCTGTCATTTATACCTTGACACGAGTTTTTCCAGAACGTTCTTGTCTGGCAAAAAAAAAAAAAAAAAAAAAGAGCAGGATTTCAACTGCGTCACACGGGGTGGTGTCACCCAGTGCGGTTACTCATGTATCTTCTTCCTTGTGTTGCAAACTCAAAAATATTTTTGTGATAGATTTTCTAACGAAAGTGCTAAATTAAAAAAAGGAAAATGTCGAAATACCACGAGATGCTAAAAGTGGTCGAGATACGCCCAAAATGGATTAAATGCTCATGAACGCCCGCGCTACAGTAGCATTTCTCTGCAAGGCCAAAACAAGAAACGCGCTAATTTTAACGCGAAAAGCGCTTAATTGGCGACGTTGTGTGGTAACTCCTTCTGTACCAGGCCGTAAAGAATCCTTAGTGGTATTTTTGTACTCACGTTATTCATTAATCGCACTTCCTGTATAATAATGAATGTATTATGAAAAAAAGAAATCAACTAGCAAAATTAAAATTGCATGTGTTTATTGCAATATCATACGTACAACCTAAACATATAGTTTCAAGTGGTTAAAACCGATTGATTGCGAACGACGGAGATTCCCGTCATTGCATTTCAATGGCTGACACAATGTAATTCCTGTTCTGTTGTGCTTGATGGAGACTCAGATCTATCTGTGATCTGGGGCTTTTATTTTGCAATATATAACTTGCAGTGGACAAGTGCTTTCATATTGGAGCGGATGAATAGTACCCTGTCGTAGTTAAAGGGTTAAAGTGAAAATTCCACCCGAAAACAGTATAATTCGAAGTAAAAACGTTCAGGAACTACATAAAACGTTTACATTAAACTTAATGTTAAAATACTTGTTATATCCCCTTGTATATAGATTAGGGTCACTCTTGTTCCATGAGTGGCTTCTAATTGTATCGTCTATGTAGCTAGTATTGCTGGGAATGAACCAAGTCGATTAGTATATCAACTACTGTAAGATATATGGTTCTTATATAGTTATCGTTGAGCTTCTAGATAGTTCTGCTTGAAGAATGGGCGCCTGTGGACGTCAGTGGAAAAGTTGAAGGAGGAACGAGATGTATGAAGAGAATATGCACCAAGTATGAACGTAGACGCAGAGATGAAACAAAGTAAAAAGGACACTAACAAGTATTTGGATGGACACAAAACGCACATTTAATACATGAACAATAATTCCGAATAAACAATGAAAATGAAATACATGAAATGGAAACATTAATACAATCGATCGTATAAAGAAAAAAGAAGACAGAGTTTCTGGCGAAAGGTGGGAGCTTTGTTGCCATGATTGTACAATCGTCGGAGTCGAAGCAGAGTTGTCTGAACTGTTTTTGAATCCATAAGGCTTGGAGTGTACCAAGGAATGGTCATGGAAACTGGGTTCAGTGTGTATGCCAAACTGCCAAGGAGCCATTCTCTTATGTTGGAGAACACATGATGGACAGACTATAGTGAGACAGAAAACACATAAAGTTTAATCCATGCGTGCTTCCCAAAGTAAAGAGAATTAGGAGACAGATAATCGTGACTATCAAGTAGTAAAAAGAGTTAAATGTCACGGTTGAGTAGCTGTGTATATTTGAGATGCCTAAACATCGGTGAATTGAAATGGGCAAAGTTAGTATAGAAAACGGTCACGATGGAAAAATGGTTAAGTTTAGATCGGCCGTGAGGTCGGCAAAATGATATCGATTTTGGGAAGAAGGAAGGAAGGAGAAAAAGTAACCCACTGCAGATGCTGGGGTCAATGAGCGTTTGACCACGTGTGTTCAGGGCTTTTATAGGGATCGTCGTGGGGAGTGACGTTTTCGATATCTAGCTGAAAGAAAGGTTTCGTATTTTATTCTTATCTAAAACTATAGAAGGTGCGACACTACCATTCTCGAGTGTTATCCAGGTCTGTCAAAAAAATCGTCGCTTCCTTTTTGGATTTTACCGATGGAGAATGCTAGTAATTCACTGGTTCGACAGCTTCGATGGTTCGGAGACGTTGTTTTGAATCTGGTGGTCATTAGTTTGTATGAATAAATAAAAAAATTCGACACCCGAGAAAAAAATCACGGACTTGTACACAAGTGGATTTACAATAAAGGTTAAGGTGAATAAATGATTGATTTTTAATGATTTTACGTGATGCTTTTCAGGCAACAGTAGGCCTATTCATCTTTGCTTTTTATACTAATCGACCTATTTTTGTCTCACAGTACATTTAACTTGTGCTAAAAGATTAGTAATTCGTCAGTTAAAAGTCTAGTAAGTGAGCTAGGTTTGTGTCGGTATCAATTATCATCATCGTCATCATTAGTCTCTTAACATCTGTGGCTACACTCTCTATCATGGGCGTCGCGGAGCCAGTTCTTTCTGAATTCGTCTTACTCGTCTCTCCATCTAATACTCTGTCGGACTCGGTTGCGCATGTGATCTCTGGGTATCCATGTTGTGTGTCGCGATGCCCATCGGTTGTCTGCCATTCTTGCGACATGGCCAGCCCATTGCCAATTGAGTTTTTTTAATGGATTCTATGATGCATTATTCTGACATTTTTACCCAAAGCTTGTCTGGTTTGGAAATTCCGCTACTCCGACACCTGTCTGATCTCAAGCTTACCGGATTAGTGAGACTCAATCTGCATAATCAACAGAAAGAAACGGTTCAATTGCCCTAATAGCTATTGGGATAGATAATGCGATTTTTGTTCCTAGGAAATGAGTGTTATTTTTTGATTGTCTACCATTTCCCGTATATGATAATGTGTAATTCGTTACCATAGATAATTCGTTCTCTGATTGAGATTCAATTTTGAATGGAAAATTCATTTTCCAGTGTATACAATTACGTCGAGAAATATGTATATTGATTATGCTTCCGTAGATAACACACACCTGGTTTTTTCAGTTCAAAATTTTGGTGAAAAGACGCAGATCACTCATTGGGAAACATGGTAAGTGTTAAAAGAATATACGACGGAAATTATTCCCCTCAAACTTTGCTTTTGTGGGCGGGATTGTTATAATCCGATGTAATTGTTTTTCTTACATCATGTGATTTTTAAACGCACGAATTCGATCGTTGTTCAACTGGAAATAAGTAGATTTCAAATTATCACTGTCTTGATCACAAAAGTGAAATTTGAAAGAAATAATTGACGTTACCGATACTTTTTAGACAAAAGCAATTAGAAAATAACACCTATTACTCAGAAACAAAGAAAAAGTATAAATACGTCGCACTGAGTAATTTTCATCAAATATTTAGAATTGCGTGTAGTACAGTGAGCAAAATCCGCAGATAAAAATAGCCTTGATTAGAGCAAAGCATATCGCTTTTTGAAGTTGTTACAACTATCACCCTGAAGTAAACCAGTATTTTTCAAACTGTGAGCTTTCTCTAATATACTGTGCTATCTCGTGATCTCTCCATGTGATGTTAAGCATGATTTTCTTTTGTGCACGTTGCAAGGTTTTTAGTTTGAGAGACAATCTTTTGGTTTGGCTTCGTAGCGTACTACATATTTTTTTCAAGAAAGCAAACGGGTATATCTATACTGCTTTCGTAGGAGTTGCCAATCTAGTGTTTTTATCCCAAAGTCTTTTTTGAGATCTGAATTCTTTTTACCGATAGATGAAAATAGAAAAAAAGCGTCAAGTACATATATGAACATAGCGGAATAAAAGTTTCATTCAAAAACTTCTGAAATATTTTGTCTGATTTGTTTAATTTTTACAGTTGTTGCACTACGTAAATCAAATATACTTCTCAGTGTTCTGTCATACAATGAAGTTTGAGAACCACCGAAGCAGGCCGTTGAAATGATGTGCAAAGTCGAAAGTCTGGAAGATGACCCGAGGTCAAATCGACCTTCAAATATCATTAGAACAGAAAACATCACAAACATGACAAAGTAAGAATCGATTACACGTTATTATGTAACAAAGATTTCGGCAGGTCGGGAGTTACTGACTATCGATTTGAAGCATTAAACTTATCATCTGTCTCAGTCTGTTCAGATTTATGCATCTATCTATTTATCTCAGTCTGTTCAAATCTATCTAACCCAATCTTTTCATAACTATCTCTATTCAATTCTATGCATATCACAGTTTAAATCTATCTAGCTAGCTAACTCAATTTCTTCATAACTATCTCTGTTCAATTTCATGCATATCACTGTTTAAATCTATTTATCTATCTAGCTGAATCTCTTCAAAACTATCTCTGTTCAATTCTATGCATATCACTGTTTAAATCTATCTATCGTGGGTGCAAAAGCTTCAAAATTGACAGAATTCGGGCCAAACATTTCTGATTTTTGTACAATTTTGTTTCAATATTTTTCAAAAATCTTAGTTATATCGACTTACTCTAGCTACACAAACCAACCAGTCAAGCAAATTACATATTCTTTTCTCTTTGCTCGTGTGGGTGTATGTATGCCCGGGCGTTTTTTGGTAACTGGCCACAAGGCTGCAACCTTGGAGATTTATATAAGTGCATCACTTGGCTCTGTCTAAGAAGTTTTTCTTTTCAAAAAATTTTTCATTTCTACCTCGATAGCCATTTTTAACCAACAATGCCCAAATCTTGAGCTGGTATTTTCTTTAAATAATTTTGATTGAATATCTATTTTTAAAGATGATTTTAGATAATTTTAGATAGAATATCTATTTTTAAAGATGATTTTAGATAATTTTAGATGGAATATCTATTTTCAAAGATAATTTTAGATAATTTTAGATAGAATATCTATTTTTAAAGATGATTTTAGATAATTTAGATAAAATATCTATTTCTAAAGATAATTTTAGATAATTTTAGATGAAATATCTATTTTAAAAAATAATTTGAGGTGATTTTTTCTAGACTATTGTTTCTTGTACACGTTTGGGATACGATGGTTCATTCATGCATGGTACAGGTGTCTATCTATCCACAGGGAGTGGAAAAATATTATTCTGACATACAGATGCAGATTAACATTCAAAGAGTTTTTCGAACGATTGGACTTTTTGTTGTTTGTGTTCCAGCCGATTCATTCTACGACCTTCGTCAGGTTAATATCCGAATATGATGATGGTTAACAGAATTTCCTAATGACGGTGGTAAACAACATATTCCAATGGTAGCCACGCTAAAACGAAGGGTTCGAGTAATGAAGGTTTCTTTTTTCTTTTTAAGGTCGGGATTTCCATACCTTGTTCCTGTGGAGTAGTGGAAGCCACATCGGGTTGAACTCCGCCTTTGTCTGACATCCATTCAGTCGACATGTTAAATGTGACTGTCTCCTCCCATGTTTTCTCTCACTATTACAACTCTGTCTTTCCCTTTCTCTTCTTATTAATTTCCTCCTCTTCTTTATGTACTAGTATTACGATCATTGTAACAAGGTGTGTCGCCTGAACGATAGGATATGTCACGATTCTGTAGAACTTGTAGAGGCCAGTGATGGTCAAATTTTGGATTTCGGTCATTATCTCGAATGCTAAAATCTCCAATAAAGAAAATCCCGAAAAGTGAGAATCACTAAAGCTCGGGATCCCGAAATATCTAAATCCCAAACTATGATCCAGAATAAAACAAAGTTCTTAAAAGACATTAGCTCTAAACCTAACCTAAAACCTGAAGATCCATCGTGTCTTGGGAAATAAAGTAAGAAAATTCCATAGCGACAGTTTTAGTGGACGGCTCCTAACAATCTCAATACAGAGTCAAGCGAAGAACGATTCCTATAAACAACCAGAGCACCTAACTTCATTAATTTCTGGGTTGCATCTCTCAGGACTTTGGTTTGCACTGATTACCTTCATATTGTGCAGGAATTCGGATGGTGTGTAATGATTAGCACGTCCATCTCACACGCAGAAGATCGTGGGTTCGATTCCTGACACGCGTATTCCCGATACGAGCAAAGAGCACAGAAAACTCTTTATGATATAAATTTCTCTGCACACTCAGAAGCTAATTGAGTACACTCCAAGCCGTGTGATTGGGGAGGAAAGTATGTATCGGCTATCTTATGGTCGCTTCCTTCTCAGGACGAAAAAGCAAGCATGCCTTCACTCATCGTCCAAGATGTCTGGCCAACATGGAAGATTACGGTTGACTGAAACCCCAAATAGGTTACACATTCTGCAACTTAGCAGCCGAAATGTTTTAATAAATTCTACAGAGAATCTTGAAGAGTTAGATCAATACTAGTCATACAATTAGGATAGCAAAAATGGTACCGTCAGAAAGCAGGGGGGGGGGATATGATTCATTATAAAAGCAAACTAAAAGAGTGGTTCGATATTGGTGGACATTACCTGAAAAAGGGACCCGTTCTTTCCATACAGATAGTACACACTAAAAAGGTCGACGAATAAATCGGCCAAGATGTTGTCATAATAACAAATGTAAAATATGGCAAGGTCGATTAGGATTTTGCTAGCCAGAGAAAGTCAGTGGCCCACAAGTAGTCTAATTGCCGTATCTGATGGCACATCAGACCCTCATTTTTTAGAAGGGGATATTAAGAAAAAAGAAAATGCATTTCCCTGAATTCCTCTCATTTATCACGCATTTTATCAATTTCTCCTCAAATTCTAGTTAACTAGGGGATACACATCGAAGGTTACTTTTACCTTTTGAGCCAGGAAGAGGGTCTTATATGTCGTCCAATACTGTAAAAACAGCTCCAACAGTGCAAGGTCCGACTGGGGACATTATTTCTCAGAAATCACTGATGGATTTAGAGAGAAAAAAAAAAAGAAAGGTGACACCTTAGATCAAGGGAGATAGGATCAAATAACTTTGAATGACGGACCTGAGATTGTTTACAAATCTTCCGTTCAGTCGAAGAACGTAAGGTTTAAGGTAGAATCTAATTAATAGGTTTGAACCAGGTAACCTCAGACTTTACCAAGCGGTAGGCAAAATTCTAGATATTTAGAGAGATAATGACTGAAACTGGCCTGTTTATAGAGGCCAGAGGCTATGGTACTGGCTTGTAAACTTCCTGGGTGGAATGTTCAAATTGTTCATATAGGCACTGGCTCTCCCCTGCTTCGGCTATAGTTGTCTCTTGGGAGACAAATGTCGCACATAATTGCGATTTTATCTCCACTTAAGTCCTGTCAAAATTACTGATTTACATTTCGGTTATATCTTTATTACCAAGTGGTTGGAACAGCTTGGCTAAGAGACAGAGTCACGGCTTCCCAATGAGGACCTATGAACGTAAAGTGATTCTGTTTCTAGATTATTATAACCATATCCCAGCCCCTAGAGGAGGTGTAGGACCCTTGTAGATAGCGACTCGGGCAATCAACCCGGCGCAGTCGAGTTCTATTCCCGGCTGCCTATGTTCACTTGGGAAAGGCATAAATCCCCCTCGCCCCAGCCATGGATACTACGCCTGGCTAAAGTAAGGTACCATATGGGCACTATGCCCTACTTTGTGAGGCATAGTGTCCATCTGTCGCCGATCCTGACCTAGGGTTATAGTGAAGATCTCATCTGATAGAGGGACAAAGAAGTTTGACACCAATAGACTGAAGTTTCGACAATAATTATTGACTATCTGAAAGGGAGACACATGTTCTAGTAAGGCACTTATTCAAACACTGCTGACTCAAACACTGACTCAATGATGAACAAATCATTATCAGAAGAGCGATGGGCTGGTCTAAGGCTGAGCCAATAATAGATTAGAAATTTCCTCTCTACTCCAATGTGTTACAGAAAATTAGCTTGTTGAATTGCACGTAAATATAGATATCAGTCTGGGCGCCGCATGTTGTGTAATGGAAAAAAGTTAGGACCCGTGATTTGCGTGTCCGCAGTAAAGGCGAAAAGTAGCTGAGACGGAAAAGAAAAAAAGGCCGTGGTTACAGGTCAACGTCTTGTTTATTTCTCCTTTTTTCAACTTCGAGGTTTCGTGGCTTATGATATCAGAAAGTGCAACGCAGTAGATGCAAGGCACAAGACGAGGAAAACAGACAGAGGACGGGAAAGTTGACTGGGGTGTGAAAATGATGACTGCTGCCTGGTCCCTCGGCATACTCCGTTGACCACAGGCTGTGAACGGCCTTTCATGGGAAAAAGTCCCTTGATTAGGATCTACATAACCTCGTCGTGTGCTTAAGAAAGAGCTCAGCCTTTATTAAGCCATGAAAATAAACAAATATTGTTTCCGTCGACAAACACCACCCGAGAACAATAGTTTCGTCCGGAAAAGTTTGCTGGTCAACAGAAGCGCTAAAGGAACCGTCGTCATCGGTATGTTTGAAACTACACAGATTCTTCTCTTGCGTCAAAGACCACTTGACTTTTGCGGTCCGCGAATATGAAAACATGAAATTATCATATCTCTTCTCGTACGCGTCCCTCCTGTTCATGTAATGCGAAATAATTTCAACAAAGATTTAATACTATGATGACGTCATTGTCTGTTGTTGTAAACGCCAGGAAAATCTCATTCACTTTATTTTTCGTGACACGTACGTCCCAGGAGACTTCCAGAAGACTCTCTCTCGAGTCTCGTAAGGATTAGACTATTGTCAATAATTGAACAGCAGAAAGCCAACTTGTTCCTTCTTGCCATTGTATTTTTGCTTTACCAACACACCAGCCAACCCTGGACCAGAAGAAGAAGGGTGGTGAAAGGAGAAGCAGAAGTGCAGATCCACCCAACCAGTGCACCGCTCCAACAAAAGTCAATCACTGCGAGGGTGGGGGGCGAGACTATTCGTATATACGTATACCCGTCTCAAGTGACCAGCGTTCCCAATGTTTTTGTTCTCTTTCCCCTTTAAACTTTCTGGCTGGTTCTTATGCGTCCATAAAACTTACAGTGTTTGATAAAGTTATATCGATTTTAATAAGAGTGTCATTATCCTTCAAGTTCCTCTTCCAGCTTCATTAGATACACAGTGATTAATTCTTTGAATGAGTCTTAGATTGTGAAATGCTTGAGCCTGTTTTTTTGGCAACAAGTTCATTATTACGAGAGGAATCGTTCGCAACTGCACAACGAAAATCATGCTCAGGAGTCTTGCGATCTGGTCCGTGATTTACTTAATTCTCATCAACACTGAAAACGTTGGCTCACAAAGCTATGTTGATGGAAATAACAGCAGTACTTTACGTTGAAGTGGGTCGGCCTTGAAAAAGGTTTACATATGCAATTTTGCAACATGTAAAGAAAGACGGTGGAGAGCTAGCCTAGTAGGTTGTTCATCAGCTGTTGTGCGACGAACAGCTATG
The DNA here is from genome assembly GCA_963457665.1 of Thysanoteuthis rhombus. Taxonomy (NCBI): domain Eukaryota; kingdom Metazoa; phylum Mollusca; class Cephalopoda; order Oegopsida; family Thysanoteuthidae; genus Thysanoteuthis; species Thysanoteuthis major. The sequence continues at coordinate 27,621,964 of OY735232.1, forward strand.
TACACCATGGTTATTCTCTCCTTGAAAAGATAGAGGTCTAAGTACCCCAGGTTGTGAACCCCAGCATTAGTCGGGAAAGGGACAACCACAGGGCAGGGCTTCAGTCTGAACAACACTGAGAAAAAATTAACATTTAAAATCATATTTTAAAAAATTGAATATCATAAAGAGGAATAACTGCTGATTAAAGTTACATCCTTTCCACCTTTAGGTAATTAGATTTTATTTGAAAGAAGAGAAAGATCTACCTGGTTAAATATTCTTTAAAGGAATTTAGTTTGACTTATAAAGTAGCAAAGAGTACCATAAGTCAGTTTGGTTGGCACAGGATCCAACTCAACTCCAATTTCTATTTTGACCGAGATACATTTTTTGTACAAATGTACTTATTTATCAAAAATAAACCTGTGCATATCTGTAAGATAAATTTAGTCAGTTTGGCTCAGTTGGTAAGAGAGCTTGCTACCATTCACCTGGTCATAATTTCAAATCACGGTATGGAATGTTAATTTTATAAAATGAAATTAGAATGAAAGAGACCCTTCCGTATTTCTATCATAAAGTTTGGTACGTATGTAAGACTTAATTTAATGCAGTTAATAAGACACGTGATTACTAATCAGATGGTTTTGATTTCAAATCATGGTAGGGGAACATTGATTTTTACTCCCCAGAATTTGGTGAGGATTATTCTTGTCACAGTAGAAAAAAAATCAAATCAAAATCTTTTTACAAAATCTTCTTGGTAAGCCCAATAAAAAGGAAGTTGATTTTCTCTGGCAGACATTGAATGATATTTTATGTCAGGCATCATATTGAAAAGATTGGTTTCCTCTAAATAGATTATCTGGTAATTCAAGAATATTTCTTTGGAGAATTTTTTGATGAAACATTTTTACTATTATTATTTTATCAATAGTTTTCAATCATCTTATTATTATTGCTTTTGAACAAGCTCTTATTGTAGCCCCTAAAATATGGCCAGGTGAGCCTGGGGATACAGACACTAGGACACTTGAATAGAGGAGAATCCAAAGCCTACACTATGGATGATAGTACTATTCATTATTACTATGAGGAGTTTTTAGGATAATTGAACTCCCTGTTGTTCGAGTAGTTAACACAACGTTTCAGCCAATCACATTGGGATAATACAGTAGGAGAAGGCCATCGAATGGATCGTCTGAAAGAACAAGGAGTTCAATCATCTGAACAACTCTTTGAACGTTGATGACCCTACACAGAACTATAAACACTATCTTTATTACTAGTTTAATACTATCTCTACAACATTTCATAATTGTCGAAAAAGAAGTAATTCTACCATTACCGAGTAGAAAAACAAAATAACTTACAGAATTGAAGAGGGAAAGGTTGGCAGAATGACAACAGGTTGTGCTTTATTTAATCATCAAAGCTTCACTGACCGAATTGATTGATTCTGGAGATGAAAGTTGTAAACAAGTCACAAAAATAAGAAGAAAGAAAAAAAATAATAAAAAATTAATTGTAATTATCTTGCGTAAATGAATTACTGTGGCCCTGCACGTGTATCAGAACTAGTTATCTACAAAAATTATCTGTAGTAATTATCTAGAGTAGATATCAGTCTAAAACCATCCCAAATCATATGAATCTGAAATAGGTCCAAAATTAACATAGACACCATCCATAAAAACAGTTTTTTCCCCCAAAAAACAAACCATTTTTAGATGATACTTAGAGGAGTACTTGTATAAACTTTCAAGGTTGTAGCCCCCAAAATATGGCCAGGTGAACCTTGGGATACAGACACTAGGACACTTGAATAGAGAAAGATCCGAAGCCCACTAAGCTATTTGGCTATGATATTTCGGTAATAACAGTGCTTCATCTTAAAAATTTGGACACTTCAAGTCTATTATGCCTACGATCAATATGAGTGAACAAGCAATAGAAATAAGATTAAATGAAGAACTAGTCAAAAATGAATAATAAATAAAAGAAATTTTTACACTGTTTATACACACCTTTCTACAGACACACAAGAGGAAGGTAGCAACTACATTTTGTTCAAGATATATACGTTTTTATTTGAGGTTTTGGTTGTTAACAAACTGGCTAGCAAATAGTGTCTATCCTCTGCTTGGAGTTTATAAGAGCTGTAAACATTGAAATCATGATACTGCCTGCTATATGACCGTAGTTTGTTTATCTCATAAGCCGTTGGTAACGAGTTCGTTTCTCACTGGGTAATCCATGAATCTGGCATTGTGCTGAAAATGAGTTCGTCCAACAAAAATTACTAATTCATAAGACAGGGACATGCAGTGGGTTTAATGGGAACTTGGAGAGGATGATGTTAGTCAGTTGGTTTTGGAGAAATTATTTTCCATGTGGGTGGTCAAATGATTAACGGTATGATTAGTAGGATCGGCCAACCATCGTTCAAACTCTGGCTGAGACAGTTTATGTTCTCTTTGCACTAATGCCCTTGGGAAAGGCATGAATCTATCTTTTCTTCCCCCAGCTATATGAGGGCAGACAGGGTTCTCCAGCTATGGTTAGCAGCCAGTCTAGGATATGGACAGCACTGAATTCAAATCGGCCTGAAAAAAGATGAGCTCCAACATGCTATCTTACCCTTGAAACGTTCATGATGAATTTGATGGTGCCCCAGTAAGCCAGCACTGGGTTTGCGATGAAAAAAAAATTTGTTTCAGTGACCTGGACCCCTCTGAGCTAACAACACTTATGCAGATTATAATTCACTAATTATTTACGTAACCTGTGGTATCATGGGTAGGAACAAGTACATCAAAATTTGTATTCACTCTTATAATTACATATATAATGACAATTAATTCAGGCAGAGGAGGCGAAAAATAAAACAATTATCAGGGTTGTATTTTAGTGCTGACTGCATTCGAACCCAGGATACTTAGGCAAGATTTCAGCTGCCCACTGACTTTACTACTACTATTACTACTCCATCCTTTTCTTGCTGACATTCAGTCATTTATTGCCCTGATAAACAAAATATTTCTGATAGTTGGAAAAATTGATTATTAAGGGTTGAATTTTTTGAATTTCTGTTCTAACATCTGTTGTAGCAAGTCTCAGTACTCAAACTGTAATATGAATTAAAAATCAGAAAAAAGAAGTTGTCAGTGATCAGGAATCTATGCAAGTGATACTGACAGAGAAGGACTATTATATGTATAACTAGCAAAAATGACAGGTTATTGATGTTCAAATCGACAGAAGGTTTTTAAAAAATTTCACGAATTATTCATTTTAAAAAAGCATTTACACTTATTGCTTTTTATTTTATTTAGTTTGAAATTCCCAACGAATCTGAGATGTAATCTTCATTGTCATGTTTTAGCAGCCTAATTCATTTTCTTACCACCCGATAATTCTTTTCATTAGCTGTTTTTAATCTACTTCATTTGACCAATCATTTATAACTTTTAGGTTATGACAGGAATGTGAATACTACAGATAAACCAATTAAACAGAGTAATTTGCATATGCCTATTATATGTTTAGATTATTAACATAGTTTTAACCCATATATACCTAAATTGCCATAGAAAATACACTTAGGAAAGAAACTGCGTCAAATTATGTATGAACACTCTCGAAATGATCAGAAAAATGCTTCCAGTTTGTACAAATAAGTTTGCATAACTATACTAATATGCTTTCATTTACACCAAAATCGGTTGAAAAATCTGACTTTAGACATACATGGGTTAAAGCTATCTATTATATTTACAAACAGTGAAAAAAAAATTGTCAACATGTCTTGAAATAAATCTATTTCCATGCTTCTTAAAGATCTGTGGCTGAAAAATAAAATCTGAAAGAAATTAATCTCTTCACCAAGACAAGAGACCAAACACACAGTGATCAGAGAGAAATCTCTTATAACACTGACAATGTCTGAGTAAAAAGAAATATCATAAAATAAATAAATAAACAAACAAAAAAAAAGGCGTCTTTTTTCACAGAGCTCTTGAGACGGGAGGAGAAAGGGGAAAACATTGCTTGTACTTTCCCTGGCATTCTCGAGAGAGAGAGGAAAGTCAGGGGAGATAAGATAGCATCTAACTTCACGGTGCTCTTGAAGGACAGAGCAGGTGAACATTGCATCTACATTCATGGTGTTTTGTATCTGAAGCGAAGAGAGAACACACCATCCACTTACACAGCACTCTTAAGGAAAGACAGGAACACTGCATTTAGCATCATGGTGCTCTTAAAGGCTAGAGGAGATCGCATCTACTTTTACAGTACCATGTATCTAAAAGGAGGAGGGGACATTGCATCTATTCTGCTGCCCCAGATGAAAATTTAAACAAGCCTGATTTGCTCCCCAAACTTTTTTCCATTGGGCTTCAAGAGTAAAGATCCTTCCTTTATAGCAATTCAGGTCTTTTGAATCAAAAATTGTTCAAATGCTGTCATCATGACTTCTTAGCTTTTATTACAAAGAAAAAGTACAAGGCGCTGGAACAGGTGATAATCTGAAGACAAATCAGATGAAAATGGATGATGATATAATATTTCATAATTAAGTAACAGCAACTTTATTTTGGTTGGTTACCGATGAGGGTTCTGGCATTGTTGTGCAACAAAATGGACCCACATCTGTTTACCAATGCTCAATATTTTCTGGCTGATTCTGAATGCTTTCATCAATTTGTTTGCGGTATGATTGAGCATCTAAATGTGAAATTCATGTTGTTGAACTTGAACGGCATTTTTGCAGAGTTTGAACATTTTGAAATACAAAAACAAGTCCGATTTTCTTTGAGTGAAGTGCCTTCAAGAGTGAGGTGCAATCTCTTCAAGACTGATACGATGAATCATGTTGACAGGAGGAAACTCATATTGTATAATCACTTGATTATCTATAACTACATTCTCTGTTTCAGAATTAGTTGAAATTGCAAAGACAAATGCCACAAAAATGGCCATTCCATGAAGGACAACCTAATACATTCCTAGTGCTCTCAATCTCAAAAGGAGAAGAACATTGTATCTACCTTCATGGTTCTCTTAGGGGAAAATTACATTTACTCTCTCAGTGCCCTTGAGGGGAGAATCCTACCTTTTGATAAAGACATCATCATCAAAACTTTCTCCAGATTACCCAAATAGTCTTGCAAATGACTTCAGGAAGTATTTTTCTACAACAAAACAGGGTGTCTTAAAATAATGCACACACATACAAATGCTGCAAAGTTCAGCTGAACCAGTTATTTGATGGACAGGAGTTTTACCAAGATGGAGTACCTCCCTATTTTCTTGGTGATAATTTGTCTTAAAACATTTCCAGGCAGATTTATTGGACCAGGCAACAATATCCAGTGTGATCACTCAATTTTTCAGCACTCACCAACAGGGATAATTCAACAAGCATTGATTTTTTTTAGAATAAGCAGGGTTATATGAATATGTAGTAAGCCATATCCTTCTACAGGCATTTTCAAATCTCTGGTCAGTGCTTGGTCAACTCATTTGAACAAATGGTTTGAATATTCGGGTAGTAAAAAAGATTGACAGAAAGTCAGTCGAGCAAAACGCATTGGAGAAGTAGAGGCTCCTTTTGAAGTTCAACCGCAGACATAAGAGAGAGATAGAATCGGCAGTCAGTTGGTGGAAAGTGACCTCAGAGTTAATGTTTGAAAATGGTAGTCACTCGAGTTGTGTTTCCAAAGAGTTTGTTTCATTCAAAAAAAATAGCATTCTTCTAATGTATTCAGGACTGAAATCTGACCGTGCACCCATGATTGTACCATTGGATATAGTTTAGATAAGAAAAAAATGGACTTGGTTATCTTATTCCATCTCCAGATGGAGTAAATCTGTGCATATTGCATTTTTCTTTCCAGGTTTTCCCTAGATAATGCCAGTGTTATCACAAGTTTTGAATAAAGGATATTAGTTTTAAATGAAGAAGATTAAATTCTTCATTTCAAACTAATACTCATTATTTCAAACTTATTTTCAAATAAAAAATAAATAACAATAATGTATTTGCCCGCATAACCACGTTATTGAATAAAAATTAAAAAAAACCTGAACAAATACTACACTGCTTTCAATGTGCTGGTATTATGACTTGGAGGGGGCATCCACTGAGGCTTGAAATGACATGCAATGGGGCTTGGATGAATTACAAATAGTAGTAGTCCCCTAATTACCCTTGTAATGATGTGTTTAGAGGCCTGCAAATACACTCATTTTAAAGAAAGAATATCAGATCCAAATAAAAGAAGAAAAACATCCTCAATACATTGTTTAAAAAAAAAAAATATCCCAAACCAACTTTTACCAATCATTTTTCCATAGTTCCCAAAAGTAGGTAATGGTCAAAGATGGATGAGATTCATAAAATTCTACAAAGCAATTGGAGCGGAAAAAGGATTCCCTACCTAGATGGGACTTTGCTTCGTAAGTAAAGGAATACATACCCTATTCTATAAGCAGAAGTAATAAAACAAAGACTTGAAGCGTAACTCAGGCCATAAAAGCAGTAAGAATTCCATTCAGTGAAGCAGAAAGTTTCATTCTAGGAGGGAAAAAATCTCATTACACAACTGAGATGCAAGTTCCACTCAGTAGACTGAGCAAAGGAGAATTTCTAAAAATATTCACAGAAGAAAAATCATTCTTCTATGAGAATGGGGCTAAGGGATATGTGCATGGACAAATAATGCTCCATTCACTAGAGGGTCAAATACTTGAGCACAAGTTCTCAAATTGAGCCATGCATACTTCTAGGGACACGCGATAGATATTTTGGACGTAAGTGAGATCTATAAAAACACTGTGATTTATAAATAATCACAACCAACTAAATACAACTTGTGTGAGTTGTGAACAAGGTTCTTCATCAATGCTTATCACAAAAATCAAATTTTGTGCAGGACTGTCAACAGGGAATGATACATGGAGTTGTCTCTCTGAAACTGTGCCTAGAATGGAGTTACTTGTTGAAAAGAGCCAAATGCATCCATCTCATTGGAAATGTAACATTAAATTAAATGACATTACTGACAAATACCATTTGTCTATTGCCTGTTCAATGATATCCAAACATTTTACACAATATTTTTCACAAGGGATGGGCCAACACTGCCAGACAGGATGAATGGGTATGGTTGAAAAGAAAGAGAACCCCTGGATTCATGGGCGTCTATTAGGGGCCACAAATGCATCCTCCTCGAAAAGTACATTATCTCATTCAATCTACTTATTTACAATAATAAAGTATAAGTAATTTTTACATTCAGGCTTGGCGGAGTGTTTGACATTAGGACTGTGTATTGTGTATGCACTGTATGGACATTTATTGACAGCAACTTATACAATTTTTACACTCCTTCCTCTTTATTCAAATAATAGAAATTGAAATTCTAAAATTACTTCTCAATTTCAAAATTTTGTTCTGGTATAACTTTTGATTCCTTTAGACTATCAAGAAAAATTAAAAACTTTTCAGATCTTCAGTCCTTGCCCTTCTAGAAAATGCTTTAATTGGGCTCTGACAACCCAAGGAGAATTTCGACCAGATTACCCCCAATAATAAAGCAATCGGAAGTATTTACTGATTGAGAGAATATACAAAAGTTCAGCTCAAGAGGGGCAGCTGAGCAAATGGTCAGAGCAAGACTGCAAACCCGCCATGTCTTCTGCATGTCTTCGCGAACTACCTCGAAATATTCTTAATCTTGCACAATTTTTGCTTAAACCTGTTTTCTTCCACACTTTCCTTTAGGAAACATTTCAGGTTGTCCTCCTATCCTGATTATTTCAATGTTGTGAACTACTTGAAATGTTTCTACTTGGCTTGGGTGCCCCCAGGATGCTGAAATTTTCCAAATAATTTGCAATAACTTGTGTTGTGTTTTGTATATTTTGTATTAAAATCTAGGGCTGAACATGCTATTTCCAAGCGTTTTTACAAGGGCAAAAACCTTAAAGCATACTGCAGCACTCACAGCTCCCTCAACACCCCCCCCTCAGCTGATTCATTCGCATACTTAGTATACACAGATGATATCTCTTTTTTTTTTCACCTTATTGACCTTGGAATTAAAAAAGTACTCAGTGAGTAGAGACTTCGATAAAATTTGTAAAGGTTTTATTGATTAAAACAAAGCATTGGCAAAGATGAGAGATTTCTATTCACTAAATGGAAAAAGAAAAACTTCATTTGTTGGATAAAGGCAATAAAGAAAGATAATATTAAATCAAGGTAAAGAATGAAGTGAACTAGTCTCTATGATTATATATATATATATATATATATATATATATATATATATATATATATATATATATATATATATATAAGGAGCGATCTTGCTTGCAATAAAATACCGTATTTGATGGCATATAAGATCTCCTTTAAAAAAAAAAAAAAAAAAAAGATAAACGTAACTTATATTGGCCAGGTAAGGAGTAGAAAAAAAACTTGGTGAAAAATTCTAAATTTCTGGGAATTGTATTTTTCTTAATATTCCCAACTAAAATAAAGGGTGGGGGTCTTATATGCCATCAAATAGGTAACTGTTTTGAGGTTTACAAGAGAATTTGACTTGAAACAAGAATTTGAAACAAGATGGTAACATCCTAGCCAATGGTATGCAACCACTAGTCAACATATAAGTCTCTACTCAGAGAGTGGAAATGAAACTTTACTCAATATAAAGACAAGAGGAATCTCAACTCTCAATGAAGATTACAAAGGCTCTACTCTGTGAATGAAGGTTCTAGAATAGAATTGACAAGTGTTAGATCTGCCCATAAAGTATCCAGCCATTTTCCATATCTTGAGAACTTGTTGCACGGCCAGGATGTAACTTGGCAATCAATCAGAGGGGACCTTACTGCACATGCGTGAACACTCTCCCGTGAGGTCACTCAATCGGCAGCGAGATGCCACTGAGTGATATTGTGCACTGTGTGACTATCGCATTCTCAATGACCGAGCAAATCATTCATGTCCCATGCAGGGTTTTTTTTTTTTGTTTTTTTAGCAAAACGTATCACCCAGGTCTGTCAGCCCACCTACAGTCCAGATTTGGCTCCCTGAGACTTCTGGCTTTTCCCAGAGGGATTTCAGACCATGGACGAGATTAAGGAGAATGCGACAAGGCAACTGATGGCAATCCCATAACAGGACTGTTTTGAAAAGCGGAAGGGACGCTGGGATAAGTGTGAGAGGTCCTAAGGGGAGTACTTAAAGGGGACTAAGGCACCATTGCCCTAGGTAGATTATTTCTTAATATTGAATGGCTGGATACTTTTCAGACAACATTTTGTTACTCATGCAAGGTCCGAGTGAATGTCTAGGTAACGCCTAGAATGAAGATCCAATCAAAATAGATACCGTATTTTTTGGCATTGAAGACGCTTTTTTTTTTTCCAACCCGACGAAAGTTTCATTTATCCTGTATCTTAGAGGCTGAATGTCACATTTTCACAGGCCTATCATAACCCTAAGGAAGTAATCTATGCTAGACAGTAATCTGGACTCCTTTATATGGCCTCTGAATAAAGTGTTTAAATCATGCTTACTATAAAAAATAAATAGACAAAAATTAATCCCTACATTGCTATGCTACAGTAGAAGAGCCAACAGACTAGTAGTATTTTAGCTGTAAATCAATATTAACAATATGGTTTTATGGAACTGAAGTTAATAAAGGTGTAGCTCTACCTTGAGTACTTATTGGAAGGCTAGGTATAAATTTACCCTATCTCCATATTTTAAGAGAAAAAATTGCAGACTATGGGTGATCAACCCGATCTTCCTTTTGTTAAGCCATCCATGAAACTTCAAGTCAAAATTGGGCTGCTTCTTCGAAGGGTGGAGCGTCCTTGACACCAAGAAATACGGTAATTGCAAATGTTCTTAATAGATAGAAAAATTGCCGACAGCATTTCTGTCTAAATTTCTGAGATGAGGAATTACCATAGTTATACACTTATCAATTCTATTTGGAGTAATGTCTTCATCTTGGTTGTTACAGTCCCAACGTTTCAGTTGTTGCACCCTCCACATTTATTTTTTAGGTTTGTATCTGGTAACCTTCGAGGAATTTCGAACTGAACCCTTTATTTAATCCAGGAGGGGTAGATTGTTCTTATTCCACTGGAAGGAGTACAGACTTCACGAAGGGAGTATAGAGCCTTCATTCAAGAGTACCCAGACTTCATTGAATTAATGCAGACCAGCCTTTCTCAACCTTATCAGACTGAAGGGACCCTTGAAATAATTTTCATATCCCAGCATAAAAATATTATATGTACAATTAACAACACATCTATGGGTTCAAAAATTCATATGTATAATAATCTAAAATTGATAATCGATATTTCACAGTGTATAGGAGGATAGTTTGACATATTTGTTCATTTGGGTTAACATTTAATGATACCCTTAGTTTCAGAGTGAAAACAGTAAATCTATGTAATTAAGATATCAAGCAGACTGCCTATAGATAAATACAAAATATTAAATGTCACCAAGTAAATAAAGCTGGATTAGAAACAATTGAGAGAAAAATTTATCAGAAAAAATCCCATTGGTATGCACTATCTACTTTCAGAAACAAAAAAAACAATTATGAATAATTGTTTTTGATTAAAATTGACAAAAAAATTCCCCAAAACAATGAAAATTGGTAATTTTTCAAAACTAACAATATAAATTGACTAAAAAAAAAAATCCGGAACTCCAATTATAAATACCTTGATATATCATCAGAGATTTTATTTTTTCAGGAATTTCAACTTTAAAAAACTGAAATTTTACAATGGCAGTCGCATGTCTTTATTGATTGCTAAAACTCATAGTGATTCTAGTGTAAAATGTCACCAAGACAGAAACCGGCACTCATTATATAAAAAAACTTAACTAAAGCAACAGTTAGATGTTTTTTTTATACATACATAAAATTTTCACAAAACTAACAACCTCTCATGAAAACCTAGGAATCTGCAGAACCCTGGTTGAGAAAGGCTGGTGTAAAGACTCCATTCAAGTACAGAGTCTTGACCACTACTTGACCACTGAACACAAAAAGAAATCAAATGAACACTATAAAAAATTTAAAAAATTAAAAACCCAATATTTTACTTTGGATTTGGTGATTGATTGGGAAGTCAAGTTGAGAATGAGTGATCACTCAGGCTGAGTGTCCCTTGATTGTAAATGGCTGGAACAAACCCTGACAAATTAAGGGTCAAGAATAAAACAAAACACAAAATACCAAGACATTATTAGAGAAGTGACCACTGGTCATTCATTGCCTTATACAAAACAAAATAAAATTTAGTTGTTTTTTTTTCTTTGCTTTTTTTTTTTTTTTACCTTGCTTTTTTTTTTTTCTCTTTTTTTGTACCTAATAAATATCCAGCTGTTTTACAGACAGTTAAAAAATAGATAGTCAATTTTAGATTAAAAAATTTCAGCTAGCGTAATGCTGAACAAACCATAGATACGTGGTCTATGTACAGGAAGATATATCATATACATCATATTTGTATATTGTATAATATATAAGATATTAATATTTACATTTTCTTTTGTTTCAAAAAGGTGTCCTCCATCAGAGAACAAACATTCAGATTGTTGGTGAGCCATTTTTTTCATGTTCATTCAGCAGCTAAAATTGTTCTCACATGACAAAAGAGCTCCGCTTTTTTTTCTTCTTCTGCTCTACTGTTGTTCCTAGCTATGGCCGGAATAAGTGAGCAATTTTTTTTTTCTTCTGAATATTTTGTCTCTTTTTGTTTATTTAGAAAAAAAAAAAAAAAGAAAATAATGTTTAAGGTATAAATAGAAGAAGAATAAAATTTTTTTTTTTTCTTTTCAAAGTTTATTGCTGAAATGCAAACGGGATAATTTAAAAAAAAAAAAAAATAATCAGGTTTTATTATCACGGTAGGAATGAGGATTAATGTACTGTATATACTTGTAGATAAGTTGCAGTTTTTTGCTATGAAGAAAAAAAAAGGACATAAAAAACCACATGCGTCTTATATACTGAACCTTGTACTAACGTGCTGTGTACAGGTCACGTAACGATACAAATGTTATATCACTCATATTTGTCAAAACTTCTCGTCTGTATATGCACAGATTTGTTGGCAGAAGTATTGCAAATATTCATTCTATTTCTGAGATGACAAAGAAACAAAGCCATGAGCACTAAAAGCGAGAAATGAAGTGATGAAGCTGGTTTTAAGTGGTGAGCAAAACACATTTGCAGTTCTCTATCCCCTCGGATGCTACATACGTTGTCAGCCAATGAAGAGTAGCAATTTCAAAAACACTGGTTGGTCTGTTTGTTCCGGGACTTTGCTAGGTTCTATTGGCAATGATTGGGTTTATTTCAGCTAAATGCGTTCATCATTTAGACACAAGAACATTCTATTTGATAATGAAATTGAATGTTGTTTCAGAGAGCAAATTCCTAGATTTCCATCCGGATTTTGTGATTGCAGAGACTTGTGCAACCGTAAAACAGAGTTGCAAACAGTATTCACAAAAAGCAACATGCGACTTATGTACAGGTCAAAGGCTGAAGCCAGAATATTATAAATATGAAGGGGGTGCGACTTATCTACTGTTGCGACTTATATACAAGAATATACAGTAGTTGCAAATCTGAACCAAAAAAAATAAAATTGAATGCTGATATTTTTTTTTCTCTGGCCAAGATTAAATATATCTTTCAGGCATTGTTGTTGTCATAATTGTTTTGTTTTTTTTCCAACGAGGAAAAAAAAAAAAAAAAAAAATTGATTTATAAAGACTAGTAAAAGAAGAATTCTATTTGATAATATGTTTCTCTCTCCTTTCTTTCGTTTCATTCATTATTTTCTGTTGGACATGATATAAACCTTTATTTTCTCAAGATAAAAAGGAGACCATTTTGCCAACTTTCATATAAAAATTATGGAAAGATATAAAAGTTCTTTTCTTCAAATTTTTTTTTTTTCCAAATAATTTGATATAATACTTTATCATTACCATATTGTAAAGAAGCTCATTGCAAACTTTTGACAGCATATACAATATTTTGGACCTTGTAGGCAATAGATATCTTTTTGAAAAATGCATATAAATAACATTTTGCAAAAAGAATGAAGGTTACTAAATGGTTGGACATTTTTTTTGTAACAATTTTTAGCAGTATGGTCATAATGCCAAAAACATCTCACCAAAATTAAACACACCACTGACTTGACATTGTTTCAGAAATAACTTATATATCATATATACCAATACATATGATTTAATTTAAAAAAGAAAAAAAACTATGCAATTTTCAAACTGACTGGTATTATGACTCAGGGGGAGGGGGCGTCTACCGAAGCTCGATATGGACAGTTATGGGGCTTGGATGAGTTGCAGTGAGTGGTGATCCTCCAAATACCCCTGTAAACCATTCGTCTTATAGTTTACATGGTAAACAAAAAAAAGGACCTGAACACTTTTCTTTTACAAAAAATCCAAAAACATCATGAATGCTGTCAAATTTAAAAAAAAAAAAAAGAAAAAAAAAAAGGCATTTTTGCAATATAGAATAATGAAATAACTTTTTTTTTTTTGGAAGAAAGAAGCTAGTGTCCTCAGATAGGAAAAGAATGAATATATCTGAATGGATAGGATATGTTTTCGGAAAATATTTTCCAAATGGCTTCACATGCATTCAATTACATTTCCTCTTAGCTGATTAAAAGTTCAGTGTAAGGAGAGCAATTTTTAATAAATTTAGTCAATAATATATAATATTGATATTCTTGATTCGTCATCTTCCTCCCTTATGTCTATAACTTTGAGAAGAGTCATTAACATTCTAATTTTCGTTCGGACAATGAAGTCTCTTCTTCCGATCTTTGATTTTGTCAACAAAATGTTTTGGTCAAAAAGTGGAGAAAAGTGTGAAGAAAAAAAAAAAGGTTTGATTCTTTTCTTGAATTATATACCTGATGAGGGCTGAAGAATGGATCGTCCAAAACGCTGTGTTGACAACATCAGGGATGGGAAGAGGAGATTCAATTGTCCGAACAAAAGTTGGAATATCTTTGTCTGGGTTGTTTTTTGAATTTCTTTCAACAATCTCGGCTAGTTTTTCCATTCATACTCAGGCACAATATAGACAGATCCTTATATTGTGCATATATTCTATATACATGTGTGTGTTTGTGTGTGTGGACATATATACTTTTGCCTAATTACTATGTTTACAATAACTAAAATGGATTATAAGATCTGTCAAAATTGGCACTATTATACAGATGTCTGTGTGTATGTATATACAAATGTGAAAAGCATAGCATAACATCCTGAAAGTGATTGGAAATTACACTAGCCAAGATGTCGACAAAAAAAACAAAAAACGATATATACAAAATGAACATTCAGAGAATATGAACCTGAGGTGGAAGTGACCCTCCTTTTATAAATAAAAAATTCTACGGGCTCAGGTCAGTGTCTCATCGATTTCAGTTGGGTTTTTTTTTTCAATTTTTTTTTCAATTTTTCAGTTTTTTTCTCAGTTCTTCATTTATCACAAGAGGCTCTTTTTTATTTTCTTCAATAAATTCATGGCGTTTTGAGCAGATCCAAAGTCTTGGCACATGTGCTGCCAGATTTTGAAGATGATTTTAAAAGACTAATTAAAAAAAAAACAAACAAATATAAGAAATAGTGGCAACCGGTGTGTATTAATTAGGTGTCCTTGCACTCACGCATGCATATATACAGACATATATCTGAGTGTGCATCTATCCAAGTGAGTGTGTATTTGTGCACACAGGAGTGTATCAAACATGTTAACATACATCCACATTCATCAATAGGGACCTGACTACTGTTTAGGAAACCCTACAAGGCTGAACAATCAGTCTAGGAGGCGCCTCAAAAACAGGTATTTGCTTCATTTGGTGGTTCACATGCATACGCACTTGCACATACACACATACTCACACAAGTATACATATACATATATATATATATATATATATATATATATATATATATACATATATATATATGTATATATGCACAGGTATACATTACGATATTTGCTGCCCGTACATATGTATTGTATCTTTGAATGTACCATGGTTAAGTAAATTTTGTAAAACACTTCTGAAAGCTGTAGGGCACTGAAAAAGAAGAGCCAGGGTTCGTGGGGGGCAATATGGTGAGCAAGCAGCCATCGTGTTGAGGTTAAGGAGCCCTGTGTGGTTGTATTGAGTGAATACATATGAAGACAGAGATGCGTGGAGAGCTTGCATTATCTGTCTCTGTTTGCACACAATTTGTCCATTTCACGTGCACACCTTCTGGTTACGTTTTGTATGCAGTTCTGGGTAGATGTAGATTTGCACTTGTGGCATTTGTACATGCCGTTCACACGTACTGTGGGTCACTGCAGGTTGGATCATTTTGCTGGTCATATGGATCAATCTCCCATTCTGTGTTCTGCATGATGAACTTAACAAAGAGTTTGTAGATGGTATGCTTAGCTTTAATTTCCACTGTCATGGCCACAAAGAAAGAAACAAAGAACATGACGCCAGATGACAGGGTGATCACCTCCTCAGTGGTCAGTTTGACCTTGTTCTTGGAATTTTTAGGAACTTGTCCATTGTCCGAGAGGAAGCACATCACCGTGGCAACTGCACAAGAGATCATTATCAGTAAATTGATAAAGAATACTGCATGTAAGCATTTGTCTTTACCACTGACTCGTGGCCATTGCCAGTGTCGCATCTGAAAAAGAATATATATGCAGGTAAGAAAACTTCTTGGGTCAATTGCATTATATGTAATAAAATATTGAAACAAGGGAAATATACAAAATCATTCCAAAAAGTATCAAGGCATTTAATATTGAGAAAAAAAAAATAGTCTACCTAAGGCAAAGGCACCTTAGTCCCCTTCAAAGTACTCCTCTTCGGACCGCACACACTAATCCCTTCCACAAGTCTGCAAAGCCTTCTTTCAGGATCACCATCAACTGGGCCAAACCGGGGCAAGGTTTCCTCATTTCAAATCATCTGATTCAACCGAATCTCATGATTTTTAAAATGACTGGATATTTTGTCTAAAATATTGTTAATGAGTTTAAAAAAAAATGGTTATAGGAACAAAATCTTTAGTTTATCACTTTAACCCCTTTGTCATGACACACACACACACACACACTGATAAGGAATGCACATATCTTTTGTGTTAAATTGACCTTGAAAACAATTCAAAAATTGCCAAAATGTATTAAAAATAACAGTTGGCCTTTTTATAGCCATCTTTAATGGCTTAACATAGCTAGATTTGCAGAAATTTTCAAATTGTCCAGCTCTAACAAAGGACAAGGCTATCTTATTTCAAGTTGTCCAGTAACCCAAGACCTGTGAAAATTCTATGGTTTTACAACTAAAATATAGCTAGATTTGCTAAAATGGATGAAAAATAGCTAGAAATTAGTTTAAAATACTGAAAAATAGTGCCAAAGTTTAACTAAAAGTAATGCTAAAAGGTTGAATTTTTCTACTACAATATGGCGAAAAGCGCTAGGTGGCAACACTGACATACACACAGATTGATAAGGAAGAATCCGTACACACACACAAGATAGATTGATAAGAAAAGAGTATGCATACACACACACAAACAGATGAAGAAAGAATTTTAAATTCAATTTTTGTATCATCAATATGGATTGGATTTTTATAGCATGCATTTGTGGCGAGAGTGCCTCCATGTTGTCCTTTAGTCTTAATGTGATAAAAAGCAAAATCCTCTCTGTTTTTTATTTTTAATTTGATTTTACTTATGAATTAATGCATTTCAATTTTTACTGATCTTGTTTTCTGAAATACAGTGAATGCTTTTATTTGATTGATATTTTTTGCATATTTCTAGCACCCCCCCAAAATTGCCAGATCTTCGGCTCTAGTCTGTCAAGTCTGTATGGCTATCAACCACTGGTGTACATACATAGATAGATAAGGAAAGAAAGAAAACGTATAAGTTGTGTTCGGTAATTCAGATTGCAAAATTACATCAGTTGTAATAAAGGCCAACCCAGTCAATAATCCACTACGACGTGTCTGTATACAACAATATCTCTCAGAAAGTCAGACCGAGCAACTAACTCAGTTGAAAAGATCAATGAATCTACCTCATATATTCTAAATATAATATAGATTCATTTACGACAGAGAGCAAAAGTGCTTGACTTTATATAGGCCTGCAGATGATGACAGAATTTTAAAAGCAGGTCATTAAAACATAAATTAATATATCGTCTTCTGTGGGACGGCGTTTTATCCAATGACATTTCTCTGAAAATACAGAATACACACACGTCGTATATGTGCTTGAAAGTATGCGTGGCTTGAAAGTATGTGTGTGTTTGCGGCCGGCATGAACATGTGTGTGTATGTGTGTGTGTGTTTGCAGCCTGCATGCACATGTGTGTGTGTGTATGTGTGTTTGTGTGTTTGCGGCTTGTGTGTGTGCGTGTGAGCGTGTTTGCGGCTTGTGTGCGCGCGCGTGAGTGTGTTTGCGGCTTGTGTGTGTGTGTGTGTGTGTGTGTGTGTGTGAGTGTGTTTGCGGCTTGTATGTGTGTGTGTGCGTGTTTGCGGCTTGTATGTGTGTGAGTGTGTTTGCGGCTTGTGTGTGTGTGAGTGTGTTTGCGGCTTGTGTGTGTGTGAGTGTGTTTGCGGCTTGTGTGTGTGTGTGTGTGTTTGAGGCTTGTGTGTGCGTGTGTGTGTTTGAGGCTTGTATGTGCGTGTGTGTGTGTGTTTGCGGCTTGTATGTGCATGTGTGTGTGTGTGTGTTTGCGGCTTGTATGTGCGTGTGTGTGTGTTTGCGGCTTGTATGTGCGTGTGTGTGTGTTTGCGGCTTGTATGTGCGTGTGTGTGTGTTTGCGGCTTGTATGTGCGTGTGTGTGTGTTTGCGGCTTGTATGTGCGTGTGTGTGTGTGTTTGCGGCTTGTATGTGCGTGTGTGTGTGTGTGTTTGCGGCTTGTATGTGCGTGTGTGTGTGTGTGTTTGCGGCTTGTATGTGCGTGTGTGTGTGTTTGCGGCTTGTATGTGCGTGTGTGTGTGTTTGCGGCTTGTGTGTGCGTGTGTATGTGTGTTTGCGGCTTGTATGTGCACGTGTGTGTGTTTGCGGCTTGTATGTGTGTGTGTGTATGTGTGCGTGTTTGTGGTTTGTATATACGAGTGTGCGTGTGTGTTCTTGTGGCTTTTATGTTCGTGCGTGCGTGTACTTGTGGCTTGTATGTAAGTGCGTGCGTGTACTTGTGGCTTGTATGTAAGTGCGTGCGTGTACTTGTGGCTTGTATGTATGCGCGTGCGTGTACTTGCGGCTTGCATGTATGTGCGTGTGTTGCTTGCATGTATGGGTGTGTGTGTTTGTGGCTTGGTTGTATGCATGTATGTTTGTAACTTGTATGTCTATGTATTTTGCATTTTCAATGAAAAGTCACGGTATTGACTTCCCTATTGCTATGAGTGAAATAGTTTTCAAATGTTAGAGAGTCTGGAGCAGAAGAAAGTTGCTATTTTGGTGAAGTACACAAATTGTGGTGAGTGATTTTTTCAGGTCAATAAATGCCACCTATTGTTGGGATATAATTCATGATTGGTACACTGAATGTCTGTCTAGCAAAGTGAATAGTAACAATTCTTGTTTAAACCAGTCATTTGGCAGTGGTTAAAACTAACTGAACCATACCATAACATGTAAGCATATCATCATCTCTCAATAAGGCATGTTTGTAATAATACCAACAGGTAGTATGATGGTTAGTGATTTTCTGCAATAGTGGTAGTACTATAACACCATTACTTGCTTTGGTTATGGTTGAGAGCCCCTTGTTCATTTAAAATGCTTGGAGTAGAATAGAGTGTGAAAGAGAGGTAGAATGAGGGACAAGGTTTCCTCATTTCAAATTGTCTGGGTGGGACAAGGCTGCCTTATTTCAAATCGTCAAGCAACCTTAGACCCATGAAAATCCAAGGTGCTATGACTATAATATAATCATTACTTTCACATATATATTTATTTAAGTATATAAATTTCTTCAAGTAATTCATCATAAATGGAATGCATCTATATTTACAAAGATAAATGAAACTGATAAAGGTGGTGGTGGTGGTGTTGTTACTTCTACTACTACTACTACCACCACCTCTGCTGTTTATATTCCTATAGTCTACTACTACTACAACAATTTCTAGGCTTCAGACTGGTTAAGAAGGAGTGATGAATGAATGACAGTTATAGTTAAGGTTAAGTCCTTTTTGCTCCCATACAAGCATAGGCTCCCTCTTCTATCCTTATCCTTGTTCATTACATTGCAAGGGATGGGTGGGTGATGTTGAAAGGACAAAGGGTCAAAGAAATGAGGAACCATTCTGCAGCGGTCATGTGTGGGAAAAAATGATCACATGGGAGGTGTGTTGCAGTCAGGATGGGGTAAATGAGTGTTTTGTTGTCAGAGCAGGGTATGGGGGTAGCACTTGTATTCAGAAGTGTAACGGTTGTACATAAAACAAGCAGAATTATAGTGTACTACTTTTGGTAGGACCTGAAGACTAAAACTTGAAAGAGGGATTGCCAGTGGTCAGGAATTTTTAGTTTTAGGAATTGTGTACCTCATTAATTAACAAGCAAAATTCAATAAGCCTTCCACATTTAAAAAAAAATAATTTCAATGCATTCTATCACTTGAGTATAAAGCTATACGTTTATAGAAAGAAAGAATATCAAATTTGAAGTCAAAGAAAAATAGAATTATTGTTTATTTTTTAAACTCTAAAATTCACAGAAAAAATCTTAAAACAAGGGGAGTAACTTCTGATTGAATGATCCAATTTGTAGAAGAGTTCCATTGAAAAAAAATTCTATTCATTAAAGAGTTTCGGAGTGGTTCCAATTGATTCATGAATTTAAGAGTTAACCTATATGTTTTCAATGATAATTTTTAATGTAACTCTTGCGCTCAGTTTCCTCACAAAAAAGCTGTTGAAAATAGAAAGTCTTCATTGCATCTTTAAAATGGTTTTATTTTGATACAAATCAAGTGATATGTACAGCAAAATATCAAATAAATATGATATATACATAAATGTGTTGAAATATTTTGATAATTTAAACATACAAATATATGAAACAGATCTATATATAAAGCCATCTCAAATTCAGTGTATTTGTAGTTGCTCTCTTACCATTTTGCAAATATATTTTACATTTTCTAGTGCGGTTTTGCAATTGAGCAAAAGAATGACAAACAAATGTCACTGGACTGAGGACTTGCGAAGACAAGTTATCTTTTCTGTGGCAGCGAACGGGTTAAAGAATAGCCAACCAAGAAACACAGACATTCAATTAGGAGAAATATTGTGATATTCTGTGAAATCTCACCTTGAAACGCTTGTGTCTATGAAATTCATAATGACATAATTCACATCTTGGAGGTTTCTTGGACTTTTTTGTAGAGATTTCGATCCATTTCTGGAGAGAGAAAACAAAATGCTAGTCAGAAAAATTGTAACAAGAATTCATATACATATGTACAGGATTTTCAACAACATGCCAGTTCAAAATTCCCTGACAGTTTTCAAATTTCCCTGACAAAAGTCAAGATAACCTAGAGGTAATTGATAAACTTCTACCTCTCATTCAGTTACGCCTAGCCATCTTTTTATTCAAATATATATATAAAAAAAAAACAACACTTTGAAAATATGTCATCAACCTGTAATTCTGCAAAATATGTTTGAATAAAAAAAAAAAATATCAAGGAAACAATACGCTTCCTTTTTTTTTTTTAAAAAAGACTTGCATTTGTAAATGTCAAAAAAAATGTACCTCCTTCTCATGATTGAGCTGATTTTTCTCTGGCAATGTACAAAATTTCCTGAAATCTCAAAAACTCAGACAATCCGTAAAATTCCCTCATCATGATAGATATCTATTTTATAGTGCCTTGCAGAACATTCCACATATCTCCTGAAATCACTCCAAAAAAACAAAAACAAAAAAAAACCTCATTATCGATACATTGTTTTCTTCGAGGAATTCATTTCACACCCCAACTTCCCCAAACTTTTGAGAAGCACCTTGTGCATATATATATATATATATATATATATATATATATGCATATGCTATCAAGAAATATATATACATGATCCGATAGAATGATAATAAATTGTGTTATATTGTATTGAAACTATTTGGAATGATCTACTATTATTATATGGTGAATGTATCATTTGGCCAAGACAACATAAATCGAATAAACAACTAAAATAAAATGGGGCTGAAGCAGAAATTGAACCTGCAACCTATAGGGTAGCCGCTTCAACTTAGCGTTGCTCTTACCATCGAGCTAAACAGCCACCGGTAATGCAAAGGCTCAAATACAAAAGTTTCAACTCCGAAATTTTCATTTTGTTTATTCACGGTCTATACCTAGAAGAAACAAATAGAACAGATATAGATCGTGAATACAAAATGAGAATTTGGAGTCAAAACAATTATTTTTGAATTAAAAAAGAAATAGCAACTACCCCATTGGTTGCAAGTTCAATTCTTGCAGCAGCCCCATTTTCTTCAATTGTTTATTCAATTTGCTTTTGTCTACGCCAACTGATACATTAAATGTGTAATAATGGTGATCATTTCAAAAGGAGGTTCAATATAATATAACACAATTCATAATCGTATATGTGTAGATAAACTTTGCCCTTGATATAGCCCCACAAAAAGAAATCGGTAACCCTAATCCTTTTCAGGCTGCAATTTTGCACCTACGTTCTAAGCTTAATGCCATTGTTATTATAATGGAGATAGAGGTGCAGCTTGGACATCAAAAATCTCTCAGAAATCGTGCCGTCGTTTGACATCAATTTCACAGAGGTTCTCAGAAATCACACTGTTGATTGATATTAATTTCACAAAGATTGGACAAAGGTGTTTCCAAGAAAATTTAAAGATTATACCATCACTGCTACATCCAGAAAGGATTGAAGAGCACTAAAAAGCTACAAGATATAGCGACACATACAAATCTTGGAAGGGACGGGGCGGGTACAGGCCCTTATGGGGTGAAATGCAAATTATTGACAAGAACAATTGGTGAGTACAACTGAGGGAAGTGGTACACATACTTTCTTCAGTCAAAACAGTAGTAGAGATTCCACATTCTAGAATTGTCAATACCCAACGAAAGCCAAAGGGTACAGGGCTGAAACATTGTGAAAAAATGAACATGTAGACAAGGAAAATAGTCAGACCTTATACTTAATAATATCAAAATTCAGACCAGAATTGTGTAAAAATACTTGAACAGCAAATGCTCCTACTGCAAAAAAAACTTGAGAGATCTACTATTATATTGAAGCAGAAATTAGACGTAATAGAACACCATTTTCATTGAGTTGGAACCAACTATGTTTTATTTGTTAAATGCTGTAATAACTTTGAATAGTATGGATTCAGTTAGTACAAATAATTAATACTATAAAAATCTTATACTGATTGAGGTTTGGTAGCATTGGTTTGAGTTTTTGTTGTTAGATTTTCATTCGCTTTATTCTTTGGGTCACAAAAATGCAAAGTTGCTTCTCGTAAAACACAGCACTTGAAGCAACTACTTTTGCCTCCATTTCTCAAACAAACTGTAAAGACCTAATCATGGATTTTTATGGGCCAGAATGATAACCTGATGGGCAACAGACTGCCCCACAGGGCTAAAGGGTTCCAGCTACCCTGCTATTTACCCATAGCTGGAGGGAGGAGCGAGTTCAGTCCTTTCAATAGGGCATTAGTCTGAAGTGAATGCTGAACCCAGGTGGTCAACTAGGGCACAAAGCTCCTAGGGGCTCACTCCAAATTGAAAAAAAAAAAATAGTCATTAGAATACTGAGAGTGCAAGTCCTAACTAAAATGTATGAAACCCCTGAGCAAATTCCAAGTCTTGCTGAGAGACCCGTGTGAATGCAAACTATCCAAATCAGAGTTTGAACACTGTTCACCAGTTGCCTTCTGCATACTGTTAACCATTAGGCCACTAACACCTGCTTTATAAAAAAACTGTTGTGGAATTTTTACTGCAGGCCACAACTAGAGAGTAATTAAACCTAGTTCCCAAACCTGATAGTCTGGCTCGTCATGTGGAGATAGTAAGGAAAGTTTCAAAGGTTAAAATATTTATAGAGATTCACATTTGTTCGAAAAGAAAGATTACTCAATATGCTTGCTAAAGAATTTATATACATAACAATTCTTTTTGATAATTTTAGTCACAACTTGGATCTGAAAAATTAAAGAATAAATAGATAACAATCCTACCAGAATATAAATGGTATAGAGGGGGTTAACTTGTGTAGATGGCTTGCAAAGTTAATTCAAATTTGAGTTACCTAAAAACTGGTAAAATTTTTAAATAAATCTAGTCTCGAATGATGTTTCAAGAGTGTTTGGTCATTAACTACAATTGAAGAAATCTCTGTATGCATGTATGCACTGCAATTACCTAACAACTTGCCATTGTATGAAGTTGACATTCACTAGATATAATAGACAGTGCAGTGTTGAGTTTAAAGTTGTTTCGATCAGTCCCTTCCAAACAAGTACCTTTGGAATCAGCACTGCCCAAGTATTTACAATTTAAGTATAAGTATGGAGTCATTAGTCTGAGGTAAACACCAACTACCTCTGCAGGAATTTGAACTTGGTTTGCAGATTTCATTTTTTCATTTTTTTTTAGTTTTTCTAACGTTTCTTTGTTTTCTGAAATCATCATCTGTGCTGACTCTCAGACTGATTAACCACTTGGAACCACAGCTAAACACAGTGGAACTCAACCATGAATAGAATTTTTAAACCAAAAGGAACCCTCTTGTGTATTGAATACAGAAAAAAAGTCCTCTAAAAGTGCAAGGGAAGTAACTCGAATCAGAAGTTATTCTCCTTGATCCAAGATTTGTATTTTTCATATGAATTTAAGAGTTAAATATTTTCTTCCTTCGCTATTTTCCTGCCATTAACAATAAACAAACTAATCGGTCCCCAGGAACTCAAATTTGGTGTATTGGTACATTTAGTGGTACTAAATTTAACCATGCATTTTAGTTTTGTACACATCTTTGGAACATGAAAACAGCTGATGGACCTTGCTTCCCTATAATGGTGTTTACATATTCTTCTTGTTAGGGTTATATACATTTCAAAATGAAGGCTTCTTAAGGTGCCATAAGTTTGGGAGACATGGCTTTCATTATAATATGATAAAGGCCTCTCAAGTCAATATTATTGTGACAGAAACAGCTCCAATTTTGAATGCTCAGTATTCAACCAAGGCGCTGCAGCTTCTACTGATGACTAGGGTTGCTCAACTCAGACTGATTCCATGTGTGACAGATATGGCTCACATACATGATTAGTCTGGAAGTCATTGGGATTTTGAATATCTTTTAATAATTTTAAAAGGAGCACAGAACTATCAATGTTTAATTTTTTTTCATTATGGCAAACAAAAAATAACCCCAAGCAATTGGTCAACTTAGAGAAAAGGCTTGTGTCTGCCAATAAGCAAAAAAATGATTAGTTCCGACTGGATGTGAAAGTTCAATAACAACCTATGTAATTTAGTAGAAGAAATGTTAAATGTGTTTGTTAGAAGAAGGCCTTAGAACGGATAAGCCAAAACAGTGTAGTAAAAACAATGAGTTTGGTAACCCCAACAACTCTTACAATAATAAACACTCGTCTCAAAGTCAAATATGGATTGTATGTTAGAAGAAAGCCATAGAATGTATTGGCTGTAACAGTGTGGTAATAACAACAAAAAGAAAGAATGAGTTGAATGGTCTGAAGAGCTTTAGGCATTAACAAAAACTAATCTGAAAGTTCTATATGGATTGTACACTTTGAGATGACAATAGATTTGATCATCTAAAACAGAGAAGAAAAAGTGTTCAATGAGAACAACCTTTAGAACTGCTAAATATTTACTAAGCTTTCAATGCTATGGTCATCTCTACAAAGACACATAAGATAATAATCTATTTATATATGACTATCTGGTTCGAGAGAGGTAAAACTGGCTTTCTTTTTGATTCAAATCCTTATTTATTCATTACTTAATGAATAATTTAAATTGTCATCTATGACAGATGCTGCTGTTGATCTCAAACTAATGCATTTTGGGGAGAAAGTTCAAATTGTCAACAATGACCGATGATCTCAAAGTGAAATTGTCAACTATGACTGCTGATCTCAAGCTAAAAATATGTGTAGTTTAGATGGGAGGCATTTTTTTGAGCTCATCTGTGGCAAAGTCGACTGTAAACCCGAGCTTATCCTCAGAATTAGAAACCAGAATACATTTCTTGGGGAGAATCTTTGAGATTACCTTAAATCCAGGCTTTTGATAGACGTGCTGACATGAACGAACCCAGAGGAAGCATAAGGTGATCTTGAATCAGTGGTTAGCTTCAACATCTTGGAAGCAGATCAAAATTATACCAAACGCCCCAAGGAGATGATGGTCCTCACCCACTTAGATTAACGCATAATTAACTCACGTTTGCAAACTAGGCACCAACTTCAGTGCTTATATATATATATATATATATATATATATATATATATATATAACATTACATATATATATATATATATATATATATATATACACACACACACACACACATAATATATATATTAACACTTTCATTTCAAATATAATGTTGTTCCTCCCTCTCTGATAATTTCAGTGTCTTTCATTTCAAAAGCAATAAAAAGAAAAAAGACACTTGCATAGTTATCCTGTATTGCCCGCTTAACTATTATAAAATGCTGTTTTATCAACATCAAAGAGAATACTAATAGAGAAAGATTTACTAATGAAAGATTCAATGTACATAGAGATATGTCATTATTATTGGTGTTTTTGAGCTTTTAATGATAATGGTGTCTACTCAAGTAGTTCGACTAAATTTCAAGTATGAATTCAAATCAGGACAAAATGCTGCTTGAACTGCTGTTAATGACAACAAAGCATTTCAAGTGAATACTACTACAGTGTAAGCTGTACATTATTGGTTCATTAGGCTTAGGTCTGGAGATACAAATACTAATCTTAAACCTTGAAGGAGGCCCTAACCTGTTCTTAATGATGAAGAATTATCAAGATAGTGCCAAATGACCAACAAGCGGTTTCAAGCACTTTCTAGAGAATTTGGTACTACAGCGTTGATCATGTCACGTTATCTCAAGGCAACAGGAAAGGTTCTAAAAGGTGGAAAAATGGGTTGGAATGGAATGGTCCATGACAGAGACTGAACCCACAACCCTCGGCTAACTATATCGAAGCTCAAGGAATTGAGATATGAAAGATTGTCGCAGCAACTATCATTCACTCTTTTTGTCTTTTAATGAATTCTCATGATAGATATAAGATCGTCATCAGCATTCATGAGGATGGGATTATAGGAAAAATAAAAAAAATTGGTTTTTTTAAAATATAATTTAGAGTTTCCCTTCTAATGGTCTCCTTATCCACGGTTTCCTCCATCATACGCCTTTTACATTTCAGAGATCCCCCACCCCCTCATCTGTAGTTTCTCCCTTTCTATGGCCCACCTCCGCCACTATTATCTGTAATTTCCCTTCCAGCAGTTCTCCCCCCCATCTGTTGCCCCCCCCCCCGCGGTTTTCATTTCAGAGGAATTTAGACACATCATTAGAATTCCGTTCTTGCTCTAATGTAACAACATAATGAAATGGTCATCAGTCTTTAATGGCAAATTCTGTTTTATCTAATTAACCTTTGACTCTAGAGCTAATTGAAACGAATAAAGAAAGCAAAAAGATATAAAAAATTTAAATGAAGTTGGGAAACTTTGCATTAATAGTACAACTAAAAAGCACTCAGAGAGCGCATACCTCTGATAAAACCATTGTCAGTAAAAACTGAACAATTGGGTTACAGTTTCCAGACCTTGGCGTGATAAAAGCTAGAAATTATTATTTAACATAAGAGCTAATTGAAAAGAATAAAGAACACATCTGGTTTGTCACTCAATAGAAACCATCATGTGACCAATGTTTTTTTGGCAGCATGCTATGTTGGGGGTGGTCTAAAAAAAATATTGGAGAAAGGGGTGATCAAGTACTCTCTCTTTTGTTGGGCAGTTATCAGCCTGAATTTCCAGAAAATGTAACTGGATGCAAACTAAAGGATAGATTTAGCGTGAACTTACATTGTGAATTGAAATGCCTGTTAAAAAACCTTATGGGGACAGAGGTTGGGGGGGGGAGAGAAAAGTTTTTTTTTCGGGGACATAAGGAGTGAATGTTTCAATTTTCATCCCTCTAGTGCAACCTGCGCATGCAATACATACATAACTAGCCAGACCAGCTCAAAAACTGAAAAAAAACGCAAGATAAACTATGTTGGCAGTTTTGGTTGACAGTTTCAGCAATTGGTTGACAGTTTCAACAACAAAATGACATAAAAGCATTAAATGAGGTGGTGAAACTTGTTTGTTCTAATAATGCAACTGAAAGGCATTCAAGCACATACCACTGTCAGAGGCATTGTCATTAAAAACTGAACAATCAGGTTACAGATCTCAGACTGCTCTGTGGCAAAAGCCTATAATAATTAGAGAGATATAATGAAAAGCAAAAAAAAAAACTCAAACTAAAAGCAGTAAGTAAAACAGGAAACTTCCATTGTAATGAGGTCAGCGTCTGAAAAGCTGAAAAATAGCCCAAACTTTCAATGCTGAAAAAAATTAAGAGAAATTCCAGGAACCATCCAAAAAATTGATCAGTTATTTCTTGGCCCATTGTCCACCCTTCCACAAAATGCCATTGGAATTCATTGAAAACTTTTGGAGTTATTGTGTGGACAAACAAAAAAGTGGATTGACAGCGAAACATATACATAAACATAGGTGTATACATAATCTCTGTCCAACTTTGTGAGTCAATAAAAAGCTATAAACTTACATCTATGTGTATGTGTGTGTGGGGGGTATTTCTGTGTTTTATTTACTTTCATAAATTAAAAAAAAACAATGAAAAAAAACAGGTCAAGTTAGTCACTCAATAGTAAGCTTCACATGACCAACGTTTTTTTGCAGGATGTTTTGTTGGGGGTGATCAGTTAGAAAATTGTTTAAAAAGGAGATTAATGAATAAGTTACTTCTGTCTCCTTTTGTTGGGCAGCAATCACTAAAAAATTATGAATTTAAAAAAAATAAGCATGAACACTCCTGGACATAAACTAAGGGATCATTTTAGCATAAACTTGTATTGTGAATCTAACCACCCACTAAAACCCTATTGGTGTGGGGGGGGGATTTCCAAAAAGTGAAAAACAAATGTTATTTTCTAAACACATTAAGGCAGTAATTGTTTGTGAGCAATGATACTGAAGTGATGTCTTCAGGGCGCAAACCTGGACAAAGTGCATGGAGATTTTTGGATTCCCACCTGACAGAATCTCCCTCTTGACCTAGCTGATGGAAAGCCGAGGGACATGTCAGGCAACAGCAGTCAGAAGTGAAAATTGGGATTCAGCAACCTTAGGGGCTACACTGAATATTGTTTGTCAGGGTTTACTCCCATAGGCTTTCCGTCACCCCAAAAATATCCACATCCAGTGGCATGGGCATCAATGAACCCAGGGTCTTCACTTCCCTAGACTATCCAGCAGTTCTTGGTGCTTTGAGGGTGCTGTCAGACATTTTGTCTTAAATGGATTTCCTGTCATGGTTGTGAACTCAGCCTGCCAGGCATTTTAAGGCAGAGATTGTCCTCTCCTAGGCTGGAAGCCAACCAAACCTAATGAGCTCAGCCTAGACATCTACTTATAATGCCAGACAGGTTTTTATCAAAGAAAATAATTGGCAAGAATTGTATAAGGAAACCCATTTTAACTTAGCAAAAGATTAAAAACATACATATCCTGAGCAGTGTCAAGTACACGTGCATACAAAGAAAAATAACCAACACTTACCATTAGACAACCATAATGGATGAATCTTAATGTCCCTGAGCATCGACATGGTTTGAACAAAGGATCTTCCTTGTCTCCTGGAAGGTGACAAATTCGACATATTGGCACAATATCCGTGCCTGTGTCCGAATCATTGGAACGTGGCCATTTCTTGATGGGTAAGGGGGTTACGTCAGCACTGGCCAAAGGGGTACCATTATAACTCTGTAGTGGTGTGACATCTCCACTTGGTAAGGGTGTCACTTGAACCATGACATACTCGTTGGAGTCATCTGGAAATCCATTCATTCCATACATCACTGAAAGAAAATTAAAAAAGAAAAACAATAAGTACAGAAAGGGCAAGATGGTTATGGGCAGGATATGTTGCAAGAATACCAGATAACTGCTAGACATTATGACACACATTGTAGATTCCTTTAGACCACAAACAAAAAATCAGATGGTATGATAACTTCAACAGGTTCAGAATGTGTTGGAAGTATGATACTCAGGAGTAAAATAAACTGGCAGACCTTGGGAAAAGCCATGATCAATGAACTTGAAAAAGTTGATTACTGATACTGATTGTATCAGTATGAGATGCTATTCATATCATGAAGACATTCCAGATTTTGCAAACATTAAAAAACTGAGAGCAGAAAGAATGCAAAGGGAAATTTTAAAGGTCTTAGAGTTTTAAGGAAACCATATTTTTAAACAAAAAGCAATGGTTGTTTGATAGCCACAAACCAGATTGTCACATGAAGTAGTGACGGAAAGCAACAAAGAGAAAAAAAAAAAAAGGTCAAAATTAATAAAAATGAACAAAATGGAAGTGAATACATTTTACTTCCAAATAATTCTCATAGAAACATTTAATATTTAAAGTTCATAACATTAATTCAACTAAGGCAGTTGCCATTCAAAAGGAACGTGTTTGGGAGGGACTGGACTGCCATAATTCTCATGTAAAAATAATTTCCTGTCTGTCGCAAAACACTACAGCTTCAAAGTATTTTGGTAATTTCCCCAAATCATATAGCTAAAGAAAAAAATCTGTCATATGTAATTTTTCACAATTTTTATTACATTTCTTGAGAACCGCCGATTCAAACAACTTGAAACTCAACACTGATGTCAACTTAGCAACACAATGCTAACCATAGAAAGTTTTCTGATATTGATGTACATCAAACTTAGCTGGCACAGAGCCAGATGGTAAGAAAGGGACATAGGAAGATTGTGTTGCACCAATATCTAGAAAACCTCAAGCCACAATACCTCTGAACTGTGTCTGTAAGCATCTCAATCTATCTTGAGCATCTATCAGCAAGATATGAGTTAAGATCATCAGAAAAGCCTAAGAGAGCTTATAATAGTATTATGCTTTAGCGCAAAACTGGCAAACTAACAAGAAGGTTGCAGGGAGGGGTGCAATGCCCCAAATATTTCCCATATAAATTAATGGTAATTGCTTCATCAATTTACATCATTTTGTCTAACAAAAAGGTATCTTATATAGGCTTCACTTTCACATGAGGTGGGTGGGTGGGGGGGCGACCTGTAGATGGTTTATGGTAAAAAAAAAAAAAGCGTCAATTCTTGCTTAATCGATCACTCAAGTTGAGCAGCATAGAATCTGATCAGTACTAAGATGGGTGACTGGTTTGGTCTTGTGACAC
Source organism: Thysanoteuthis rhombus (assembly GCA_963457665.1). NCBI lineage: Eukaryota > Metazoa > Mollusca > Cephalopoda > Oegopsida > Thysanoteuthidae > Thysanoteuthis > Thysanoteuthis major. The sequence goes on from OY735232.1 coordinate 27,652,704, forward strand.
ACTCAACAAATCTTAATGCATATATCTGTACCTTGCATAAAGGAATCTCTGAACCTGTGTGGGTACTGAAACCAATTATCTAGAATTATCTAAAAAAAAAACCCTGAAAAACATCATTAAATTTGGGGATTGTTGGTCCACATTGGCCATAGAGACCAAAAAAAAAAAAAAGCATTTTTTTTGAAAAAAAAGAAATTTTTTCAGATGTACTCTTGGAAATTTCCAAGGTTGTAGCCCCCAAAATGTGGCCAGGAGCACCCAGAGACATATAGATGAGCAAAGAGAGAGGAATCTGTAGCCCACTTGGCTGGCTGGTTGGTTGGTAGGGCCATATTTAGAACTACAGTGATTGGATAGAATCTATTGCATTCTAGTGAAATAGTTATCTCCCTTGAATTGATTTCAAGGAGACAAGATAAGAGAATAATCTTACATCTTGTAATAGATAAATTACCGTGTATGCCAGTATATAAGATAGACATTTAATTAAACAAGCCTGGCTCCTGCAATGTCAGACTTTAGTCAAACTCCTATTCTGACTGAAGATGATTACTGCAATTTTTGTATTATATCCTACAATAAATAAATTTGTAGATCTACAAGAATTGTCAGTTTGGCTCAGTCAGTAAGAGAGCCACCCGCCAATCACTTGGTCACGATTTCAAATCATGTTAATTTTATACATCGGTTTGGTTCAATGTGATGGGACAGTCAAATATTGAACACTTCCCTTAATTAGGTGAGGATTGTTCTTTTCATGGGGGAATAAAGTCAACTCCAGCCCCCAACCCAGACTGGAGTTTGACAAAAAAAAAAAAAAAAAAAATGCCTATATTACATTCCATTTAATGCACTGGTATTATGACTAGGGGGCTATCTACCGAATCTCAATATGGACAGTTACAGGACTTTAAGGAGTTGCAGTGAGTAGTGGTCCTCTAAATACCCTTGAAGACCATTTGTCATATAGAGAGACGAAACAGGATTAACTAAACATTCACCAAAAATCAAATTATTATATTCCTAAATTACTTATCAAAAGCCCAAGTTTAATGCAGACTTCTGTGCTGCATAATAGAGATTTCTCAGATATTGACATGTTTTTTTTTAGATATTTTAGATCACTGTAATTATTTTGAAAAAGAAAAAAAATGAATAACAGATCATTATGAATATTTAAACTAAGGTCTTTCTTAATCAAAAAATTATGACAGGTGGTGAAAAGAGAATACTTTACCATCATGTGAAGATCACAAGGCTGGTAAAATGAACCGCCACTAACCACACCAAAAGGCTGGTCTTCATCCAAAGAATGTGAGGCTATACGTATGTAATGGGATTAGAAATCTATTATGACCTTCTAAAAAAACCAAACCATTGATTTGAACAAGTACTGCTTCCAATTAGACCAATTGACGACAGCAATCGATGAAAAGTGTCTGTCTGTAATTAGTCAAAAGAAAGGTGTAATATTCCATCTGGAAAACACTAGACCGTACGTTTCTTGAGTGATCGAACAAAATTTGTTGCGTCTAAGCTGGGAACTTTTCACTCTTCATATGGTGAAAAGTATCTAATTTGTTCTTTTTAGATGTGTCCAACATCTCTCTAACTCACTTTGTCTATCCCAAGTTAATTGATGTCATTTAATTTTTTTCCATTTAATTGATTCTCATGAATGATCCATATTTTCCTTTTCAGTGATACATTCTTTTTTTGTCATCAAACAATCATTTATTTCTTTTTTAATCAATTCTCGTGATGGATATAAAATTACATCATCAGTATTCACAAGCATGGGATTAGATATAAAAATTGTTCTTTCTAGATATAATTTATAGCTAATCTTCAAGCATCCTCCTTATCCACGGGTAATCTTTCAGAGCCTCCCCCCAACCACAGTTTCCATTCAATGGTATGTGGACACATTATGAGTGTTCCGTTCTTGTTTGTAAAATAAAAAAGTTTGATTTCACTTTGATTACATAAACTTTCGACCATAAAAAATAGTTGCTTCATATCTTTGTTTTGATGAGGTTAACTTTTGATCAAATTAAAACAATGATTTTATTCATTTTTTGTAAAGAGTTGATATTTCCTCAATTCGATGTAACATACACACCAGATAACCACTTATTCTGCTCTTCACCGACGTCTAGAATAAGGATTTTAATTTCCAAGAAGAATGCAAAGACGAGCATGAAGGATGAAAGAATAATGGATCAAAATGATAAATACAGCAAACGTCATAAACTAATGTTCAACCAAGGAAAATTGATGCTTTGAATAAAAATCTAAAGCATTAATTCCCCAGGCAGAACACTTCCAGCAATCTCTATTGTGAATTGAAGGTTTCAATCCTACTTAGCAATACTGAAAGGGATACTGGATAGCCTATAGCCAGACTGAATATAATCAACGCTCCCTTCTTCAGGGTTGAGCACTTTTTAGGTAGGGCAACTTGTCCATTATAAGCTATTATGGAGTGCTCTGGTGGATGGGGAATTGTGCATAAGTAAAACATATTGCTTAAATTCGGTCCTAGTGACCGTCCAGTTCTGCGTAGGGTAGGGATAAAATGCCAGCCTACGGGTCTGAAATAAAGTTTTCAACCCTACCTAGCGGTACTGCAAGAGATAATGAATAGTCTATAGCCAAACTGAAGAGATGTGATACAACGAAACAGCTGCCTGTGGATAATATAATTAATCAATTCTTATTTTATATATATATATATATATATATATATATATATATATATATATATATGTGTGTGTGTGTGTGTGTGTGTGTGTGTGTGTCAAGAAAGCTTTAAAAACTAAACAGTAAAAAACTTTTGCATCACTCCAGTCACTTATTTCCCGAAATCCGTCAATGCAATTTGTCTTTTTGTTCTTGTTTCACATACTTTGTTTTCATCGTACAATGTATAAATTTTTTCTTGTTGGGATTATCAGTTGTTTACCATATAACTTTTTCGGGGATTTTAAAAACAAAGGAGTTATATTATCATGGCACCCCAGCAGTGTTGATCAAATACCACCTCCCTTTCAGTTATGTTTTAATATATAGCTCATGGCATTCATGTAGTTAGTTATTTTATAAGGATATTATGTGTATCGTGTAAGGATATCATTTTAAATTACACATTTGATTTTTTTGAAACAGGGCTTACGTAGATTACCCCAAAAACGTATTCAACTATGAGGGAACAACAAGTATAACAACAGACTTCACTCACTGTTCATGTCACTTCTATTGAGTATATATATATATATATATATGTATATGTATGCGTGTGTGTGTGTGTGTGTAGATGAAAAATGCAATTGGAAGAAGTGAAAAACTCAAGAGATGGGTGTGGCATCCCAAAATTTTTTCATTATTATTCCATGGGCGCAGTTCAATGCATTGTGGTTGTTTGACTTGTCTTAGATAGAGACAAGATACATACATACATACTTCTCCTGACCCCGCCTCTCATAGACCCATCTCATTTAAAACCTAATGACACTCTCAATTACAGACACAAACATCTCCCCTCCCACTCCGACCAATCAAACAAACACAGAAAAAATTTCACATTCTCCTCCTCGGTATTGAATTGTAAACAGCATATTTATACCTGAAAAAGCAGGCTTGTCCCCGTCAAAATACATCGCACTGTGCCCACAGAATAATAATAGATAAATTTCAAGACATAACACTAATCTTTTGAAGTTTCCATTTGTCATTTATATCTACATTCTGTCGGATCACTTCACATCCACAATCACATATATATATATATATATATATATATATATATATATGTGTGTGTGTGTGAGTGAATAATAGGAAGTGAGACAGACTGAGGAGTAAAAATAAATGGAAACTTTGTTTATTAATCAGTTAATCCATAAATGAATTGATTGGTGTGCTAAACATGTTTTGGGAGGTATTCCCATTTTCAGTGGTTTGTGTTGTGTGTTAACCTTTCAGTGGTTAAAAGTTTTCAGTAGAAAATAAATTTACCATCAGATACTTTGCTTTGGAAGAAAAAATTAGAAACAAATCTTATATATATATATATATATATATATATATTATACACACACACTCACATATACTAACTGGCGTCCAGGTCCATATATTTTATAGGGATTTCATGAAATTAAACATGGTAGGTTAGCACCCTCAGTAAGAGAAAGAGAAATTTGTATTTATAATCACCTATGACTATAGGAAGTGAAGGCGCAATAGACCCCGACCCCCAACAAATGAAAATCTAATGTATTGGATGCACATGAAATTAAAAAGGAAACATTACAAGGAAAGAAAATAAAATTGAAAATTTTTTCTTCGGGTTTTGAACTTCGTTAACTGATTGTATTTATCTCATTTCTAAGCACTGGTGTAATGTTGCTTTCACTGAATTCTTTTGAGATAAAAGTAAGGTTTTTTTGGGGGTTTTTTTTTTCATGTGAGCATGAACATAGACCCCATAGAAATCGATGGAGCTTTTTTCCTCGCTCTGATGCGTAATTCTCGAGTACAAACACATACGTTACTACTACATAATATAGGAGATATACCTCTGTTTCTACTTCTATCAATCTACATCTCTCTCTCACTATCTCTATCTATCCATATCAATCTATTTAGGTTCTATACAGTGGTTGCTGAAAGTGATGTCAAGCCTAAAAAATTGGAGTCATAGCTTTTTATTCAAAGAGTCTATTTTCCAAGGCTAGACACCACTTTTGACCATCATTGTTTGCTTTTCAAAAAAGTTATTGTGATGGATATTTTGCCCAACCCAATACAGCATTATAGCCATTTAAAAGGTATTTTGATACAGAGATTCATTTCAATTGAGTGAAAAAGTATAATAACGCTGCCCAATAGCCGGACAAATGATCTGTTCTGATATTAACAGATAAAAGGCTTGAATAAATCAACCAGAAAGATCAAATATGAAATCATAGTTAAGGATAGTTACCTTAAGTGGTTGCAAACATTATTGGGTTGGAAATATGTACAAAAAAAATGATAAATAATAAATCAGTTGACCCAACTGACAAGTTGGTTCAAATGCTGATCATATTTCACGCACTTGTGGCATCTATTTCTCTCTCTCACTCTCTTTATATCTATGTACGTGAATAACTTGAATAGTACATTTTTGATGTAGTATGGTTAAAGTACTACAGTACAAATTAATGTAACTAAGTATGAGCTGAGATATAACAAAAACACATTAAATTATGATAAAACATTGAATAGCATGGTTTCTACAGATAAGACTTAAAACAGGGCTTTTTTGGAACAGAATGGAAAATTTGGGAACAAACTGCATCAATGAAGATATATATATATATATATATATATATATATATATATATATATATAATAAACACTACAGTAAAGCTTACAAAACCCAAAAAACCCTGAAAACCATAAATAAAATAAACTAGGAGTTAAAAACAAAACAATATATTCACAAAAAGAAAAAAGACAAAGAACAATTAAAAGCAAAAGCAACTAATTATAATGTAATCTAAGTTGACAAACCTTGATAAAACAATTTTATTTAATGCTCACAAAGTAAATGATTACAACTCATCCCAACTGTCATATATCAAACCACAGTGGTTATCTTCTGAGTATATATATATATATATATATATATATATATATATATATATATATATATATATATATATATATATACACACACACAACTTTGAGGCTCTAGTTGCATTGTCTATCTGAGGAGCTGAATAAGGTGAAATGAAGGTGTACCATTGTCATAGACAGAATCTATGTATCTAATCAATATATTGTCTCCACTCTAAGCATTGAGCACTGTTGGAAAACAGATTTTCAGGATTAACATGCATGACTTGTAGTATATATCTATACATCATATTATACACATAGATAAAATTCCTTCCCCCTTTCAAAAATCAGGCTAATAAGATATTTTTCCTTTGTCTCTGTTGATAGGAGATTCAAATTTCTATGACTCATCTACATACATTTTCATTATATCAGCATTTTAACATACATTCCTAATAATATCTAGCACAGGTCAAAAAACACAAAACCCCTATTAACATCTGGCACAGGTCAAAAAACACACATCTGTTTGAAAAATACACAACCGTACCTATCTGCAATTCAAATGTCACTTGAAAAGAGTTGTTTCTATATTTTCTCCCTTCATTTGCTTTGAGGAAGTCAAGAAAATGGATGAACATCAGAATAAATCATTTTGTTCATTTCAACAAGACTTCCAATATTGTCATTTATTTCTTATATACATATATATATATATGAGGGTGCATCAATAAGTCTGCAATCTGGTATGGCTGATAGTTGAGTTTTCATATGAAATTTTCACTGTATAATTTTTGATCTACAGTACCAGTCATAAGTATTCAAACAGTCATTTTGCATCTAACTGCTTGGTTTTGAAAGTTGAAAACAGGAAGATTATGTAAGAAAAACCAAACTGTTAGCAATCAGCACAACAAGGCATGCATTTAATCATGTTTTGTGGTTCTGAATGATGAATTTCTTCAAAGTGTTTTTTTTTAATGGAATTAAATTGTTGAATGGGAAAATAATTTCTTTTTCTATCCTTCTACAATTTTGTCTAGAATTGATCAAGGAGAGCGCAAAAGTGAACTCACATTGCTATATATCAAGGTCCATGCAATTTTAGATTTTGTACTTAGGAGCAATAATTAGAAAAAAAAAAATTCATAATGACTTCTATGGGCAATATTCTTTAGATAAGTATTTGAACAAATACAAAATCTGTTTTTATTTCCTCAGATTGTAGGGGTCATTATGGATTTTGAAGATGTTGGTCAAATGGAACCCATGTCACAGATACTGGGTGTCGACGCTGTGATAATATCGAACCATCAAAGGCAAATTGGTAAAATGAGTGAGTCTGATAGATGGGTTCCACATGAACTCAATGAAAACCATTACCAAAAAAAGGGGAGGAAATCAAGCAAAGAATCACTTTAGGATGGCAAGCCTTCAGCAGAGAAAGCTAAACTTTCAAAAACCAGATGATCCCAATAATCCTAATAAGAAGAGTATACAACCAATGCATTCTCCCAATAGTCACTTATGGAGCTGAAACATGGAACCTAACCAAGAGCCAGACCTGCAAACTGAGAAGTATGCAACATGCACATGAGAGAATCATGCTCAACCTTACATGGAGAGATCACAAGACAACACAGTACATAAGAAAGAAAACGGGAGTCCGAGACATCATAGAAACTATTTAAAAAACTCAAATGGCAATGGGCAGGCCATGTTGCAAGAATGACAGACAACTGATGGACATCACGTCTCACAACATGGATCCTCAGAGATCACATAAGAAACTGAGGCCGACAGAACACAAGATGGAGAGATGAACTAGACAAATTCAGGAAATACTGGTTCCGTGATGCCCATGATAGAGCATTTTGGCGAATCCTGGGGAAGGTCTATGTCTTATGACGGACGTTAAAAGACCGATGATGATAATGACCAAATAAACAAAACAAAAAAACAAAACAAAATAATCATTTTTTTTGTCTGTACAACCTAATGGATAATGTATAAACTGAGATAGATTGATAATAAACAAATTTAGATAGACAGATAAGCCCTTATACTAGAACAAACAATGGAAATGTTCTGTAGTTAAAAAAATTTTGATTGAAGAGACTGAAAAAATACACAAATCTGCTCTCCAGACACTTTCATTCATTTGATACGATTTGTGAAATATACACCTGCCTTACAATAATCCTGTTAGCTAACACCTGTAATTACATCCACCTGAACATCCATTCTGTTGTGGCAAGGATTTAACAGAAGAATTGTTGCTTGTGTTAATCATACACACTGATCTGTAAGAAACTACTGTGAAATTATAATTCTTGGATTAGAAAAAAATTAGGTTGGAGATTAAGATTAAAAGAGATTTTAAGCTCAGATTTTAATCTGCCAGACGTATTTATTTCTTAAATTTATAAACCGCTTGAAAACGCTTGTAGTCGAACTCTTCAATGAAAAACATGAAAAATAGTGGAACTCTTCAGTGAATTGGATAAGAAAAAAAAAAAAATGAATCATCAAATGGGCAAAGGGAAATGATTTCAATCAAAAGTTATTTCCCTTGAAATTGGTATTTTTTTTCTCTTTGTATGAATTCAGGAGTTGAGGTGGAATTTCTGATTTCGAATAATTAGGTTGTAGAAAAAATAAAAGGCGTATGTAAATTTCCTGAGGTTACAAACAGCGAACAAATAAGAAATAAGAGAATTAATGAAAGAAAAACAAAATTTCGTTTGGACACTATAATACGCAGATAATAGTATCTAATCCAAATCCTATCTTCAATCAATTCTCTAATTGATAGAATCAGGACTAGATCCTCTTCTCTACAGGCTTCAACTGTGCGTTGCTTTTTACAGACACCAAAATATTTTTACGTTTTTGTGCATCCATAGCAGAAGCACACCCAAGATACAAAACACAATGCAACACTGATTTACTGTAGCATTATTACATGTTTATACCTTGATTATTCAAAGACAAAGATAGGAAAAGCAATCAGACACATACATTCAAAGTATATACCTCATACAACCGTAGCATCTACATAGGTACTTCTATCAAAGGTTCTCTATCTTCTCCATACAGTTATCAACGATGAAACAACTGATAAAAAAGGTCTGGTCATTCACTCAATAGAAACTGTTACATGACCAACATATACTGACCAAATGCCACATTGGAGGGGGATCAATTGTAAAGCAATAACTGAATAATATGATCAATGAATAAGTTACTTCTCTTGCAAGTTGGGTGGTGAACAATGGAAAAGTCCTTATTTTCAAAAAATGTGTGTATGTTGCAGGACACAAACTAAGTGACCAATTTAGCCTAAACTTATATGGTAAACCGAACCCTAATCCCAACTAAAAACCTATTTTGGGAGGTGATTTTCAAAAAAATGAAAAGCTTTTCCTAAACACAACAAGGACAAAATAGTCAAATTTTCAGCCCTCTAACTCCATTGGTACAGCCAGTATGCACCATGCATACACAGCCAGCAAGACTCACTTGAAAACTGAAGAAATCAATGTTGACAGTTTTGGTTGACAGTTTCTAACTCAGAGTAGGTATTTTTATACTCAGCTCAGTCTGGCTCAGGACCAAAATTTTGGTGTATACTAGTGTTACTAGGTGAAGAAGATTACTATTAGTAGGTAGAAAATAAAGAGGGCATGCAGAAATTCCCAACCTGGAGTACATGCACCCCAGGGTAACTGATGTAATTCTCATGGGGTATATAGAGGTCTGAGGTGTATAACCATGCTGTACAATGCCACAATATTGTTACAAAACAGATGATGAGCCCAGCACTTTAGGCAAGATTTTCTCCTCTCTCATTTCCCCTCATATAAACAAAGTTGTTGCCAGAACATAGGTCCGACCATCATACAATGTAAGACTGACAATTCAAAGAATTAATCACCGAGTATCTCATGAAACTGGAAGACGAACTTGAAGGATATTTCAAAAACTTTCCACTAATAATGAAATGGAGCTCTTATTAAAGTCAATCTAATCTCAACGATTTCTGATCCTCAATTTTTAGGGATACATGGGAGCTTGTCAGAGTGCCCAAGAGGCACAGTTGAACAAAAAGGTTGGGGCCCCTGGGTAATACAGAACCAGAGATGAGGAGCTGGAATAATGACTACAGATTGCCTCACTTAATCATGGAAGCGTAAGTGTTTAATGTTCATGAAAGATGGGCCCCCAAATGTGAATCCAAGTCTTGTTACGACCTACTTCTTGTTTGCTGATATCATGCTCCTTGCTTCGTTTGAGAGTGTTTGGATAAAAGCAACAATAGTAAGATGAAGTAAAACTATTAGTAAAATGATAATAAAAATGCTTCCCCTAAAAATTTGAAAAAAAAAAAAAACCCAAAAAACTTATGAAGGTTTTTAGATGGGTCCACACATCTTCGTTAAATGTTTTTTGGTCCATCTGAGTTATTTTAAACAACAGAAATAGGAAGGAGGGAAGAGCTGTGATGTTAATAGGAGAAATGTATCCTGATCTATCTTTTTCACCAACTGCTTATGATGTCATAATAGAAAGCCTAAGGTTTTTTTTTATACCTTGGGAAAAAAAAAAACAAAAAAAAAAAAAACAGCCTAAAATAACTAAAAAATGCCAAAGCTGGCCATTTACAATTTTCATTGGAAATTGTATTGGCAGAATATTTCCATCCAATGAGTTTTTCCGAAGACCGAATTCCTTGTTAACACATTGTAGTAGCATGGCTTCCATTAGAATACTCTGTTAGCCATCATCATTAGAAAATTCTGTGTACTACCATCACATTCAGATATTATACCTGAAGAAGGTGGTAGAATGAATCATCTAGAAAGTTGTCAACACAGACAACAACAAGGAGTTCTAGTGTCCAAAAAACTCTTCGAATGTTAATGAACCATGACAAAACAAAGAGTATTATTTCTATAATCCAATATTTTACAAGTATGAGAATTAATTGACTCAAAGAAAGACGACTTGCTCTTTTCCCTCCTCCTACAAAAACTAACATGGATGATGAATGTATTTGTGTAACATTCTGAATTTAACTTTGTTAAAATAAACATTCTGGCTTCTTTATAATCAAATGTTGGCATATGTACACCTGTAGAATTTTCATGGCGTGACTCCCCAGTTGAAAACAGACTATGATCACAGGTAACATGCAAAACTCGCACTCCATCAGCAAATAGCCTGGGCAACTAATCTACCAAATGGGCTACACATTCTTCTCTCTTTGGGTGTTCATTTTTATCTATCTTTGTATTTGTCAGGGCATTCTAGGTAAAATCTGCAGGAGTACACCATGAGGCACCATCTAAAAAAAGTTCTTCTGTTTTTTCGAAAAGTGCCGTTTTGGGTCTCTATGGCCATTTTGGACCAACAATGCCCAAACCTTGTGCTGGAATTATTTAGATAATCAATTCTGGTACACGAGCGGTCTATGATGATTCATTTATGTGAGATATGGATATCTACAATAGAACTGATCATAGAAAACGTATAAACATACATATCTGCAATACGGTATTAACCATCATTAACAAGGTTCAAATAATTTCCAAGTTTCTTTACTGGTCAATTTGATTATTTTTTGATACCGCAATCGAGTTTGGGACAGAAAAACAAATATTACAACTAAACAAAAAGGAAATCTATTATTGGTGTGCACACACACACACACACACTCACACACAGAGATTATATTTTTGGTTAATAGTACAGTAATAGGTTACTTGAGTAGAACTAAAAATAAAAACTGGAATTTACTACTGGCCAAGTGCTGAGCATAGCAGAATTCAAGAATAACCATGTACGTTGGGAGAGAAGGATATGAACAGTCTGAGATAGAGGTATACCTTGATTAATGTGGTTAATTCGTTCCAAAATTTCCCGTACTTTTCTAAACCACAATGTTCAAGGTCTTCTTATAATTTAATGTGTTTTTTGCTTCAGCTTATACTTAGGTAAATTTGTTTGAATAGCAATGCCATTATTATACTACAAAAAAACCCTGCGCTAATCAAGGTATCCCTATATACATATATATATATATATATATATGTTAACAGGCTGGGATAAAGAGAGAGAGAGAGAGAGATAGACTGACAGATATATAGATAAATAGAGAGATACAGACAGAGGTAGATAGATACTGTATATGCTGTATTATAAGACAAATGGTTTACAAAGCTATTTGGAAGACTACCATTTACTGCAACACATCCCAGCACTATAACAGTTCCAATCAAGCTTTCGTAGACGACCCCTGAGACATAACATGAATGCATTGGACGCAGTGTAATATTGCCAGTTCACCTAACAACCTTCCGACAACAAAGGCAAAAACCCGGTTAGGAGGAGGAGAAGAGTGGGGGGGCAGAGCGTATGCAGAGAAGATCAGTCGAGGAGGAGAGTAACGGCAGCTGAATTGATATGGGTTCAGCTGAGAGGAGTTGCCCAGAATCAAGTCTGTAGGCAGGGTGTGCTTGTAGCCCTATGCTCCATAAGGAGTCTAGAGGAATAAAAAAAAAAAAAAATGTCAACATAGGTTTCTTCTGTTTTTTAGCCTGGCTGGCTGGCTATGTATCATACATACAGGCCACATCAATGATGGGGAGGCCTGAAAACCCCAACATTTACTCCTTAAAAAGTCCACAAAAAATGCCTTTTGTTTTGTTTTCTAATCCCTCCCGCCCCAAATAGCTCTTTAGTGGGGGAGGGTGGTCAGTTTGCAATGTAAGTCTATGCTAAATTGGTCCCCAGTTTGTGTTAGGCAGCATATCGCTTGTCTTTTTGAAAATTCGGAAATTTTAGTGATCACTGCTCAACGAAAGGCATGAGAAGTAACTCGTTTATTGATCATCTCTTTCTACAATTTTTTCACTGATCAACCCCAACATGGCATGCCGTGAAATGAAGTTGGTCACATGACAGCTTTTATCAAGACTAACCAGACCTGTAATTCTTAATGGTGGTTTCACCTGTGTAAACATTTGATGCCATGTTGGAAAATTGGATCATGGTGCCTTTCTGTATAATTTGCGAGACATAGAAATTTGTTCACTGGGAAGCACTAGGGTGAGGCCTGTTCCAAATGTGCATGTTCGGAAGGACTGCACTTAATGGTGCATGGAACAGCCTGTTATGATTGTCATATAAAACAATTTTCCACCAGTCATATGAAGTATTTCAGTTACTTCTCTTTAATTTTATGTCTGAATCTAGATAATTCCAAAAGATCAAAAGTAAAAGGAGAAATAGAAAGAAACCATGAAAAAAAATGTAGATAAAAAAATCATAGATCTATCAGATTTCCGAGAAACGCTAATCTAGACAACTTCAAACTTGATACTGCACTGCCTTCTGTCGACTGATATATCTGGCAAATGTCAACTTTGCACAATGGGCAGGTGCCTAGTGATTGATGTACACATACACATGCACAAATCTCTACAATCGTAGTTGGATTTGTGGTTCTATACTGATTAACATGCTTGTCTCGAAAGCTGTTGGGAGTGAAAATAATCATCACAAATGTAGCCTTGCATCAAACTTGGCTCTGTCTAACTAATACTTATTGATTCATTAATTTTTAGAGTCAAACTCTAAAACTGGAGTTGACTTCATTTTTTTTTACCATAACAACAACAATCTCCACCAAAATGAGGGATGTAAACCGATATGTAAAAATGACCCTGCAGCTTTGTTACATCAGCAAAGGAATAAGCTCGAAAGTACATACTTTTGTCATTGCCATACACTACCAAAAATTGAATTAAAATCAGTTCATATATAGCTACAATGTAGGGGAGGTAACTGTGTAAGATTCGCTTCTGATATTTTAGACTAATACATTAATTAGTAAAAGAAAAAATACCTCTCAATCAAGAAAAGATAATCTGCCAAAAAATTTAATGATATTTTTCTCAGCCCATGGCCCAACCTTTCATAAAATTTTAATAAAATTCACAGAGAACTATTGGAGATACTGTGTGAACAGAGATGAAAATGAGTGAATACATCTTCTAACTTTGTTGGCAGTGTAAAATACAGAAATTCTATCTGCAGAGAGATTTCCAAGAAGTAAACGAGTATTAGAAAAAAAACTATGAAAAAAAAGTCGAGAGATGTAGGAAAGGTTGGTGTGTATAACTGGAATAGTATTCAGGTGACCTCAGTTAGCCCAACAAAATCATTAATTTGGCAAAGATTGGGAGCCGCAGTTGCCAGAAAGTCAGTGGTGTATTGAACTTGCTTAAGGTCAGGAGAGCTCATGTTGCAAGCAGTTAAATTTCGTTAGGATTAAATAACTCCAAGCTTCCTTCAGAGGTTTAAATCACAGCTGAGTCAGAACATTTGCTAGTAGATATTAGTACAATAAAGTAATAGTCCTTTAGTAGGAAACAGTTGGACTTTAATACATTAGGACCTCTTATAGCTTAAGACTCCTATAACAAAATTTCACAGTATAGGCAAAGAAAAAAACATCTCTTAGCAAAATATTTTTCGTTTGCGGGAAGAAAAAAAAACCGAAATTTCTTTTTAATTGACCAGAATAATCTAGATTTATATCTAGTATCTAGGCGCTTATTTGCAGACAGACAGGTGGGTGAAAATTGGGTGTATTATAAGATTATTTGTATCGATACCTTAGTAATTAGTAGTACTAGTAGCTAGTACATCATACGTTATTTACAAGGTTATTATTAAGGTTTTAGGGGTCTGATATTTTTACTTGGAATGAATTACCTGAATCCCATAGGTTTAATTATTCACTTTACAGAATTTTATCAAATGAGATTTTTTTTGTGGAATCGATTATCTTCATTAAGAGAGGTATTACTGTAGGTGATAAATCACATTGCATCATGAAACTTTTATTTTTTTTAAAACAAACTTTTCTGTAAGTAATACCAAATGAATCAACATTTTTTCATAATTGATTTCCCACAAGAAACCTTCGTGAAATCCTAATGAAAGCGTATCTCATAATATAACAGACATTTTTGGCAAGCTATACTAAATCAACATACTATCAAAATAAGGAACCGTCAACCAAAAGAGTCAACATAGGTTTCCTCAGTTTTCAAGTGAGGCTAGCTATTTATGTTTGTAGGTAGGTAGGTGTCATGTGCACAAGACACATCAATAGAGCTAGAGGACTGAAAATCTACAGAATTTACACTATTTTTTTGAAAATTCCTACTTTTTAGTTGATCAATGTCAATCCAGTGATAACCACGAACATGGTATGCTACCAAAAGACATTGGTCACATGATGGTTTCTTTTGAGTGACCAAGTCTCTAATAACTGTTGTGGCAGATCCACAGACTAATGACAGCAGATTCAAAATGTGGCAGACCATGAGAATTGCCTGATCACAGAGTGCCAAATTATAGATGTACAACCAATTGTTTTGTTTTCTAATCAATTGGTCAGACAATTAACAACAGTCGGAAAAATGAAAGGTCTTCTGCGATATATGACAGCAGCAAAGAATTAATCTATCAAATCTCATGGCTATCTCACTATTTATGTAATGGAATTGATAACCCAAGATCAAAAACTCTGGTCAGGCTTAAACTTAGATGTTCTTTCGTCTACACTGACAGATTGGAGACTATTCATTATTTAACCAAGTTTTGTTTAGTTGAGCACAGAGCCACAACTTTTTGCACAAATGCCCTTGGGAAAGATATGAATCAATCTCTTCTGTCCCTACCAGCAATGGGTAAAATAGCAAGGCAGATTGGGCTCTAGCAACCAGTCTAGGAGAAGGACAACCATAATTCCAAACCAAGGAGTAGAGCAACCTGAAGGCAGTTTGACATCCTATTTGATGTCCTTCAGGCAGCTCCTGCAACCAAACTGATACCAGTTGGCTTTCCTCTGGACTACATCAGCATGACTGGGCATCCCAGTCTGTAGAGACAAAATTGGAGGCCATTATTTTACTAAGCTTTGTTCTCTTTAGCACAGAGCCAAAAGTTGTTTACACTATCTGGTGTTCATAAGTGGTCACTCATTATAGTATTAATCAGGATGCTGCTAAACTTTTGGATTCATACAAAGAAAATAGAATGTCAATTTCAAGGGAAATAGCTTCTGATTCAATTATCTCTTAAAAAAAAAAAATTCAATTCACATAAGCCATTCATTGAAGAACTCCACTGCCATTTACTAATAATAGATTTAGTGATTAGGCGGGAGCTTATGCTTTTAGTTTTGTTGAATTATAAGTGACCGATCAAGTCTTTAGTAGCTAATGAAGAGCAATGGAAACTCGAGTGATTTACCTCCCTCAATGAAGTTGGAAGAGGTATACATATTCACTGTTGGTCTGTCTGTCTGTTGGTCCACACAATATCTCCAAAAGGGAATTTCAGTGGAATTCTATACAAGGGTGAGTAACAGAAAATAGAAGAAGTGAATGAATATTTGGGTGGATCCAGGAATTATTTACATTTACCCTACTTGGCATCATAACTATTTAAGGACTGATTTCCATTCAGTTTTAGTGACGATGGGGTTATGAGTATGCGCTCTAAAGTGCTTTCTACTTTATTTATTTGAAGAAGGAATAAGTGATAATTGAAGGTCAAAGGTTTATTAACCCTACCAAGACTCCTGGGACTGATATATCCAGAGGCTTTTATGTCCCAATGCTCATACATATATGTCCTGCAGATCTTTGTAGATGTGTACAAAGATATTTTAATTCAGGCTTTAAGCACCTTAATAGGTTTATCTTGAAAAGGTTAAGCTTAGGAGGAAAAATACACTTGAAAACTAATTTGTTTCCAGGTGATACCGGAACATCTTGCTGCATAGATATATCGCAGTGAGCATAATAAGAACATCTACCTAGATATATTGATGTGAGCTTTACTTTTTGTGGTAAATTGTTGAGTGATTCTTGAAAATATCTCCCACAATGCAATGGCAATAACAGGTATAAATCAATGTGAGTGAAGCAGAAAATTACATTGCACAAAAATGTGGAAGAAGAAATTGTGGCGGATGTAGCAAGAGAATATATTGGAGAAAATCATTTGGATTTTTTAGAGTTGAAATGCTGAATGGTATTCAAAACTAATGTTCTCTCTAATGTTTAATTGTCAGTGTGTGAAAAAATCACAAGAGCAAATTATTTTCTTGTGACAAAAGTATGTTCGCACTGAATGCTTGTGCAAATATAAAATTGAAAGTGTTTCAAGATAATTTTGGCACAACCTCTCATGGCTAATAAAACTGTATTGGCATGTTTTAATATAACGCTAGGAGAGGGAGACGTAGAGGACGGTCAGGACTCTTCATCTGGCAAGGCGCAATTAAAATATTTTTTTTAAAAAGATCTAGACAATGAATTAAAAAGAAAAAAAAAAAAAAAAAAAATCAAATAATAACAAATGATCATAAATTAGTGTTTTCAAGGTTAATTTGTTATATTTATTGTCTAATAAGTAAAAAAAAATAAATCAGACTTCCACAGCTCAAAATCCTGGATGCACCCCTGACTATAAGTATAATTAATTATTACCTTATTTCAGGTAACTAAAATTTTGTTCACACATTGATTTCATTTGTGTGTGTTAAGCTTGAAAGGAAACTATGCTCATAGTCAGAATGATGAGCAGTTGAATTTCTTGTAGCATTTACATAAGTTCAGTAAGTGGCCACAGGTGGTGTTATGTGAGGAACCATCTCTTAATTGCTTATACTGTGTGATTATAATATATATATATATATATATAAGATTATTAGTTACCAGTTACAAGACCTGGTCTTATAACCCTTGGAACCTTTTGTTTTTATACCTTATTGAATTTCTTGGAAACTAGTGGCTTGATTGAACAGGTATTTGCTTTATTCTCCAAGTTTTAATGGTATAGTGCTAACAGAAATTGTGCTACAAGGTGTCTTTTCTGCTGTGTCATGGTTACAAAGATACAAAAATCAGATTGCTATATTATAGATTATCTGTAGAAAGGTCAAATCAATTTTCACAGTCTTTAGTTTATAGGTGTTAAACACAAATCCTCCTTGAAATTTATGTAAGAAAAACGAAAAAAGCCAACCAGATTAAGGCCAGTTACAGAGCAAAGCTTCTTGTCACAATCAAGTGCAGTGATCAAGGATTGAACTCTTAAACCTCTATAAAATCAGGCAAAGGTAAAATGCTCTTATCTACTTGGCCAGTGGTTCTGACTAGCATGATGGCACACTAAGATTTCTTAATAGCATAATTGTTGGTGTGTTGGAAGACAAAAAATAGAGCAGATATAGACTGTGAATAAGCAAAAATGAGAATTTGGAGTTCAAACAGTTTTTCAGGCCTTTGCATTACCGGCGGCTATTTAGCTAAATGGTAAAAGCAATGCTACATTGAAGCAGCTACCCTATCGGTCGCAGGTTCAATTCCTGCAGCAACTCCGTTTTCTTTAATTGTTTATTCTATTCATGTTGTCTAGGCCAAATGATACATTCAATGTGTATTAACAGGAAATCATTACAAAAAGAGCTTCAATATAATATATTGCAATTTATGATTATTTCTGTTGGATAATATATCTATTTTCTAATAATAATATATATATATATATATATATATATATATATATATATATACACACACACACACATATATATTCATTCTCTGTTCCATCTGTAAATAAAAAGACGGAGATTGGAGATCAAAGAATCTTGTGGAAGATGCCGTGTTACCAACTCAAAAATTTTTTTCCTGCTAAATTGACCTTGAAAAGTGTCAAAAATGCCAGTATGTGCCAACAAACACAGTTATCCATTTATGGCCATTTTCAACGGATAAAAATAGCCAGATTTGTCCTTAATGTCCAGAAAATAGCTAAAAATTGGCTGAAATTGCTTAAAAAAAAAAAAAAAAACCCTTATAATAGACTCAAAAAGTTCTACATGTTGAATTTTTGCACTGCCTACCAAGAAATGGACTCAATAAGGATGAAAAGTGTTAAAATGGTAACATTGAGCAAAAGTCAGCCTTGTTTCTTATTTGAAACTATCAACCAAAACTGTCAAAATCAGTTTCTTCAGTTTTCAAGTTAGTCTGGCTTGATGGCATGTAACTAAGTATCATGTGTACAGGCTGCATCAATAGAGCTTGAGGGCTGAAATTTACTACATTTATTCTTATGACTAAAAAAAATTTTTTTTCTTTGCTTAAAAAAAAAAAAAAAAAAAATCCCCCACCCTTCCAGCAACATCAAGCAGGTTTCCAGAGAGGGGTTCACTTTTCAATGTAAGTTTTTGCTTCAAGTGATCCCTCAATTTGTGTCCAGCAGTATACACATTTGTTTTTTGAAAAAAAAAATCAGATTTCTTTTGGTGATAGAGTTACTTCTCTCACCTTTTGTTGGGCAGCATTCATTTATTTAATTGATCACCCCTAACATGGCATGCTGCCTAAATAAATTGGCTGAGTGATGGTTTCAATTGAGCGACCAACCAGACTTGTCATATTTAGCTGTTGTTCACTATCACAAGATAAATATTGAAGTAACAAGAGGAAAACTATCCGGCAAAGGTGAATAATTAACTCAGAATCAATTTAGATACTCACATGCCAGACACAATTAATTACTTGAGAGGCGCCTCATGACCTGAGGAGATTTGATTTTATCCAAAGTTTAATAAATTCAGCAAGGTGTGTGACCAAAGAAAGTAATTGCTGGTGACATCAAAAACATGTCTCTCATATTTGGTTACATTGTGTGATTAAAGGAATATATGACATGTCATGGAATCCCATGATTAAGTACATGTCACCAGGTGCTGAAGTAGATTTAACTAGGGAATGCACATATAAAGTGACCAGTAAGCATTCGCCCCCACATTAATGCCCAAGTTCTTCATCCCTGCGTTTTAATGTGATCACAAGTCGTCAGGTGATTTGAAAGGAGGAAACCTTGTCCCTTGTTCTACTCCTCTTGGTCCATTCTATTTTCGAACAAAGCGAGGGCGATCAACCACAGAACAGTGAGGTATGTTGTGTTTTTCTATTTACTACTACTACTACCACCACAACTGATTGTTTTATAACCTGTTTATATTAAAAGTAACAAAAAATGCAAACCTGCACAATGCCTTGATATCATCGTGAAAACTTACAAAAACCATGAACAAGAATATTTTAACATAAACTAGACAAAAAATATTAATGCAGTGGCACAAAATAGCTATTTTTAGTAGAATGTACCAACATGTAACTAAACTTAGTAAAATAAGATGGTGCAATTTTGCCACAGCATTGATATCTTATTTTTATATTATGCTTCAGTGTTCTTGTTCAGTATTCTACAAGTTTTTACAATTATATCAACACATTGTGCAGGTAGACATTTTTTTACTGGTCCTGTTTTCTTCAAGATTTTATTAATATATACTCACAACCAGCCTGTAAGATTCTTAAAAAAAAGTAACTGTAAAGCTGAGTTAGAGGGGAAGGTTACTCGCCCCCCAAATACTTATGCAAGGAAGACAGACCCATGCCTTAAAGAAAAGAATCGTGTGAAGTGTAATGAACTATGATGACTTTGATCTCATTGTTTTACCTTTCCTGTTGCTAGGTGAACAAATTTTGCTAAGAAAACAGGTTAGGTAGTGTGATGAGAAATCTATTGGGCAGGTGTTTATTTCTGCTCATTTCACCAACAATACAGTTGAGTTTTTTTTTAAAAATGAAAAAAAAATTTAGAAAATGCGATCTTATTTTTTCAACACAAACTGCAGTGGAGGAAAGCTTACATACTCAAAAGCAAATCAACTAGATTTAGTCGAGTTAATTCTTACAGACTGTATTCAATGTCTACAACTATGGCTACAATCATTTAAAAAAAGAAAAAAGCTTCTTGATGGATTCTAACCACCGATCTCTTGATTACAAAATCCAACATATTAATCAACTGTGCCTCTGTCACATGTGGACTAGAGAATTTGTTACTGAATACAAATCATTTGTGCCTGACTTTCAAATCTTTTCTCGTTTCAAATACTTGTTAAAATAAATCTTAAAAAATTGGGGAATCCTTTTTCTTATAAGGAAAAAAAACAACAAACATTTGGGTAGTCGAAGTAAGTATATATGTTTGGTATAATTCACTTCTAAAGTTTAAGTGTGCATTGTATTACATTAAATCTGAAGAATAAATTCCCCAAAAATGTGTATGCAGCCGTTTTCAGAGCAACTTTCGTGAGTTGGTACTATAAAAAAATTACTTACAATACAGGTCTCTACAAGACTAAAATTGGTTGTGTTTAATAAAAATTATAACTAAATTGAAGTTGCCAATTTGTGCAAAAACTCTACTTTAATGGAAGAGCACTAAATGTACCTGAATGTTAAATCTGTATTATTATAATTAGCTGGATCCTTGGAAATTCAACAGGTGTTAACATCCATTAACCCATATATCTGCTCTTCTCTCACCCTTTTGTCTTTATCTTCTCACTTACTCCCTTATCCCTTCCAATCTTAATTGCCTGTCAAAGTTGTTTTTTCAAAAAGTTACATAAACATGGATTACTTTCATTTGAAAAAAAAAAAAAAGAAAAATGAAATATTTTTTTTTATCTTTCTTCCATTTCATCTCGCCATGAATAATACGAATGTATATCAATTTTTGTCTTTTTTATCCTACTGCCTTTTAATATTTCTCTGTTCCTTAATACCCGGCCGACAAACTTATCTCTCTACACGGGAGTTCTGAACCTGGGGTATCCTTACCCCTTGGGTGTATGGGAAGTGATGGTAAAATTGAAAAATTATTAGAAATATGCATACACACTGTTAATATTGAATGTAAGTATATTTAGTCCAGTAAGTAAAAGTAAATTAAGCGAGAGAAGTAAGTTTGATGGTTTTTCTTCTTTGTGTTTTTTTTTCATTAGAGAACAATGATGATGTTGATGTCTGGGTGAAGAGAGTGAAGAGGGGATACCATCGACAGTGCACTGGGGAGTCTAAAATTGAAAAAAGGTTGGGAAACCCTGCTTTATGGTTTCCTTCATCTCTATTCCTCCTCTAAAATGTATTAGAAACTGTCAACTGAATCTGTCAAAATGGGTTTCTTCAGTTTTCAAGTTGGTTTGGCTGGCTGGCTGGCCATGTATGTAGATATATATCATACATACAGGTCGCACCAATGGAGCTAGATGGCTGAAAACTTAGACACTTCTTGTGTCTGTTTTTTTTTTTACACCCCCCAGTTAGTTTTTAGAGGGGGTTCAATTTATAATGTAAGTTTATGCAAAATTGGTCTTAGTTTGTGCCTGGCAGTACATAAGCTTTTTTTTTTTTTTTCCAAATTTATACTTTTTTAGTTGCCTAAGAAAAGGTGAATGAAGGAACTTATTCATTGATCATCCTTTTTTCAGATTTTTCAATTGATCCTTCCCAACATGGCATGCTACTAAAAGATGTCATGTATCAGTTTCTATTGAGTGACTCAAAAGACCTGTGTATGTTTATATCTAATTTTTTTTCACCTGGTTTTCTTTTCATTTTTCTCTAGTTTTCTCACCTCTTAACTTCCTTACCTCCTACTTTTCTTCCTCCTACCCTCTTTTCCCATCCTCATCCACAACGTCAATATTCCCCAATTTCTTCCCGCTAAACCAATATGTGGTTCTCTCAGTCAGAAAGTATAACTTCCAGCCCAGAAGAGCAGATACTACACTTTGATCCTAGATAGAAAAGTGTAATGGTCATACATGCAAGCAAGCAGAGTATCTAGAAGGATGCTTGAGGTGGTCAATGAGCCTCGGACCTTGGATTAGTTGAATTTTTGCTTACATAAGCATTGCATTGTACTTGTTCAATATAGTTGTGTCCATGGACTTTTGAAAAATCATGACAGGAGTTGATACACCAAGATTTCAAAATTTTGATTGCGTATCAATAAATATAAACACTTTATACAGATTTTTTCAACACTTTTTACTTAAATACTCAGAATTCATAGGCTCAAAGAGCAAATTTTTTATGTGTCAGATATGATATAATATATGCGTAGGTCATGGGCCAAACTAAAAAAAATCACAAGTGATCCATTATGAAAAGAGTTTATTGATTCCTCATATATAGAATTGTATAATGGCTGTTCTTTGGAAGGGTTTAATATTGATTTGACTTCGGACAGAGGACACATTCTTTTTCAGTTTTCAATTAAAATAAAAATGATTAGAAACTGACGCTTCTATATTTCCAGACAATAAAAAAAAGTAGCACTTGCTGCTATTCCCAAAGTTTCACTGCAGACAGCGACTCACAAAACCCTAATTAATCGGACACAAGTTGACCTCTAACATCCAAATATTGATCCGATATGTGTTGACCTCTGATATCCATAAATTCCACAAATCAGGATCAACCACTCCATTTTCTACACATGATGAGGAAGCCTATCAAACGACAGGTAATTAACAAGAAATTTGAAACAAGTTTAAAAACAGCATGTTCTGTTGGGGATGATCAATTGAAACATTGAAAGAAGGGGGTGATCAATGAATAAGTTCATTCTGTTGCCTTTTATTGGGCAGTAATCACCAACGACTGAGTTTTGAAAAAAACAAATGGACAAAGACTAGGAAACGATTTAGCATAAACTTACATTGCAAATTGAACTTTCCACTTAAAATCTATTTAGGGGAGTATTTGACCCCCCCCCCCGAAACCAACATTTTTGAAGATATATCAAAGAGTAAATGTTTACATTTTCAGCACTTTAGCTCCATCAGAGCCTCTTGCATATGTGATATATACATAGCCAGACGGACCGACTTGAAAACTGAAGAAACCTATTTTGACAGTTTGGCTTCATGGTTTTCCAACAGAGTGTTTCAAAAGTCACAATACACTGGAAAATTTTTTTTTTTTTTCAAAAACAAACAGATCGAAACTTTTGAAAATTGGTACATATGAACTGAAGTCTTTGAGAATTGTTAAAAGTCTGACTTTGCCAAGTTCAAAAAGGATTACTTCACTGGTAGACTTCTACATGTGAACCAACCTTTTCATAGCACTTAAGCCAAGCCAGCTATTGACATAGGTATTCCTGACATCAGCAAGCATTTCAAGTGGAATATTTGTACAACAATCTCTAACTCCTGCCTTGAGTTCATAAAGGTCATTTAATCTAAATGCATGAATTGTAGCCCCCACCAAAAAAAAAAAAAAAAAAAAAGAAAAAAAGCAATTGCTACCCTTAACCCATGTAAGACTGTGATTTTGCACCTCTGTTCAAACATTAGTGTCATTGCCGTAATAATTGGGATAAAGATGGATCTTAATCATAGAAAAAGATTTTCAGGTATTGAGCTATCGATTGGTATCAATATCCTTGAGATTGGACAAATCTGAAAAGAAAATGGAGTCACTTTTCAGACACCCTGTATATCTGAAGAGAAATTACCAGAAAGTATTTTTATTGCAGCCCAATTTAAACTAATTTCACTATTAACACACAGGAAATAAATTCGTCAATTTTAGAAAGGTAGCTATTTATCAAAACCAGCAATCACATTCATACCTGCTAATGATGTTTCATGTGACTGTCACAACTACTATGATACTATTTAAAAGGTGCTCCAATTTGAAGAATGTTAATTGGGTAACCTTTGAGAGTTTATTTCGTTTTCGTCATTAGATGGCATTAAGAACATTTAATTTGGTTAACCTCATCCAAAATGAACACTCACTTGACTGAGCATTTAAAAAAAATTTTCTTTTATTAAAGTGTCAGAATTAGTGTAATTTTATTTATTGAATATGTAAGTATCATTTTCATTAGTTTTTTTATTTTTATTTTAGGGAAGGTAAAAATGCAAATCAAACACAAGAGAAGATTTGTGCAGTTTATGGAGAAGGTTTTGTGTATGATCAAACATGTCAAAAGTAGCTTGTAAAGTTTTGCGCTGATTTCTCACTGATTGCACAGTAGAACAAGTGAGGTTGAAAGTGATCAAATCAGAACATTACGTGTGAATAATCAAGGTTATATGCTGTAGTATATAGGCTACATACTCGAAGTATTTGAATCAAGAATTGAAAATCATCGGTCAAGTTAGTCGCTTTGATGTATGAATTCCACATAGGTTAAGCAAAAAACTTATGGGACTGTATCTCCATGTGCGATTCGTTACTCAACATAGCTGGTCTGTTTTTTTATACAAATTATTATAGGCAATTAAATAAGGATATTTCATGATAATATAGAACGCAATCTTGACAATGATAGGGTCAAACTTAATCATTTCATTAAAATCTGTAAGGTAAACAAATCTGAATTAATTTCTCCATCAAATATCATTCCAAAACTATGCATCCTATTTCAAGTCCTTGACTAGAAGTCCCTGTAATTGGGATATGCAAACTTGGGATATTACAAGTTGGTTTTTGGGAGTGGGAGTGAATTCTTCATCAGTTTTTGCATACATCACTGTATCACGGTTATTCCTGCATGATGTCACAATTGTTACATACAGAAATAAAGTGAAAATCGATAGTACAAGTTTGACAATTATAGATCAGGAGGCAAGTAGAATAGACCACCATTAACCATACCAGGAGTCAGTTTTCACCTAAAGAAGGTGATTCTGTGTACTCAGTGGAATTAGAAGAGAAATTCTTTTCCATGACATTTTTTGGGAAAACCAAATTATTCATTTAAAAGAAGTACTGCTCTCAATTAGACCAATTCAGGGCTACATTTGATGAAAAATGTCTGTGATGAGTTGAAAGAATCAGGATAGCACAAAACTGTATGTTTATTAGGTGGCAGGATAAAAATTACTTCTGGTTGGAAAGGATATTTTCACTAATTTGTCATATTTACAAGATATTGCACCTTTCGATAACCAATTTACTGTATTTCTTAGTGTATGAAATTATTCTTGTATGCAATGAGTACTCTCGGGTGCCAAATATATGAGACAGTCTTTTGTGGTTGGGGAGAAAATTGAAAATAGGGAAGTAAGGGGAAGTATTAATAAACAAGACAGCGTCGGAAAATGCCATTAGGTTAATTTGAAGGGTAATGATTAAGTAATGAATTTGTATTTCCTTTCCTGCTGAAGGATCATCTATCAGTCTATTGATTAACATAATGTTGATTGAGAGAAAAATTTAGGGAAATTCAGAAAATATGAGCCTAGCTTGCCAAAAAAAAAAAAAAAAAAAAAAAATTGAAGCTTGAGGAAAAAAAAAAAATTGTTTTCTTATATAACAAGAGCAAAAAAATGAGAACAAAAAAGCGTTTTAATCATAACATCGAAAAAAATATACAGAACATAGGAACATACGAATTCTAATGAACTGGGTCTTAACAAGGTCTGAAGGGAGGGGGAATAAAAAGATTATTACATGGGAGGGGGACTTATTTGGCACCAAAGAGTACTAGATTTCAATTTGAAAAATAGAAATAAAATTGAAGCCTCTTGCATAACATGGGTACTCTGTTCGGCACGGTTCTGCAGTCCCACACGTTTTTCTGCTCTGATGTTCCAAATTTGTGTACTGCAATACTGCAGTTTCACAGGAAGGAAATAAATATTGTGGTCCTCAAAAATCACAGTAAATCCTTTTCAACTCTTAATCCCTCCATCTTCAGATACTATGAGGCTCAAATTTTGTTCATTAACAATAGAAATGTTATTGTCTAATTCATTTCATCAAATACATTTCTTGAGTTGGGGGTGCACACCTATCATCATACGGGTTTGATTTTCATAAAATATGAAAAAAGGTTTCTGTGTACAATTGAGTATAGCACCCCCCCATTTTGGTGCAAAATTTTTTGTGTTATACACTATGAAATACGGCATTCTGGTGCTATGAGAATTCTCTCATGAACAAAAAATCAATTCCCTGCAAAACAGAAAAATGCACCTAGAGCAGTTCTTTGTTGAGAAAGAAAAAAGTTCTTTGAGGATAGAATAATGAAGTTGTCTCATAGATGATAGAAGATAATGGAAAGATAGAGTCTTTCAGAAGTCATTAACATTCAAAGAGTTTCTGAGACAATCATACTTCTTGTTATTTTTGCTGTTCATACAACGTTCCGGGAACTCCATTCTACAGCCTTCTTAAAAAAAAGTTAAAAAATATTCGATACTACCTGGGGGAAAGAAAAAAAAAAATGATCTTACATAATTATTTATAGTCAGTACGTACAAAAATCTTATGTTACGCAATCTTTTTCCTGTGACAGAAGTATGTGTGCACTTTTGAATTTGACATAGTGAATCAAAATTTTTCCAATAAAAACCCCATGAGCCATTAACAGAATTTCAAATCTTTTGTGCACACATCAACTTCCTGTGCACTAGTGACAAAATGTGTTCACGCTCACAGCTTAGAGAGAAGCATGACCTGAAAAAGGCCATTGAATACATTGGCCGAAACGATGTATAAACAATAAAAATAAGATTTTCTGTAAAACCCTTCGAATAGTGGAACCAAATCACTTAATAATAATCCAAATGAACTTTTTTTTCATCATCCAGTACATGAATTTCATCACAAAGTTGAATTCCTCAAGCCCTAAGCAGAAAATTAGCTCTTCGTATAAAATACCTAGGCAGAAGATTCCCTTAGGATGTTATGAAACCTGAATGTCTGCTACTGGCAATGGTTATGGCAAATTCTTCAAAGAATATCTCTGAGGAAACATTGTTAGGTGGAGAGCAGCTGATTATTAATATCCTTTGAGAATGTTAGAACACCCGGGGACATTTTGATAGACAATATAGACATGTCAAAGTATAGCAAAAAATGCAGGAACTTTCTAGACAACTCTGAGGAAGATGATGAACATCAAGTAACATGTATGCTGAACTATTAAAACGAATGGTTTACAAGGGTATTTCGAGGACTACTGTTCACTGCAACTCATCCAAGACCCATAACTGTCCATCTAGGGCACTGATAGCAAAGTAGTGCATGCCACAGACTTTTAGATGACTTTGAGAAAAAAAACTTTATTTCATTTCATTATCCCAGTCTTATAAGTATATTATGAAATTCAAGTTATATTTGTAAAATTCTTAGTTTTATAAACACATTAAAAAAATAGGTCACTTATTTCTAAGCATTTACCCGAAACTAAAATACGTGTACACGTGTAAGTGATATTTCGATTAGAGGATTATTCTAAAAATTTCGATTTCGATACACAGAGCTGAAAAAGCTCACCATCACTGATAGAGCTTCATTGGACAGCCTCTTAGTCACTATACCAGTGACAGTCTGAATTTTTTTAGAGTGCATTAATCATTTATTGATGATATGATCTAACTATTTTCCTTGTCTTTGTGTTCTTTTTTTTCACACTTTCTACACAATGTCTCGGCCATTTGCCCTCTTTGTCAGTGGTTGTTGTGCTTTGAGTAGTAATTTGACCTTATAGAACCAACAACACCTGATGAAGGCCAGAGGGTGAATGCAAGACGTGAAAAAATGAAAATAGTCTGACCGTATCATGCATACTGAATAATACAATGCTCTGGAGGTAGGGTCATATCTATATAGTATATTTTTTTTTTTGATAAAAAAAACTGGCATACACGGTACTTAATGTGAAGTTTGAATATAACTTAGAGAAAAGTCATAAACACTCCGAACTGGGTTCAGACAATTGAATTATTGGTATAATAGCAACCGTTTCTCTGTCACCGTTTTCTGAAGAAAGAGGAATTTTCACCCCTTCCCTCACAGATGATACGTTTGATGAAGCCTGAAGAATGGATCAGTTGAGATTTTTTAGTGACAACCATAGGTACTTGCTGGGAATGTGTGTGCAAATGGGGCATTCTCTCTCAGATCAGGCTTTTTCACCTAGGATGAGAGGGAGGTAGAAAGTTGGAACCTTATATTCATCAATGAAGAATAATGGTGTTGTACAATTGTTTAATGTAATCCCAACTTGATACACCCATATAAGAAAAATTGGCTTTGCTGGTAACAGAGTTGTCACTAAGATATATTCTGATAAATGAACAAGTGAATGATAAGTCACTTCTCAAGCCTTTTGTTGGGTAATGATCTCTTGAAGAAAAAGGCCTCTTTTTTGAAAATAAGTGTAAATGCTGTCGTACACAAAGTAAAGGGCCAATTTAGCATAAACAAATGATGTAAATTGAACTTGCACTAAAATCTTTTGATGGGGTGGGGAATAGAAGAAAAATTCAAAACATTTTTTCAAGACATAAGGAGTAAATATTAACATTTTCCCTAGCTCCACTGGAACAGCATGTATACATGATACATACATAGCTAAACCAACTTAAAAACTGAAGAAATCTATGTTGACAATTTTGGTTGATGGTATCTTAAAACGTACAAAAATCAATCACGAGTGACCCCAATAGAAATTTTTAAAAAATGACTTGAATGAATATGAATAAACTCCACTTATTAGTTCATATCAAATACCTTTATGAAAAAAGATCTTTTTTTTTTACTACACACACACACACACACACACAAACACACACACACACAAAGGTAAATTAATAACTTAGTTATTAGCTGAATTCAGCTCTGTAATTTTCACTGTATAATATTTGATATATGTCATTATTATTCACTACTGAATTGAGTGCATTGACAAATAAATATCTGTTCTATAAAATAAATGCTTTTTCCAGGGTCATCGTAAAATACGAGAAACAACAAGGAGTGACGCAAGCAAGCATCACGTTTATTACTAGTAAAAATTGCTCCATTCAATAAGTAACCTGAACCTTACCCCTAAGCCTAAGTTATTCAATTAATCACCCTGAACCTTTCAATAAAAGCTTTTCAAAATTCGAATCCCTTTGCTTCTCATTGCTTCCAGTTACATCGCATATCTTACACGAACCACTTTTCCCAATCATTAGGCTATGTACTTCTTGATTTACCTACGTACACGTAATAGTGCTGTCAAATGTTTCAAACAAAGTAAATAGGATACCAGAGAAAAATATTAAAAAGCAAAGCTAACAATCTGTATCTTATACGTATGAGGATAAAGATAAAAAGGTTTCACACAGGAAATTTTTATGTGTTGAAATATTTAATGAAAACTTATTTCTTGGACTGATAACTCTGAGAATCCAACAATATCTTCAGATACAAAAATAGTTATTAAAACCCATTCATAATTTCAAGAGTATTTACCTTTGAATGGACTACTCTTTTCTTACATTCTACGGACGAATTCAGAAGATGTCTCGGCTGCTCTAACAGAAACAGAAATGATGCAACTGCTACAACTTGAATAACAGTAGCAGCACTTTTGACAGCATGGGACTTAAGATTACAGGGTCTAAAATTCCATTCAAAGGACCGAGCTGGTGATCCTCATTATCTTATACTTGTTTCAGAGAATAAAAACCTGAGATTCGGAATCATATATACTACTAAATCTAAAATACACAAAATGATAAGTACCAAGTAAATAAGTACTTCAGATATCGTTTGTAGATATAGATCAGAATTGAAGGTTCAAATTCTTTGGTGCTGAGATACATATGCCTTTAATCTAGCTTTAGTAAAAGTGCTAGTGGTAGAGACAGCGTGTAGAATTATTGTGAAAGGTATCAGGCATAATTTAGAGGAATTATATACCTGCCCCTAATTCGGTATCAAACCCATTATGTTGTATGGCATAACTTTCACCCTTGGTAGTAAGTGGCTGGGAAGATAAGGGTAGACAAAACACCCCCCCCCCCAAAAAAAAATTTACATCTCTACAAGCTGAATCATACCCTTAACCTCTGGTTGTGCATGTCGCAAATAGAAAAACATGAGGTGTAGAAGACCTTCTTGAGGAGGACTTGAACCCATTTTACAAACTGAGCCATGGCACCTGCCCCTGGTTACTAGAGTAGCGGAAGGAAAAGAGGGAAAAAGGAACACTCAACTAGAAACATTGAACAAGCATGTTTTTTGTTCATCTAAAACCCAAGGTCTGATTAACGTAAAGTCCTTCATAGATCAATAATCCATGTCTATAAATCCTCAAAATGACTGAAACTTGGAAAAATCATTAAAGATAAGAAAAATATTTTCTAGGGTCCCCTCAAATCTTGATGCCTCGTGAAGTAGCACTATTGGCACTACCTTGAGTACGACCCTACGTATACCCCAGGTTGGGAACCCCTGTTCTTGGAGAAGAATCAAATGCATTTTACAATCTGAGCCATGACCCTTACCCCAGGTTACTAAAGAAGCAGGAAGAGGAGAAAGGAAAAAGGAAAGCTCAGCTAAAAACATTGAAGCATGTTTTTATTCGTCCATAACCAAGACCTGATAAATAAAAATTTCTCTCAAATGATTGACTTTCTTTCATTACTACGTCTGAAGAGCAAATCACTGAATAAAACAGCTGCAGCCATCAATGTACAAGGGGAACGGAAAGCAGGCAGTAGTGAGCAACAAGAAAAAAAAGATCACGACTAAATCAATGATACATGAAACTGCTACACCATTCACAGGTTTTACTTCCATTCAGAGTTGTTTTGTTGTAGCAGGACTTGTGTGGAAGGATGAAGAGCATTGTATGGAGAGATGGAGAGTGTTACGGTGGCCATGACGGGTAGGGTGGGCAACTTTGCAGGGAGAGAACCTCGAAAACTGGACTTGTGCAGAGAGAGGGAGAGCAGGGAAATAAATCAGTTTCACAACCGAATAAAAGTGGAGGTATAATTCATAATGGTTTTGCAAGAATTTTAAAAGGTTACAAAAGAAATTTCAGTCTTTCGTTTCTATTGGATGATTTCACTTGGTGGAGAATGTAGTTCTATTTTAAAAGCCATTTTTGTTTTTAAAGGTTGTATCATCTTGTTTTGAGGCAATTCAGACAGGCTAATTGTTATTTAATATTGCATTTCTTTTCAAAGCAAAAATAAAGAGAATAGATCTGGTTAGTCACTCAATGAAAACCCTCACAGCAAGGACATTTGAAAATTGGAATCTTACAGTCAATAAAGGATAATGGTACTGTACAATTGCATTATGTAACCCTAACTTGATGTACCCCTGTAAAAAGATGGTAACAGGATTACCACTAAAATATATTCTGAATATATCCTTTTGTTTCGCTTCCAAGAAATTACACAAGACAAATGTTCGAATTTTAATTGTTATTAGTCTTGTAAAAAAGAATTTAATTTTCAACAGGCCTCAAAGTGCCTGTGTCCCAATTGTACTCACAGACCATCGAATAGGGATAGGTTTTGTGGTTCCTGAGTTACACTATCACAAACAGACAGACTTTGAATAAATTATTTCTCTTGCCTTTTGTTGGGCAGTGATCACCTAAAAACGTTCAAATTCCCCTTAAAAAAAAAAAAAACTGACATGAATGCTGCTGGACAAATTTACATTGCAAATGGAACTTCCTACTAGAAACCTACTTTAGGGTGGAATTTTCAGAAAACAAAAACATTTTTTTTTAGACATAAGGAGTGAATATTTCAATTTTCATTCCTCTAACAACATTGGTAAATGTATGATACACAGCTAGCCTAACATAAAAACCGAAGAAACCTATCTAGACAGTTTTTTTTAAATTTTACCATGTATCAATATTACAAAGCAATAACAATAATCTATAATTTAAAAAAAAATAATTTCATTTGTACAGGTATAAATTAATAAGATGGTTTAATAGATCAAATTTGGTATTATAGTGATTAAGAAAGAATGCGAGTGCTGAATGAATTCTTCTGGTGTTATGAACAATGCTGTATGCTTGTATCATAAAAGAATCTACCTAAGAGTAGGATAGTCATTATGAGGCCAGCCTCTCCCCCAATCCTTCCATCAACCCCTGTGCCACACTTGGAAGTTTTGCAAAATAAACATAGCAGTCTAAAATTTTGAGGAATTCGACCATGAAAAAACTACTTTCTTAAATAATAATTATCCCCCATCTCCTTCAAAATAATCTCTTTGGGAAAGTACACAGTGATCTCACAAAGGATACTGCTCACAAAGGGTAGTGACAGAAGTCTACTACATTTAGTAGGCATACGCTTTTTATATTCCTCGATATTTAAGGTAGCATTTTGTATATCTTGGTCTGAATATTCCCCAATCTTTAGCAGAGATTTCCTTTATTAATTATATGAAATCTTTTCAATCTTTCATTTAAAAACCATTAGCAGAAAATATCCTGATTAAAATATGAAGAAAAAAAAACAAAAAAAAACAGATTAAAAACCTGCCAAGAGGAGATCCTGATTTTTAAGTATCCTAGGCCTCTGAGAGGAATCTTATCAGGTGGTACAGAATTTCTCTTGAAGGGGTGAGGGTGGTGGGCTCCACTTTTCCATTAGTCATCCTGTTTTTGGCTGCCAGGCCTCTTTTGGATCCCCACCCCACTAGGCCTTGAGGGGAAACCATATATGATACAAATATTGGAACCACCTTGCATCTACAGCTTTGGTTTAGATGCTACAAGAAATTTTGCTATAAATTCACCTGAGGGAGAGAAAAAGAATGTACTACCTTCTACTGGTCTGTTTTTTTATTACTGAACTCCACAGTAACGAGAAGAACTATACACCTCCCTGACGAAAATTGAGTAAGTAGAATACAATGACTATGAGTAAAGATAAGGTTGTGATAAAAACAAGAAAGATGAAGATGCTGGTCTGAATAAACTTAATATTAATGGAGTTCCATTTTGTGAGGTCTGCTAGCCAACAATCATTTCTTGGGCTTTTTATAGAACATAAACTGGGTCATCTCTATTGTACTTGAATAGAGGCAGACCTGATAATCTGTTCGATGCACACCGTGTATGTAAACAACAAACATTGGCATCATTACCTGAAATAACTTATAAACACGAGGGATGGAAAATTTCAGATGTAATATTATATATGTATACACTCATTATATATATATATATATATATATATATATATTCCAATTCTTGTCAGGGAACATTTTCCCACATTTCTGTCAATCTATTCTCTGCACAAATATCGTTTTAGCTATGGATGATTAACAGTGGTGGAAATGGGGGGGGGTATGGTGTATACCCACTTCTTGATTTTAGTCCAGATTATATTGGCCCGAAATTGGCAATATTTGAAACAAAAAAAAAAAAAAAAAAAAAAAAATTACCCACAGAGGCACACAAAGCCATGGGACCCCCATCTGCACGGGCTCATTTTGTTCATCCCTGATGGACCCCCTTGCAATCCTCGAGTACGAATCCTCTAGTTCCTAAAACCCAGTTCCATCATTGATAGTAAATCCTTCATCTCTATCGTCTACAAATATTTAGCTTGTATCAATGGCTTGTCATCCAACAGTTTTACTTATACTTGAGTGTGGGCTTCTATTATTGCATTACACATGTTTTACCGGTTCATTACTGTAGACAAGATAACTTGTCTTCACAAGTAGTCAGTCCAGTGCCTCTAACAAGATCATTCGTTTCAACAATGATGTTTTTTTTCTTTTGCAAGATGGCCAGTGGTTAATGCTTAAAGTTGATGGATAAAAAACATAACAGAACTTCCACTTATGAAGAATTATCATGTGTGTATATTGCTTTTATATAGACAAACACTTGTTTTTTTTTATGGGTAACTGATTTACAATTCAATAACACACACAAATATATATATATATATATATATATATATATATATATATATATATATATATATATATTATTGTGTCATCCACAGGCAGCTGTTTTGATGTATTACATCTCTTCAGTGTGGCTATAGACTTTCCATTATCCCAACCAGTACCATGAGGCAGGATTCAAACCTTCGCTTCAGACCCGGAGGCTGATATCCTACCATTGAGCTACGGAAATGGACGGTCAGTAAGGCTGAATTTAAGCGATATTTATTTATGCATAAATTCCCCATCCACCAGAGTGCTCTATTCCTATGGAAGAGCATTGCATAAGCTTACAATGGATGAGTTACCTCACTTAAAGAGTGCTCAACCATGAAAATATATATATTACACATTGGGCTCTTTTTTCTGTGCATATATATATATATATATATATATGTATGCTTCTATACACACAGAGGAAGCTGCTTAATGAGATCACTTTAGGACAAGGTCTTTTAAATAACCAACCAATAACATTGGGCAAAGAACATGAAAACTGAAACAATTTACATTCATTGTTGTAAATTTGTTGCCATGTTATTGAATTCATAGTTATGAACATCTTCATACTCTAAAAAAAATAATTTGATCAAAATGAAAATCTCAGCGATTCATAAAAAAAATACAGTTTTACTAATGAAGAATTTCTGTTGTAAATAATTTCAAATTCATTCTCATAGAAAAAATAAAAAACTTATAACAAATGGCTAAAATCACTGTATTCGATGGTATATAAGACCCCCTCTCCAATTACTCAAAAGGTAAATGTAACCATCGTTGTCCAGTCCTACATCGGCCAGAACTTGGAGAGAGGTTGAAAAACTGAATGATAATGAGAGGAATTCACTAAAATGCATAAATGTTCTTGATATTTCATGCTCAAATGCAGGGGCACGGGTCTTATATGCCATCAAATATGGTATTTATGAAGTGTTTCTCATAATAAATATCAATATATAGTCAAATTTCCGACTTTTGACTTCATTTTCTGCACATAAAAGTGACAATTTCAGACTTCTGATTAAGACTAAAAAATGAGCAGTTTGGAATGGATAGAGAGAGAATGGAAATGAAAAAGAAAGATTCTAAATCTATGTCATCAATCAATGAGAGAAAGAAGAGAAAGGAGAGAAAGGAGAGAAAGTTGGAAAGGAAGAATGACAGAAAGAGAGGAAGAAAAAAAGGAAATAGGAAGCTATGGATGCTAATTTTCAGTTAATATCTAAATTGCCTCAA
Organism: Thysanoteuthis rhombus; assembly: GCA_963457665.1. Taxonomy (NCBI): domain Eukaryota; kingdom Metazoa; phylum Mollusca; class Cephalopoda; order Oegopsida; family Thysanoteuthidae; genus Thysanoteuthis; species Thysanoteuthis major. The sequence continues at coordinate 27,688,241 of OY735232.1, forward strand.
ATTATATCTAGAATTATCTAGATTTTCCTGCCATTTATCTAGAAAAATGTCCAGATACTATTTTATCAAGTCCCTTTCCATGACTAAATTCAAAGATTTTTTCCAGTTAGTGGAAAAATATCAAAATATCTTAAAAACTTATAAGCCTCTATCAGAGTGAGGTTTGACCCTGAAGCAGCTAGTCATGTTTCTATTGTAAATGATTTGTAATTCATTTTCAATCACACAGAATATCAAGTTTTTTCTTCAAAACATCAAAACATTATTTCCGTAGAGAATCATAAACCATGGATTTTATAACAAGAAGTCTAAAGCATATTTACAAAATTTTACTTGGGAGAAAAAAAAAAAAAAAAAGAAAAAAAAGGAAAAAAGGAAAAAAAACATCTTGCAATATTAGAATATTCAAATATGAACAATTTGATTAAAAAAAAAAGAAGTTTTCCAGATAACTAAAAGAGGGAGGATTTAAAACTGACCCCTGGGCCCCCAAAAGCTTTATGAATGGTAGTTCAGCAGTTGCATTTCAACTAACGTTATACAATAGCTATACAATAACAAATCTCACGTAAATCTCATATACATTTGAAGCCCCCGATTCTTAAAGAGCCAAGCCCTCCCCCCCCAGATCCACAAATCTCCAGCCATGCTCCTGCCTGACAGTAATTAAGGTAAGCACCATTGATTTGCAGACTGCTGTATTTATTACAAAATAGGACCAAGAAATTATCCTTATCTATCCTTATTTACTTAGATATGTCAGTTACACACATAGCTGTTTGCGAAAAAATCCTCAGTACATATGCACTAAAGTTGTGTTGTGCCTCGATACTTCATAGCAGCAATAGTAGTAGTAGTAGTAGTAAGCAGTGGATGCAGGCAGCGTACTCTCTCTTCCCAGGATGCCCCTCATTCTTTGTTTTCAGTCGATCCACACTTGGCATAGCTAGAGATTTGGAGGCCCAGTGGGGCTTGGGCTTCTTGAAGAGCTCCCTCCAACATTTAATGAGATTTGTCAGTAGAATTGCAGTAGTTGAAGTAACTAAGTATAAAGCTTTTGGGGGCTTCCTACCATTAGGGGCTCCTCTAAATTGGGGGCCCAGCAGATGTTTTCAAATAGCCCCTCCCTACTGTCACAGCAATGCCTCTGTATGGAAACACCCTTCTAAACTAAGAGAAAAAGAAAAATGTTCACCAAAATATTAAAGCCTGGGAATCCTCTCAGACCTACATCCCAACTCACTACTAGTAGGTACTTGGAATTGACCGATATGTTTTCTTCAAGTATAAATAGAAAGATGGACTAGACCAGTGATTCTGAATGTGAGGGGCACACCCCATAAGGGAGCAATTTGAATATATTTGGGGAGCAGTTTTGAATTTCTGTTGTGAAGTGTGAAAAGAATTCTGTATCTCAAAACTAAGTTATGTTAAGTCTTCTTGACTAATTCCTAATTGTACAATAATTCTGATTACTAATTTTTACTTATAGTATCGTAACTGATGCTCAACTCATTAACTTAGTGAGGTATAAAATAAAAGTGTTGAGGTAATAGTGTTCTTACTAAATTTTAGTAAATGATCCAAATTTCATAAGTCAGTATTTTCATTTTTTACAAATAATTTGTTTTTTTACCGATGTTCTCCTTGATATCAAACTCTAAATTTTGGTGGATTACCTAATTTTACATTGCAGGAACTCCTTGAATGGTGTGGTTTCATTCAACATTGTGTTATAACGTTGTCAAGATAGAAAAATATGCATAAATGATAATATAGAACATCGAAAATATGGTGGAATTGCAAATTGAGTGATTTTTGCGACTAGACATAAGTTGCAAAATTCCTAAACTACAATAAATTAAATAATCCTTATTTATATAGGTATGTCTATGGTAAAAACTAGTTTTGCTTAACATTGTTTCAGTTAAAGTCATGGTTGTTGAGAACCTAATTACCAAGTTAATCGGGGTGATCCTGTATATTATTATACATTTTGTTTTATCTTAATATGAGGAGGACATTAAATTTTTGTTACAGTTGAGGTGGGACATTGAATAGATTAGTCTAGAATCAATGGGCTAGATGCCTCGGGTAAAATATGATACGCCAATAAGAGTCACTATTCATGTGCTCATAAAATCCACAATAAGAATCCAAGTGTATTCATCTTAGGAGTTAACAGAACCTATGACTGATCTATCATATAAGCTGGTATAAGATGGGTATTTAATTAAGAAAAAAAAAAAATTAAAAAATAAGATGATGCATTTACAGGTATATCTTAATTAGTACAGTTAGTTTGAACCAATATTTTCTGTACTGTTCAAAACTGTACTGTTCAAGGTCTTATAATTTAATGTATCATTTTTTCCCAGCTTAAACTTAGTTACATTAATTTGTACACTAATAACAACTGTAGTATATTGACCCCTGCACTATTCAAGGTATTACTGTATTAAGCCGCATCCATTTCACAGGTATTATGACAACAGAACCGTTTACTGAAGCTTGATGTAGAGATTATGGGGCTTCAATGAGTTGCAGCACGCAGTAGTCCTCCAAATACCCTTGTAAATCATTTGTCTCATACTCTGACAAGTATCGTACATTGACTGGTGTTTGAAAGGGAAAATGTTTTTTAAAACACTTGGTGACTTTTATTCAATTCTTTCTTTATGTGTTCTTTCGTAATCTAGTTTCGATTCCAGCAATCAAAGCTCAGTGGTAGGGAAAGACCCAGGAGAAAGCAGCAACACTGATATGGACCCCACCAGCCGATTCTTATTCTTTGTCTCTCTTGAACAATGAGTCAACGTGTCACGTGGGAAGGGTCAGATCGCCAATTATAATGCTGTGGTAAAAATAACAAGGATTTGTAAATTTACTTCAACAAAATGAAAATCAAAAAAAATTCTCCCACTACCTTGAAGATGCATCATTTCAAAATTATGATCCTGGATCCAGTTTGCGTGCTATCATCTTTTTAGTTGGTGTGGTTTTATATATATATATATATATATATATATATTTACAAACACACTGAGGACAAGAAGGAAGTCTAGAATCCTTCACTGATTATGTTATATCTTGAAAACTATGCTAGATAGAAATATGAACATTGTGTAGACCAATTAATAGTATCTTTGTTTTTTCTGTACAGGTGGTGCTGAAATAACTATCAATAATATATATATATATATATATATATATATATATATATATATATATATATATATATATATATATATATATATATATATATATATATGAAAAACCACCCTAGACAATTTTTTTTTTCTAGTAGGAATGCACTTCTTTGGTAGACAGCAGCAGTGATTCACCCTTGGCTCCTCTTAACAATAGTTCAAGTGATCTGCTGGTTCTCAAACAACAGCTGGTCCCAATATTAGGAAAAAAGAGGTTTTTGTAGGAGCATACTATAGTTTGAAGGTGGCCATCTTGTTTCTAAGGTTTGCTAGCCCTTATAACAGCCTGAAGTGGGATGAGCCTTATTCAAGGTTGATACAGTTGGTGCTTAGCCTCAAGGCTGAACTTCTCCCAACTACGGCTTTATTTTCCTTGAAAATTTCTGCACTGCACAATTATGAACAAATAAGAGGGAGGTTAGGACAAAACTCACTTGAAGTAATGGATATTTTTTTCCAAAGATTCATATGAGTGAAATATTCATATTTCTGCAATCTTTTTTGTTGATGTAATTTCGATCACACAGGCACTCATCTCTCATGGATGTATACATTAAAATGTAAGATGTTTGCGTTTGTTTATATAATTTCATATACAAACTGTCGCAAAAAAAAAAAAAAAATAACAGCTGTGCAGCCAACAAAGCTTTCATCAGATGATAACTCTCGGGTCAAACACACACACATTATATATATATATATATATATATATATATATATACATACACACACACACACACATAATGTTCGGATGTGGACCAATAAATCTGTAATTTTACACAATTATCAGCTGGAGTTTGATCTGAATTTTTTTCTGTAAAATGTTTGATCTATGTGAATAATGGAGAAGCATAGGATTAAGTGCATTGACAAAGAATAGATTATGATGAGAGATAAATATTTGTTGGGTGAAATGCTTTTTTCATCATCATCAGGTGATAGACTTACTGATGTGTGTGTGTATAAAAACGTATGTGTATACATTAATGCACAAATATGCATGTAACAAGTGTTTTTTTTGTTTGTTTTTTTTACTCAAGTACACACAAATATAATAACAGACACCAGCAATTCAAACAGTCATAACCATTTTCGACAAATCAATTCCAGGTTTGACTTTTAAGATAATAATCATAAAAAAATGATGGATTATAATGAATATAGATCATCATCATCATTAGTCTTCTATTGTCCGTTGTTAAACATAGACCTTCCCCAGGATTCGCCACAATTCTCTATCATGGGTGCTGCGGAGCCAGTATTTTCTGAATTTGTCTAGTTCATCTCTCCATCTTGTATTTTGTCGGCCTTGGTTTTGCATGTGATTCTGGGGATCCATGTTGTGAGTCATGATGTCCATTGGTTGTCGGCCATTCTTGCAACATGGCCTGCCCATTGCCATATAAGTTTTATAATAGATTCTATGATGCCTCGGACTCCCGTTTTATCCCTGATATACTGTGCTGTCTTGTGATCTCTCCATGTGAGGTTGAGTATGATTCTCTCATATGTGCGTTACAGGCTTCTCAGTTTGCGGGTCTGTCTCTTGGCTAGGTTCCATGTTCCAGCTCCATAAAAATCATAAAAAATGATAGATTATAACTATTACAGGAAGCCAGCGGAAAATGTCAACATAGGTTTCTTCACTTTTCAAGGAGGTCTCTCATGCATGTGTGTGTATGTGTGTGATGTTCCTGGTCACATTTCAGGGCTACAACCTTCAAAATTTGTATGAGTGTATCACCAGGTGCTTTTTTGGGTTTCTCCAGTTGATTTGGACCAACAATACCACAATTTTTTAGATAATTTTAGATATAAGATATTTTTTTTAGATCATCTAGATATTTTTTAGATAATTAGTTTTGGTACACATGCGTAAATGAGCAAAAGGGATTCCTAATTATTTGTGGTTCACGTTTGAATTCCTAAAAAAATTTCCCAATGAACTATGACAGATGAAGTGCCGTTCTTATCCCAGAAAGTCCAAGGAGAAATTATCATCATGCTTCTTGGGCCTCTGAGATTTTTGGATGGATTGGCATCAGGTGAATATCCTTGCCATCTGCTATATCCATTTCATCGGGAAAAAGAAAAATCAAGCTTTTCCAATCAGCGTGTGGTTTGCAATGTGGCACACACAATCTGTTTCTTCTCTGAGTCAGCCGCAAAAAGTGGATAATATTTATGTTTGCTTACAACTCAAAGGCTGTGAACAACCAGTGTTGAAAACATCTTACATCTTACACTTACATGATGGTCTGCAACATTAGGTGCAATCACGAGTAGAATGCACACTCCTTTCAGAGCTAAACATCCAGCTGCAAAAAAAGTCAGTTTTATAATGAGAATCTCTTTACACATTTGATTCTTTAAGGCTAATTTGTCTGAACATTCAGAAAATTTTAAGTGATTCCCAGATAATAGATATTTTTCTTCATAGATATACATACAACAGGTATTTTATACCACCATTTTGGCTATATATATATATATATATATATATATATATATATATATATACCTACTGGTATCAACGTTTATTTATCTATCTTTTCTATACAGTCATTAGCAATGAAGCAAGTGAAATAAAACAGGTCTGGTTTGTCACTCAATAGAAACCGTCACATAACCAACATCTTTTGGAAGCATGCCAAATTAGGGATGATCAATTGGAAATTAGGAAAAGTAATTAATGAATGAAGGTAACTTTCCTTGCCTTTTGTCATACACTGATCATTGAATAAATCTGAATTTAAAGGAAAAAATAGTGAATTCTGATGGTGACAAACTAAGGGATCAGTTTAGAGTGAACTTACATTGCAAATTGACCCCCCTTCCCCCTACTAAAGACGTATTGGCGATTTGGAAAAAAAAATGTTTCTTCTAGACATAATAAGGAGTAAATATTTCAATTTTCAGTCCTTCAACACCATTGGTGTGGCCTGAATGCATACATTCATATTTAACCAGCCAGACCAACTTAAAAACTTGATAAACCTGTGTTGAAAAAGTTCTCCTTAGTGTTTGGTGGGATTCAAAGGGAATTCTCTAATATAAATGCAAGAAACCAGGACAAACTGATACTGCATAATACTTCAATGATCAATTGGCTTATTTAAATGACACATAGTAAGAGGAAAGACTTTTTTAGGGCAAGGAGTCAACAGGTGATTTTGCTGCATAACAATGTTTATCCTCATGTTGCAAATGTGACTCAACATACAATCGTGATACTGAGATAAGAATTTGTTCCATATACAAAATATCCTCTAAACTTGTCACTTTCAGATAATCACTTGTTTTGCACCAAGTTAAGCTCCTTATATGGTCAGTGCTTCAGACAAGGTCAAGATATTGAAGAATTCACTGAATCAAAACTGCAATTATTCTTTTACAATCAAATACTCAATTTAGGTAAAAAGTGGAGTGAAGTCATAGAGAGCCAGGGTAAGAAGCGATGACTGAATAATGATGCTATGAATTTATATGACCAGAAGATCTATCCCCAGCCAACCCTATGAAAAATACTGGAAACTTTTGTGTCAAGCTAATAAGACAGAACACACAATCAAGCTGAAAGGTCATGTAAGATCAAAGAAAGCTAGGGAAAAATATTTAGATGACTGAATAATGATGCTATGAAGAATAAATAAAACATTTTGCCAAGAAAATTAAATGCTCAAAAGTTTTTCATCAACCTAAAATAATGGAATAGATGATTTTGATCGCATGAAGTCGTAGAAAGTTACGGAAAATATGACTCAATAATGATGCTATGAATTCATGAGGATGAAAGACTCTGAATTTTTGAGATGAGGTATTATTATTATTTCTATTATTATTTGGACCATCCTCATCTTTGTTGTTTTTCATACAACGTTTCAGCCGTTGTACTCCACGGCCTTCATCAGGTATCATCCGGTAGGTGTGGGGAAGTAACGAACCAAACCCTTTATTTAACCGACGGGGGTATATCGACCGCACTCCCCTCTTAGCATTAGTAGTAATATTATTGTCTCACACTGGGATTGAACCTAGAACCATCAGATTACTTGCAGTAATTTTGTCTGATTCTGTAACCACTACGCTATGTGTCTATGTGGAGTACAATGGCTGAAACATTGTATGAAAAAACAACCAAGATGAGGATAGTCCGAATAAAAATAGAAATGATGAAGGACTTGCTGAGAAGTTCTGTATCAACCTTCAGACTTAGTATAGTGACATATAAAGCAGATACATCTGTCCCATAATAGTTGCTACAGCTATATGTACATTTATATACATGAATGGAGTAACAATTATGGGACAGTGGTAGTATTAGAGAAAGAGTGTTTGTGTGTGTGTGTGCGTGTGTGTGTAAATCTACTCATATTCTATTCTGATACTTGTGTTATAGTTTTACTATTTTGTTGGCTTTATATAATTCTTTGTTTCATGATAGGGAAGAACACAAGACAGGAAGGAAGAAATGCACAATGCTATAGAAATAAACACCTAGGAAGGGCAAGAGAGGGAAAGAGGGGAAAAAGGAAAAAGAAAGAAAAGGGGAACAATAGAAATAGAGAAGAGAAATAGAGAAGAGAAGAGAAAAGAAAAGAAAAGGAAAGAAGAGAAAAGGAAAGAGAAAAGGAAAGAAGAGAAAAGAAGAGAAAAGAAAAGAAGAGAGAAAAGAAAAGAAAAGAGAAAAGAAAAGAAAAGAGAAAAGAAAAGAAGAGAGAAAAGAAAAGAAGAGAGAAAAGAAAAGAAGAGAGAAAAGAAAAGAAGAGAGAAAAGAAAAGAAGAGAGAAAAGAAAAGAAGAGAGAAAAGAAAAGAAGAGAGAAAAGAAAAGAAGAGAGAAAAGAAAAGAAGAGAGAAAAGAAAAGAAGAGAGAAAAGAAAAGAAGAGAGAAAAGAAAAGAAGAGAGAAAAGAAAAGGAAAGAAAAGAAAAGGAAAGAAAAGAAAAGGAGAGAAAAGAAAAGGAAAGAAAAAGGAAAGAAAAGGAAAAGGAAAGAAAAGGAAAAGGAAAGAAGAAAAAAGAAAAAAGAAGAGAAAAAGAATCACAAGATAAAAGTAAAGGAAGAAAAACGAAAGAAAGAATGACAAGAAAAATTCCTTAGAAAGGAGGTGGTGGGGGAAGAAAGAAAGAAAAAAAAAAAAAAAAGAGAAAAAGAAAAGAAGCCAAGTGGAAAAATACAATCTGTTGTCACTTGTGCAGTGGAAGATTCACAAAAGTCTGTAAGTTGAGACAAGAGAAAAACAAAAACAAAAAACAAGGACAAAGCTGCTGCGTGATTCTTTCAACGTTAGAATAATGAAGTTAAGGGGGGGAGTGGAAAAAACAACAAAAAAACAAAAAACCCAGGTTACATTACTACATACCCAGAAAGAATATATATAACATAACCTCCCCCCCAACTATCAACAAGTTTAAACGCAATCATATTTTCAAACTACTGGCTTGTGGTCTTCTCCAGAAACCGAAAGATTCCTTCTAGTTCATGGGGGCCATTCCATCAGGATGCACCTCCCCACTGCAGGTTAATGGGGGTCAGTCCCAAAAGGAAGTGCTGTACGAATCAGACAATTTCTGTTCTTCAAAACAAGTGCACATATGAGGGTAGCCATGCTAAGCTCAACCTTGTATCACATTCCATTCGCACGGGGATGTAGAAGAACAAAAAATCGTACTTTTAAAACTTAAGCTTTATCTATGACAGAAAAGAAAAGTTACCTGACGCATTATAGACATCATATATTTTATAGAAATAAAAATCAATCAATTATTGCAGAAACTGGGAATATTCCCACATTCCAACATTCTTGAGTCAGAGACATTTACAAAAAGGTTTTACAAAGCCTAGTCTAGCACTTCTCAAACTATCTGATCGTGAGGACTCACCAAATTTTTTCCAATGTGTCAGGGATTATTAGCATATTTGTGCCAAATTTATCATTCATATATAATCAGTAGATTATTGATTGAACATACACAGTAATGTTAATCTTAATTGGGAAAATATAATGAATATACTAAAAGTTGAGAATACGTAAGGCGTGAGAGCTAAATGAACTCTGCGTAGTTATGGGAGCTTCATATAGTTTCTCTATAGTAGAATAATGCCCAAGTATGGCCAAGAAGATAATCTAGTAATATATACTTTAAATGTCACTGAGATGTGAAAACAAGCTGCATACCGGCAGCCTTTAGTTTGCATACTGGTGCTAGTACACATACCACACAGCAGCACTGGTCTCGTCAAGTAAAAATCTATTCCAACATCATTTTGCTAGAGACAATTTCCCGATACACTTCTGGCTTCATATAATCTGTTTTTCTATCAGATGTTCCTAGTGTTAGGCAATACCTTTAACGCCCTGAGACATCAACTATTTTCATTCTATGCTATCAACTTGAAAGTACGCTATCAGACCATTCACCTACCAAGTTTGGGACTGATGGTGGCCAAGATTACTAAATTTTACAGATTTCTAGACCCTGGGTTAATATATACTTGAATCATAGAATATAATGTATTCAACATATACAAATTAATGCACTTCTAAAGCAAGACCTGTTTGATCTTTGTCTGCTTCGAATTCTTGAAATATAAAATATGTGATTAATAGCAGGGAAAAGTAATGAACAAAAAACTGTTTACAATTACTAATTGATCCACTTCAAAATCTGTTTTGATTTAGTCTGGCCTGGGATTTGTTGAAGATTAATAAACGACATAATGGATGGATTTTTCCTCATTTTCTAAGCTAAGAAATCCTGGGAAGTTGTACATCATTTTGAAGGTTGTAAGATATGGATTTCATTCATGGCAAAATCATATTAATATAATGGTCATGTGACCTCATTAAATATTCAAAATGGCTGCAAAATTCAAAGTGCACATATGTATGCCTCTGGCTTGAATGAATTAATCAATATTAATCCACTATCTTCACCAAAAGATAATTCAACCACACCACAAGTGGTCAAACTGTGAACCAATACAAATAACAATTAAAAAACTAGCTAGTCGTCTGGTAAATCAACTCTTCTAGAAGCCGGAGAAACAGTCCACTACTGTAGTTAAATTCCCTTGGACAAGATACTTGAAGCCACATAAGTAATAACAGCAAATTCAACTTGAAGCAGACACGTATTGGTCAGAACCATAACCAACAGTAAAATAATTCTAAAACCAAGTCGAGAACAGGTCAGGTTTGTCACATAGAAACCATCATGTGACCGATGTCTTTAGGTAGCATGCCACGTTAAGAGGGAGTTGTATATTAAAAAATCCTGAAAATAAGGGGTATCAATAAATAAGTTACTTATTTCACCTTTTGTTGGACAGTGATCACTAAAAAAATGAATTTTCTAAGAACAAGTGTGAATGCTGTCGATCATAAACTAAGGGACCAATTCAGCATTGTTAGGGAGGGATTTCCAAAAAACAAAAATAAACATTTTTTCCTAAACATCAGGAGTAAATATTTCATTTTTCAGCCCTCTAGCTCCATTGTTGCCTATAAACATGAACCATACATAACCATAACATTTAGTTGACAGTTTCAATTAGAACTGATAAAAATCCTTTGATAAAAAGAAATACCAGGAGATAGACAAGACAATTCAGTTCCAGGTGGGGGGAGATGGATATTGTATGAGCAGGACTATAAGGCGAATGGTTTACGAGTATTTGGGAGAATGCTGCTCACAGCAACTAATCCTAGCTCAACAATTGTCCGTATCGACAGGCAGACCAGGTCTAGTTTTTACAGGGTGGGATATGAAAATCAGCCAAAAATAAATTTAGACAATTCAAGACTATTATGTCAACTATTACTAATTATTGGTGCATGCCTTACTTGGAAGTTAAAAGTTTTATAAAGATAGAGGAAACAAAAGGAGAAATATGATAATGGATCAATGAATATGGAACCAGTTAGCTGAATTTTCGAGATATGTATATATATATATATATATATATATATATATATATATATATAAATAATACATAAATATATACATTGTATATCCTTTCTTTTCATCAAGTATTATTGAAAAGTACAGACATTTTTGTTTGCTCATTTTTCTTGTAAGTTTTTTTGAGTTTTCTGATATTGTTTCTTATGGTCAGTTCGATTGAGTATAAGACTAAGAAACAACATCAGAAAACTCAAAATACTTTCTAGAAAAATGAACAGACAAAAATGTCTGTACTTTTCAATAATACTCTTCTAAAATACATACATATACGTATAAATTCATATAACTACTGCAGCAGAAACAACAGCAGTGCCTTAAACGAAACCTTCATCAGATGATGACCCAGGGGTCAGGCATGGTATCTGTACTGAAGCATCATTACCACCAACCCAGGGTGCCCAAGTAGTACCCCATAGTACCAACTTGATTTAAAAAAATCTTTTTTTGTCTTTGGTCACCAAAGACTTGCAGATCATATATATATATATATATATATATATGTATAATGTGAACTGTAAAGAGTGAGACAGACTTGGGAGTAAAGTGTTCAGAGGTAAGGTTTATTTATCCTTAGTTGTTAATGGTCCAGACATGTTTCGGGATTTTTCCATCTTCAGTGGTGTGTGCTGTGTGAGTACGTGTTTTTAGGGTCTGAAGTTCCCATGTGGAACCAGTGTCCACTATCAGGAGCTAGGCCTTGTGGGTAAAATATTTTATCATATTTTATATAATACATATATATATATATATATATATATATATATATATACATACACACACTCTCTCTCTCTCTCTCTTACATAGATACATTTGCGCGTGCACAAACATGTATCATTAGAAACTGTTAACTGATTTTTTTCTGTTTTTAAGTGATTCTGGCTGAGAGTCAATGAATGCATTATGCTCACACCAGTGGAGCTAGAGTGTTGACAATCTGAACATTTACTTTTTTTATCTCTAGAAAAAAATTTTTTTTCTTTTTTTCAAATTCTATACTAAACTGGTCCCTTTGTTTATGTCCAGTAACATTCACGCTCGTTTTTCAAAATTCTGACTTTTTTTTTTTAGCGATCACTGTGCAACGAAAGACAGGAGAAGTAACCTATTCAATGATCACCTCCTACACAGCCTCTGCCAGAAGATGTTCATGATATCATGTGATGGTTTCCACTGAGTGACTAACAAGACCCATTTCAATGATGGTACTGTTTGCTGTTTTAGTTTTATCATTTCTCACAGAGTTTTGGTATAATCCGTATGCCGGATCTCAGAAGAACATACAAAAATCCATAACTAAACGAGAGATCAATATAAACAACAAATGACTGGAGCATATCTAATAGAAAATGGAAGCAGTAATAATAGATTACCGGAATCAATGATATTCTGCGTAAATTTCAATTTTCTGCAAAGTAAATAACTAAAACCTATAAAACACATTGCGCAATTTGATCCAAGTCTGTCCAGAGTGTTTCATTGAATTCATTCCTTATGTTGCTTTTTACAAATCCATTCAACAACCTTCCTCATGTGTATAATCCATTAGAGAAGTGATGAGACTCTTCCAACGGAAAATGGTAGAAAATATACTGACTGGCTCAAATCATTCTTAGCAACCCATGTAACTCAGGAGATTCCATAATTATTTATACACATGAAGATTTGCAATATGACCTTACTAGAAAAATGCCTTGCAAACAATCTCACAAGAGAAAAGTGTTGCAAATGATCTAACAATGAAAATGTACAAAAAAATATCAAGAACCAAAGGGATTGTCCATGGTCAGGAATTATTGCAAGCATTACTGATTGAACAGGGCTATTATATGCACAATTTATCTATAATCAATATAGTCAGTAAGTGCATTCAACTTATAAAAGTCATAAATAAATTATTAATCAATATGATAAATTAATGCATAGATTTTACGGAAAGACTACAATTTTAGATATTTTCTCTATATAAAAAAATCAGTCTGGAAAGAAAACAGCCTACCAGGCAATGGTGCCCTAGTCCACTTCAAAGTACTCTCCTTGGGAAATCACGTCCTTATCCCAGGGTCCCTTCCACTGTCTGTGAAATCCTCTATCATAATTGCCATCAGTGTGAAATCTGCCTTCTAACAATGGCAAAAAGCTAGAAGTTTTGGGGGAATCATTATATATATATATATATATATATATATAGAGAGAGAGAGAGAGAGAGAGAGAGAGAGATATCCCATGAAGAAATGTCAGTTTGAAGAGGTGAAACAGAAGCAGGTGTCTCATACACCTGTTTATTGTCATGGCGAGTCTCAAAATATAGATCACAATGGAAATTAGTTTAAACAGTACACGTAGAGCTTTGTATTACACAAAAGATTGTTCTGGATGAAATCTTAATTCTATGATGAAATGCTGGCGGGGCGGTGAGTATCACAGTAGGATAAGATGATTGTTTACATTACATAATCAGTCTAATGGAGAACAATAGCTTTAATCTCCTTCAGGACTCGTTGATATGTAAGTGACATGCATTTATGTATAAACAGGACACATCTAAGTCATCTATAAGCAACAGAGTTTCCCTTTCAGAGTCAGAGAAGGATAGATTATTTATTTAGATATTAACTGAGGTAAATATGATCGCTTATATTCACTGGGCCATTGTCATGCAGGTGAATCTTGAGGGATGAGCAGAAGCGTCGTCACAAGAACAAATCGATGTAAAGGACGAAATATTAGAATGATTGACTACTAAGAATTAAACTCGGGCACGGATGGTGGAATGAGAACAGTCAACAAAGGTTTGAATATAGGGTTATTTTCACGATTCCAAAAACATTGCCTAATACAAAAAAGGAGCCTGATGAAGGCCATAGGTTACAATAGCCGAAATGTTGTGGCTATAACAACCAAGATGAGAACAATAGTTTGAATAGTTGATTAAGCCTTGCCTCATGAGGGACATAGGCCATCTATTGACAAAGCACAACCAGTGCATTTATCTTTGGGCAGTCTTCTGCTGATCCCTGCCCGAGTGGTTGCCTCTCTGCATTTCTGTCTGGGTGTCTGTGCATCATACATGTTCCTGGGTCTCCCCTTCTTCCGCTTTGCATGTGGGTTCTAGGTCATGGCTTGCCTAGGGATACCACTAGTGACAGAGCGATACTTGGATGTTTATTTATCATACTTTGAGATACTTCCCAACTCTTCATTTTGAAATTGACAAGATAAATAGGTATTATCCTACACACGAAAAACTAACCATGCTTCTCCAGATTCCTCAAGAAGGGTTGGTTTTGGGGTCCTGAAGTGAATATTCAAATTTTCAGCACTCTAGCTCCACTGGTGCAGCCTGATTGCGCATTAACCAGACAGACTCCCTTAAAAATTGAAGAAACCTATGTGGCAGTTTTGGTTTATGGGTTTC
>OY735232.1:27707831-27717831 GCA_963457665.1 Thysanoteuthis rhombus
TTTTTTTCTTTTTACATCCTCACCTGGAATGTCTCAAGATATCTTTCCTACACTTACATTCTTCGTAACTTATTTACCACGTTCCCACTGAGCTTTCTTTTTCATCACACAATACATTACAAACAAATCCAGCTTCACAACAAACTATAGGAATAATTACGATGAAACACTGTCCTTTTAGATTGTGTTAACTGAATAACTACTCCGATGGATCCCAAACTTATTTTGTGGCGGATCCCTTTTATGGTTTTCCCCAGATCTCGGAACCTATAGCTATATTATATGGACAACCCTAGCCACCCTAATTTTAATAAGACAATAAATGAAAGAAAAATTGTTTCGAAGAGAGAGAATGTATTTATGAAACATCAAAATGAAAATAACTTCCCGTTGCCGAACACATTATTATGAAAATGATCAATACAGTTTTTTGAAATGAAATTGATTTTCATTAAATTTTATTAAAGGACTATCTTGCGGCACCCCAGAATTGATCTGGGGAACCCACTCTGGGAAACACTGAATTACATGATTAAAAAAAATGTGGTCGCAAGTTTTCAAAAATTGTGATAACTGCATTTTACATTAATTGAAGGAGCACATTGCCTGGTTTGACTATTTCTGTTCCAAGTAGGTTTACGCAGATTACTGTTTGTAATTTGATCCTTCGATAAAACAATGCACAAAACCATAGTTCTCTCTAAGCTGAGTGTGTATGTATGTGCTCACACACGTTTTGCAATCAGCGCACAAAGGAAATCAATGTGCACACAAAAGGCTATTTACCTAAAATAATGAAGTATTGATAATTATAAGTATAATAATAATATATCATAATTATACTTACTGAAAATACTCATTGTTGTTTTATCCGATGGAATAACAAACAGAACGAAGTAGTTCAAAGTACCGCAATATCTTGAATATTGTGGTTGTGATTACTGCGGATTTTGATGTAGTACAGTAATGGTATTGCTGTACAAATTAATGTAACTAAGTATAAGCTGAAAAAGAAAACATCAAAATCATAATAAAACCTTGAACAGCATGGCTTTGAATAGTTTGGGAAATTTTGGAAGGAATTATGTTCACTAACCAAGGTATACTAATATATAGAATAAAACCTCGACTAAATATGTTATTTCTTGGAATGTAATCATACTTGTATCGTATTAAAACCTGCCAATACAGTTATATTAGCCACGAGAGCCATAGGCTGTGCCAAAATAAACTTGAAACAAGTTCAAGTTTACATTTGCAGAAGCATTCAATGTGCGCAAATTTGTCACCAAAAAAAAATTTCCACAATATAAAATTTTTGCACAGATTGACTACTACAGAGAACAATACACACAATGCAGGAGTGGCTGGAAGCAAAGTAGCGAAACCATTAAATGCTGACGAGGTAGCAGTAAATTGAACTGAATTCTTTTATCATTGACTTGATAAGCATAACAATAAAATAGTCCAATTTAAAAGGTAAACAAGTCCTCCATTGTCCAATGACCTTTTTTTCAAGCTGATCTGATGGATTTTTTTCAATTCTTTCAGATGATTATAACCATTATAACCTCATTTTATCAATAACACTTTCATCAATCCCTGACCACTGACAATTCTTTTCTTGCTGATTTTTGATGCAATTCAATAGCAAAATCAATAGAAATGCATTAACATTGTACATACAATTGTGCAATACTGTCATAAATATTCGCATTAATTCCTATCACTAACAATCCTATTTTTCATGTTCAGTACAGCTCTATAGCACGTACAATGTAAATGATTTTTCTGTAGAAGTATACAATGTATATTTCTATTTATTTATGTTACACTACTTAACAAGGTAATTAAAACCATCCTCCGAGTTGTGTTTTGACAAGTTATTCATATTATGTTGGTCAACTGATAGATGAAACTCTTCTGTTAACTCAAGGGCCTGATGACTGGATATTTCAGGGATGTTTTTTTATCTGAGCAGAGCTCTTAAAGAGCTCTATCATCCAGTGTGACGCCCATGTCTGCATAGGAAGGAGAACATACTTTGGTCACTGTGGCATACCTCTTTGTGTCAACTGAACTCTGAAACATTGAGGTCAGATTCAAGAAGTTGAGCGCCACTTAATCTTTGGTACAAAAACGTTCAGACCATGACCTTTGTATCAAGTGGAACTCTTTTGTCTCTGAGGCAGGAATCCTGTAAAGTTTGAGTAAGTGAGAAAAAAATAGAACGCACTTAGAGAGCGCATATCATCACCAATGCCAATGTCACTAAAGAACTGATCAGATTACAGATCCCAGACAAGAGCCACATCATAGTTTGAAAAAAAAGACCCCCCCCCCAAAAAAAAACAAAAAAAAACAAACTATCATACTGTTTATCTTATTTATTCATAATCACATCAACGTGATGACATCATTACTGACTTTATTGCATCCAAATTGTCTCATCTTATAAAGTTGACAAAATTGCAAAATGAATTCCTTGATTCGCCCCCAAATTTAATCAAGTGTTCCTTGGCCCACCTTTCCACAAAATGTCATTGAAATTGAGAAGTTTTGAAGATATTGTGTGTACGAACAGCAAACTAATAAACATTCCACTGGGTGAATATATAACCTCTGCCCACATTTTTTGGCACAGTTGAATAGTTCTTCTCATTGGCCTAATTCCTTGGTCACATATATCTTAGATAAATAAAAGATAATGTCTGTCTGTCAGTCATATATGAACCTTAGAACAGTAGAATAGCAAAAGACTGTTACTTTTAACAAAAGAACTATTCAAGTTATGAATCCGTTTTCTTTTCATATTTGAATTCAAAGAGGTCCTCTGCTGACCTGGCGGAGACATAGACCCCCCTCCTATTCCAGATTTTTATAATCTGCTCTCCTTGTATCTCTCAAATCCCCCCTTATATCTCCTGTACATCAACAAACATAAGAACGTTCTCAAGTTTTGTCTGAATTTCCGAGATGAGGAATTGTCAATATTACAGACCGATCTAGGAAGTGTCGGCAGCTGATAGATAGATTTACAGTCCCCAAAATGGACAGGGCAAAGTAAGTTCAAACTGAAACTGGCACTAATGTCCCTGGGAAAGGCATGAATCTGATTCTTCCCCAGCTTCGGGAAAATAGTGAATGGTGAAATGAGTGATGCCACTTTGTTCGCTTGTTGCCTTCAAGTCCCACGTTGCAAAATCTTTGAAGAACTCCAAGACAAAGGGAAACTTGTGACACGTGAATCCTGGGCGGGGATCACATGCAAAGGGTTGCAAGAGAGTTGAAAATTTAAACATTTGCTTTTAATTATGTCAAGAAAAAAATATAAATAGCTTTTTGTGAATTTCTGCTAAACTGATTCCTCAGAGTCAATCTTGATTTTATAATTCAAACTTTCTAGGGATCACAGACCAACAAAAGGCAAGAGCAGCAACTTATTCATTGATCACCTCTTTTTCCAATTTTTTGATTTATCACCCAATGTAGCATGTTGCTAAAAGACAATGGTCACCTAGTGGTTTCCATTGAGTGACTAACCAGACCTGTTACTTTTTACTGCAATTTTCTAGAATGGATACCCTGCGACAGGTAAAGTAGTATGAAATAGGAATAAAGAAGTGGTTTCCTGATCAGACTTGGACCTGTAACCTGAATCCCACAAGCTTGTCTTTTATGGATGACACCTTGATCAATTTGACCACGGAAACCTATGGGTTGCCTGTGATATTCAAGTCAACTCTCTCTAGAGCCTGTAACTTTCTCAGCTTTCTCGACCATTGTTAGTGTTGAAAAAAATAAAATCTTTTATCAATTTTTTTGCATTAGAAAATTAGAAAAAAAAAAAAAAAATATTCAACCAAATCATTGTCAGGGGCAGACTGAGATGAAATAAACACTTCTGTTGGATTTACGGTTGTACAAACATCAAAAGCCACAATGTTGATGTATACTTATATGTGACCTTTTTTTCTTTACAAAGTTTGTTCACCTGACCTTGAAAGGCCTTCATTAGATGTGGAGGGATAGAGAAACCATAGAGATCAAAGTCATCATAGCCAGTATTGTCAACTAAGATATTTTATATTTCAATTCAAATATTTCTGTTGTGTTTACTGTTTTTAGATATATTTCAAGTTTTTTTTTTCTATTAGGCACAGAATGATATCTAAGATAGCAAAACTGTATCTCAATTGTAAATGCTTCATACATATAATGAATTTAATGTAATCATTATCTGATTTGATTTTTTAAATGTTATTTGTTATATCTTTATATCACATGCAGAAAATGAAGGGTTATTAATATATAGGGTATTTTTGATAATTTTTCTTTTTAACATTTCGATATTTTTGGATAGATCTAAACAAATTATTTTTAAGTGAGTAAACTTTCCAACTTGACTGCTGATTTAGTTACTTTTCTTGAAATCTTACAGGTTGCCTATGGGTAAAAATCTAATCATATTGCCACTTACCCACTCAAAATCTTCATACTGTATTGTTTGGTTTTACTACCTAGTAATAGTCTAAAATAATTTGAAATAATGAAAAACGAGCTACAGGGATATGAGGTTAGAGTTCAAGTTTCTCTGGAAACGACTTCTTTATTTCTACTTCATACTACTTCAACAGTCAGTGAGTATTTGACCTGACATGAATTTAGCACCACAACTATTTACAAATGGTGATAAGGACTGATGAAGTAAAATAAGATAAATAACTACCCAATCAAAGAATTATTATTATGTTTATTTGGCTGTACCACTGAGCTGCTATTATTACTATTATCTTTTTGTCTTAAGTTCTCACACCAATAAAACTAGTTGAGTTATCTGTTTTTGCCTTTGGATGTTTCACCTCAAGCAAAGTGGGCTGAGAAGCCAATTGCTGCCCATAGAAACTAAACCCTTTCTATTCTTGCACGCTCCACTTGCCCTTGCAATGGGAAGGGGAAATTTAATGGTGTGAATTTTCTTCGGAATTAACTGACCAGATCACAAGATCTGACAGGAATCAAACAACCCAATTGTTGGCAGGTTCAAATCCAACTGCAGCCCTATTCTCTTCAATTGCTCATTTTATTTACATTGATCTAAATTGAGTGATAAATTAACCATGTGATGATGGGAGATTTCAGATAGGTTTCCATATGATATAACACAATTTATAATTCATTCTGGCGGACCAAATATGTCTATTTCTCGATACATAACTGTGAAGTTGAAAGAGATGAATGACCAAGAATAAGAATAAACGAGATGAGAATTTGAAATTATATATATACACACACATATATATAAATATATATATATATATATATATATATAATGTAGGTCTGTTTTCCCCTGACAATCCTCTTTTTCCTATATGTTTTTATATGTGATGAAACTAACATAGAAAATAGGGACAAAATGCACCCAGTCTTCAGACGTCGAGGCATTCGAAATATTCTCCATTAGTAATCATCATTCCTCCATTATTCAACAACATGATTTGAGAGAGAGCTTCTATAATTCAAACAGATTAATTTCAAACAAGAGAATTAATCAGACTGAAAATGGTTTGTAGATGATCAAAGCCGCAACTTCTGGAGAGAACTCTTCAGCTAGAAGACCAGAAATCCATATTGAGGAGACGGAAAAGCAGGCAAGAAGGGAAAAAAAAGTAAATAATTGTACTGGAAAGCACTCAGAGAGCACATGCCTCAGCCAACATCATTATTACTAAAAACTCAGTGGAAATTAGTTCATATATAATGACAATGCAGAGGAGATGACCATAAAAAGATTCCTGGATCCTTCCCAAAATTTGATACATTCTCCCTTAGCCCACAGTCCATCCTTCCTAAAAACACTATTGAGAACTCTTGGAGATATAGTATGTACAAATGCGTATAAAAGTGCATGAAAAGAAAAAATTGTAAAAAAAATCTCTCGATCAAAAGAGATTCCTGGATCCATCTGGAAATTCGACCAATTTTCCCTTAAACAGACAGACACATATAAATACATAAAACTCTTTTGCAGAAGCATAGCTACTTATTTGGAGTTGTTTTGGGGACCAGTGGGGGGGGGGCTTAGCTCCCTGAGGGATCTCTTTCTAACATTTAGTGAGATTTTTTTCTGTAGAAATGCAGTAAGTGATCTACAGTATGGATAAAAATTTTTTTGTTTTCCCTCCATTTGAGGCCATGTTGGAGAGGGTCATTTCAACCCCCCCCCCCCCGCATCTAAGCCTTTGCTCTTTCAACTTAGTTGGTAGAAGTGAAAACAAATAAATGAAGGATTGACAAGAAACCTTAGACATGAAAATCTTCTGCTTGAACTCAATCTGACCTCAATTCAAATTCATTGTAAACAGTTGTTTACATCAAGGTTTATTTATTAAAGAGGGGGTCGGCCCTTTATCTCCTCCCACAGGCATAAACACCATTCACTCTTGTCATCTAAGCAGTAGAAAGTCTTTTTAACAATACACCTACAGCATTCCAAGCAAATCCATCTTGTTGGAGCATATAAGTGTCTTTGTTTCTTTGTCAATGTCAGATTTTTAAACTCTCAGTCCAGTTGTTCCCTTGTCACCCTATATTCATGTGTGGGTGGAAGGGGGCATGAGAAGGGGTTGGGAAATGATTTTGTCTCCATTTCAAGATCCATGCAGACCCAGTGGGTTTTTTTGCCCTAGATGAACAAACAGCCTTACAAGACTGAAGGGCAACAGCTGCTCAGCTATTGATCCATAGCTAGGAGGAGAAATTGATTCATGCCTTTCCGAAGGGAATTGGTGTGGTGTAGATCCCAACTGTCCAAGCTGGAGTTGGAACTTTGTTCGCAGATTCCATTCTCCTCGCTATCAACCATTAGGCAACCCTTGGCTCCAGATTTCCATGAATGAAAAATAGTATATTTTCACTACAGACTGAAAGACTGCAGAAAAAAAAAAAATCAATCTGATTCTCTTTAAATTTGGATATTTCAACCTTTTGAAATTTGAGTTTAAAGTTGATTTACACAATTTTAATTGAACTATACATAAGAGACGCCAAGTAATCATCTAAATTTTGATATAAAAAATATACGGCATGGATCCCCCGAGATCACATGCGCAACCGAGGCCGGTAGAATATTAGATGGAGAGACGAGCTAGACAAGTTCAGAAAGTACTGGCTCCACAACGCCCATGATAGAGAAGTGTGGCAAATCCTGGGGAAGGTCTGTGTCCAACAACGTATGTTGAAAGACTAATGATGATGATGAAAAGAAGTAACCCAAATACTCAGAGGTTTTGTATGATGGATGGAAAATTCTTTTACATGACAATTATGTCAGGCTGCTCCAAACCATAAATTCTGACCCCCTTTCAAACATTCACCTTTGGGACAGGCACCGCCTCCAGGGTTGTTAAATGACAAACAAATAAATGAATATCAAACCATTCATGAATATATGAAAATCAGAATATCAAATCGATGCAGAAGTTCTCCGTGTTATCAGTAGCAAAATGTTAGGGAGATCCTAGTGCAGTCAGTCATAAAAGAAGGGCCCCCATCTCTTAAGAGATAACTCCCAATGGAATATGAAAGCTGGTAATAAAACCCTGGTTTAGCTTAGTGATCCTTGCAAGTCTCAAATTTGTTCAAAACCAGGACTTAATTTCTGGAGGTCTCTACAACCAGCCTATTGGCTGAATGCAAGTTCACTGGGAAGATACCTCGACCCAAATCACACAGCTTAGAGTGTACTCAATTAGCTGCCGAGTGTAAAAGGAAATTTGTCCTGATGAAGAGTTTTACACACTCTTCACTCATACTGGGAGTAAAACCCAGGCCCTTCTAGAAATGAAGAAGACATGTTAACTATCCCACTATCCAAGTAGACACATTTAGAAGCCTCAAGAAAAATCTAGAAGCTAGAAAATTTCCACATAAATTTCTGGAAAAGAAACTTGGTCGGTATCTGAACACTTGGTCAACAGAGAAAATGTTGGTTTTGGACAAGATTATATTAGGTGATAAAAATTTGTCCAAGCAATTATTAGCAGAATACTAAAAAAATGGCGACATTTAGGATAGCCTTTCAACACAATCCTATATCTGAATAAAAATTGAATTACTGAAATTCAAGAGAAAATAATATGATCGTTATAACAATTGGAATTGAAAACAGGAATGCTATGGTCATATGGTTCAGTGATGACAATAGATAAATTCATGAAGAAATCAATTGAAGTACAACAACAATGACTTTAGAAATTGGACACAGGAACTTAGTTTTGTTAATGAGAGAAGAACAATCTTGAATTAAATGACGCGAAAGGCTGGGCTGTGGAAATACAATGGTGCCACGACAATGCCTGATTAGAATCTACCAGAGAAAGGTTTTTTTTAATCTTTCTTTGATAGGAGTCTAATGGAATTATTTACCACAAAATACTGGAACCTGGAAAAATTTTTACTCTACCATGTTACAGTAAAAAAAACTTGGCTCATCTGAATGATGTATTGGACGAATGTTGCAAATATGGCACAGAAAACAACCATCAAGTTCTTCTGATGAATTGAAGAGAAAAAAAGGTTCCTCAAAAAATTTATCTGATCAAAACAATTATGAAACAATTATGGAATACACAGTTTATTTGAAAAGTGTTATTGAAAAGCCAGTGAAAATACTTTCATAATTAAATGATGATGGTACAAATTTATATAAATCAAAGATTGTCAAAAAAAAAAAAAAAAAAAAAAAAAAAAAATTATTGTAAACTTTTACATCAACTAAATAGTTTACATTACCTACCAAGAAAAAATATTGATGCAATAAAATTCAATTAACGATTGAATGTTTATTCAATATCTAATTATGATAAATTTCTACTTTAAATTCATCAATTTTGAGATTAATTTTTTGGTTCAGGTCCGAATATTTATCCAGCAAGAATTTCGATTAGATTTAATTACTAATGCACAATTCTAGACATTAAATCAATATTCAATAGCCGAGTAATTAATCAATTATTTAATTAGCGGGAACTTTGGTATATCCAACCGTCTTTTTCCAAGTATTTCTTTTGCTTGTCTAAAGACACACCAGGTAAGCAGATCAAAGAATCATGAACTCTTGTAGTATCAGAAGGCAAGAACAATGTATAACGCATGACAGGATTACAAAATTGAAGTTGGATGCCATGGTTTTATTGCCAACTTGGCCTTGACACGCCTGATTAGACTGATAGTCATCAATTGAAAATATGAAATCACTAATTATAAGGGAGAACAGAGATGTAAGACCCCAGTGTAAGTTTGACCACGGGCTTTCCTTTGACCCAAAGCAATTTTCTCTCATTTTGGTCTCATGGCTAATTCACATGGTTACGGGCCTCCTTGCTCCAGAAATCTGGCACGTACATGTTACAGACAGGCAAGATGTGGGATTAAAAACAGATTTTGATCATTGAAAGTAAAATTGTTGGAAGATTTGTCTGGATCAGGTTTGGGAAATAAAAATTAAATTTCAGAAACCCCGGATGTTTCTTATTCTTGGTGTGGGGTCGTAAATGAGATACAAAAATTGTACAGCTCTTCATTTTTGTGAATCATTTATTGCTAATAGAATTTTGCCACGACATAGGGCAAGTTGGTCCCTGTATTACTAGGTCAACTATGAGCCAGACTGAGTTTTGTTACAATAGTTTTGCGATTTATTGATACCAAAGATTTCGGCAAGGTATTGATGCTCACGAATGGTCCTTCTAACAATGGAAATATTCTCACTGCTTTGAGTGAAAAAAGGGGCCCAGTTAGCTCCAGCGTTCCCTTCATAATCAATAAATTTACATTGCATAATAGTCGAGTAATAATTCAGATAAAAACTGAGTGAGTAAAAGATTTTATACAGTCTTTGAGATAAGAAAGGAAGGAAAAGGAGAGAAACACATCTTAACCCTTCAAAGCGTCCAAATCTGGCCAGACAAACAAGTGCGTTTGTTTACAACTGAATCCA
>OY735232.1:27722831-27768831 GCA_963457665.1 Thysanoteuthis rhombus
TCATACGACATTGAATTACTGATTTGTACTTTGGTATATATATAACCTTTCAAGAACTGCGTTTTTCAAAGGATTGCCATAGTATCATCATATGAACCAATGATTTCAGCAGGTCAGATAATATTCATTATTTATTAAAGTAAATAAAGAAAGAACTTTGAACTCTCCATTCAGAGTCCTAAAAATACTTCAATTTAAAACAAAGATGGCCGACAAGATCAATTTGGGAATCCTGTTACATGTCTATTTTAGTTTTTGTCAAACACTTACGATTGAGTATTGACTTTATTTTAGCATGTAACTACAATGACTGGGATAAAAACCAGTAATGTCATGCATGAATAACAGAGACATATGTAAAAACTGAAGACAAATTCATTAAAGGAGTTGAAATGGGGCCCTTAGTTTTGGAATAATATTGTATGGACAAATAAATTCATTTTTGTTTACCAAGAAGCAAAGGAGTTTGACCCAAGCACAGCTGAATGCATTAAAAAAATGTTTTGTTTTGCCTTGCAGATCATTAAAAGTGAGTTCAATCCTCACTTGTTGTCCCATGCTTGTAGCTTTATCCCAAAACGAACCCAAGCTTAGTAAATGACTTTTACCTGAATAATCCTATTTCAAACTTTAGAGATATTATTAATCCAAACTATCCAATGACCTAGTTGGGGTACTATGTTGGGTCTTTTATGGCATTACTTAGCAGTGTCCATCTCCTCTCCAAACAAAATGGAACAGGTTACATTGTACCAATAGCAGGGAGTGTTTCTTGACTTGACACATTGGAATATGTTGATTCATGCCT
The DNA here is from genome assembly GCA_963457665.1 of Thysanoteuthis rhombus. Lineage (NCBI taxonomy): Eukaryota > Metazoa > Mollusca > Cephalopoda > Oegopsida > Thysanoteuthidae > Thysanoteuthis > Thysanoteuthis major. The sequence continues at coordinate 27,723,640 of OY735232.1, forward strand.
TTTCAATTTAAACTCGGTTTGAGGATTTCATTTTCATTTGAGCCAACCCCCAACCTCCAAAATTTGAATAATCCTTTGATCTAGTACAGATGTTCTCAACTTGGAGGAAATCACACCCTGGGGAGAATTTTAGGGTTTCAGAGAGGAGGGATCAGGGCCACCGATTGGCTGAGTCAAACTGTTAGAATATTGATCTTTCAACAAAGTTTGATTCTAGGACCATGTTGCCAATTTAGTTATTTTGTGCTGAATTTAGCATATTTCTTGTTTTTTGAGCAAAAATTCACCATTTACAATGATTTTTTAAAGCAATTTTAGCTATTTTCTAGCCATTTTTCACTAATAAAAATGCTCGTAAGAAGGTTAATGATGTTTTTCTTTAATCACATTTTGGCACTTTTTCCAGGTCGATTTAGCACAAAAATAATTTGGGAGCTGGCAACACTATTCTGGATTTCTATTTCCTTTCAAAATAATATGACTCAGTTTGTAGTGGTTTCCCAGCAGCAGGGAGCTTTCTTTTTTTTGCACTCTTGGATATATTCATTTCTCATTAGATTAAGCATTGCCAACAACTACCAATCGCCAAGTAGTATTTTTTTTTTCATACTGATTGAATTTTTCAGTTCCTCTTCATCAGACCTCACTGCTATAGACTAATGATCGGGATAAGTAAACAGCAACGATCAAAATAAACAACAAAGACCAAGTTGTAGGCGAGACTCAAAAAATATGAGAGATGAGGTAAAAAAGGATACGAGTTCAAATCTTGCCTACAGATTATCCTCTGAATAATCATTTAGCTGAAACATGGAACTCGACCAGAAGAAGAATCGTGTAACATGCACAGTAAAATGACATGACATAGAAAGATCACAAAAAAGCACAAAATATCATAAGAAAATAAGTGTCTAGCTATCCTACTAGCCTTTAACAGGCTTGAATGGCGATGGGCAGGTCACGTTGCAAGGATATCAAACAACTGCTGGATATCAGGTCTCACAACATGGACAAAATTGTGATGACCTTGACAAATTCAGAATGATTTTGCACTGTGATTCACCAGAAAGGAAAAAAATGGCAGACCTTGGGTAAGGCTTATATCCAACAACAGACCTCAATTGGTTAATTGATGATGATGACAGTGAGTTGCAATAAAAAGCACCGAGAAATTCAAGATGAAAAAAACCAGGTCTGGTTAGTCACTCAATAGAAACCAGCATATTTTGGCAGCATGCCATTTGGGGTTATCAAGATTTTGGGAAAAAGAGGTGATCAATAAATGAGTTGCTTCTCTCACCTTTTGTTGGGAAGTGATCACTAGAGAAAATGAAGAATTTTCAAAAAACAAAGGGACACAGACTGGATCAATTTAGCATGAGCTTACATTGCAAATTAGCACCTCGATTGAAAATATATTTAGGGGGAGGATTTAACAAAAAAAAAACAAACTTTGTTTCATAACATAGTAAACAGTAGATGTTTTCATCCTTCTAATTCCATTGGTGTGGTCTGTATTTGAGATAAATACATAAATACATACATAGATAGATAATCAGTCAGACCAACTTGAAAACTGAAGAGATCTATATCGACAGTTTTGATTGACAGTCTCTTACTAGTCTGAAATTGGTAGCGGTTTAGATTTCTTTTCTCTTAAAGTTTTGTTTTAGTGAGCAAAGCTGACCTAATTTTCAAGGATGATGTAATGCTGAAGGAAGTTTCAAGTGTGACATGAAGCTGAGTAATGATGACTTGGTTAGTTCTTTAGGGATTTATTTTAGGATGATGACAAATAATGAGACACAAAATCATATGACAAATCAGGGAAGATGTGACTGGTATTCTGGCAAATGACAGATATTATTAACCCCTTCACCGCAACCTGAAATAAAAGGTCAGTTTTCTTATTCAAGTAAAAATTAATTATCCCCTTGACGTCTTATAGAAATATATAAATAACTGGGGTGTAAATAGAGTGAGATAAGAAATAAGTTAAGAAGCATGAGACATCGATTGAATTTACAACTGTACTAATAGTCCACTAGTCTAGCTTGCTAACCATTGTATTATGACAAGGTGGTGTTTTCAGATTTTTATATTAGACGAGTGTTTCCTAAAGTGGGTTCCATAGAACTCCAGGCTTTGCAAAAAAATTATGGGGTTCCGTGAGAAAATGTATCTGAATAAAATTTCATATCAATGTTTTTAACAATTTTTCTTCCCCACAACAATTACAAATTTATAAAAAAGAAAAAGAAAAAATTCTGGTTTGATTTAATGTTTCATTTATCATATTTTTAATGTGTATAAATTCTCACTCTTAAACATTTCTTGTTTGATTAAATGTCTTATGAACATTAAAGTTGAGAACATGTCCATGAAATATAGGTATGGGTTCCGTGATTATTGCAAAACTGTAATGGTTCTGTATCAGACTATGATCAATGTTGGATTATTTTATACATTTGACAAACACAATTGGAAGACTGAATCAGGTGTTTAAACAATCATAAACTTAATAATAATTCATACAAATGGCTCATTGCTTGATGGCTGAGGTATTTGTGCAATTCCTACCATTACCAGTGGTTTCGCAAAAGTAAAAGTGAGCTTTTGATATTTAATAAGCTTAGTTTAGTATGGCACTAGGTCAGATGGGGTAGAACTGGGGTAGACAGATTGTGTAGCACCAAGTGGAGAGGGCCTGTCTGCCCTTAGAAATCAACAATTGGAATCTAGGCTTCTACTGAAGCTTGAACTCTGATCTATAGTGATGGTTGAAAAAGTGTAACTATCTCTGGCAGACCAGGATTTCAAATACTAAGCTTCAACTCTTTCAAGACTTCCGAGGCATACATGTATAATTATATGAACTCAAATACTGAGGGTCCTATGATAGCTGGGAAATTATTTGTCCCATAGATCCCTAATACGAGTCTACTTGGATGTATGTGTCACAAAAAATAAAATGAGATTTTCCTGGCTTTTACAAGCGGACCACAGACAACAATGTCATTGTAATATAAAACCCAAACAGAAATACTGCATGACTGAACTGGAAAGCCATACCGGTGAAGCAATCAGCAGATTCAGTGTTTTTCATCTGTTCCAGGATAAATGCTGTCTAATGGGATAAATGTATCCCATCATGATTTTGGTTCATCAAAATATAAAAAATTAAGATTAAATGAACAGGTATTTGGCTTTTTTTTTTTCTTCTTCAATCTTTTTATACCTTTCTGAAAATTCAGACATTAAGCACCTTCTTAGGTTAGTGTTGAAAGGGTTAAGGCGTGCAAGTCTTTCCAATAGGGACATAATCTCATGTACCTTCCCTTCCTGAACTTAAAAAATATCTCAAAGTTAACAGAGAGTAACAGGTAGTTCATATGACTTGACAGCTTTAAATGCTCAAATCCAGGAAAGACTGGGCTTGGATTTCATAGTACGAGCCCTACCGAGGGAATTGGTGCTACATCATCAGAACCTTCTCTGAGATTTGCCTGTTCTCTGGCTTCTACTCCCCAAATCCTCCAGTCAGTCATGAAGCTTGAAATTTCAAACCTTGCCTCAACTAAATTCACTGACAAGTTTATTTAGTAGGGGGGAAAATTACAAGTTGTACCATAAGAAACGCCCTTTTATTAGTGCACACACACACACACACACACACACTATATATATATATATACACACACATACAAGAGAGAGAATGATAGAGATAGATAGAGAGGAGAGGTAAAAAGAGATATATTAAAACAAAGAGATGAATCATTTTTAGATACATCCATTATTAAGATTTATATAATTCATTCAGAGGGGTAAAAAGGGTTATCATTTAAGGTCACTTACATTTATAGATAAATTCCAAGTATAAGAAGCAGACTGGGACATAAATGAAATAGAAATGAGTAACAGAAAAAGATGTAATGGAAATGAACAGACTTCTTCATCAATGCCTTTAGGGGAAAAAAAAAAATTGAAAAGAAAAGTTATTTCTCTGCAAAAATAGCCATTGTAATCTACTGTTGCTAGTAAAAATATTCTCATTATGAACAGGAGAGTATAATTCATTTTCTGGGTTCTATTTTTAAAATGATTACGTTCATTACATTAATTGGAGAATTTTTTTTTTTTTTTGCTTAGCCAAATATTGCAAAAGCAGGTTATTTTAAAAAAACCATCACAATTTTTAGAGGTAGAAAAAGTGAGGAAAAAAGAAAGGCACTTTGTTATCTGTAAATCGACCAGTCAAGAGAAGGAAAGAGTGATTTTCCAAAGGATTTTTCAGTACTGAGTAACTGATTGAAACAATAAAATCATTGGCACCACATTTCAGTGAAAGAAACAGTTGGAAAAATAATTTGTTCCATAAGATAAGAGTTGGTAATCTAGAACATGCAAAACAAAGAATCTAAAATTGGAAACATATGGTTCATTGTTCTGACCCAATCAACAACAACAAAAAACATTTGTTAGTGGTACATATAAAAAGATATTCAAAACTCAGCAGTAATATTGTTGTTTACTCTTCTAAACTCCTTGTGGAGCATAGGGCCACAATTACACCATGTTGGCAGACTATTATTCTATAAATAATTATGATGTATTCTCTAAGCTCCATCTTCTTTGTGTGCTTGTTTGAGAAGCTCAGAAAGATTGAGGTCATTTTTTAAAAATTTCATTTCAAAAGTAAAAACAGCAGAATATTTAATGAGATGGGCTATTTTTTTTTCACTAGTTTAAACAATTGTAAGTCGAAAGTTTCTGATACACCGAACTATTATTTACATTTGAGCAGATGTCACTCTTCTTCAAAAAGAGTGAAAAAAAATAAAGCAAGGTTAGACATAGATAAAAAGGAAAGGATTCTGTACTGAACCGATTTTTTTGTTTTTAATCTTTCACTTATACACGAAGTGATGTGGGGAGGTGGAGATCATGGTCCCAGTTTTTCATCTGTTAGCTTTTATTCTTCATTTTACTTGAGCAATTTATTATAATCCACTTACCATTTGCTATAACTGTAGAAGATTCACCAGAACCCAACTAACTGTACATTTCAGGAACACTCTCCCTACTACCAGCCTCTTGTCAGTCTTCTGGTTATCAACCAAGGCTGAAGAGCCTATTTTGCCCTGCTATTTATCCATAGCTAAGGGATGAAGAGATGGGTCCATACCTTTCCCAAGGGCATTGGTGTGAAGTAAAAGTAAACAGTCTCACATGAAGTCTAAATTTGGTTGGCCAATTCCATTTTCTGTTAACTGTTACGCCACCAGTACCTCTACTGAACTCATAGCATTTATACATATAAAGACCATAGTCACCAAATTTTCTTGTTTGCATGTTTGTTTGCCTATTCATGTCACCATGAAGAAATAAGTTTTATTCTCTTGAAAACTGATCAAAGAGAGGAAGACTTATGTGGCCAGCAGCTAAAGTATTACTAACAGCTGTAGCTGATAGATACACTTTGCAACATCTGTGTGTAAGATTGACTCAAAAACATAGCTTTTATTTGATTAAAGGGAGGGAGAGAGTGAGACTTATATGATTGACAATGATGTTTGAAAATACAAAAATCTTCCAAAATTTCAATTCATCCATAAATAAAAAATTCTGTCAATTTCTTTTTTATGGGTACTTTGTAAGCATTAGAATAATCGGGCCTTTCCTTTTTTTTCCTTTCATCTCTTCTTTCCAAAAATTAATTTTTATTGATTATATATATATATATATATATATATATATATATATATATATATATATATATATATATATATATACACACACACACTATTAGTAATATTATGAATTTCTTCATTGTCAATTAATAATTTTTGTTTAATATTTCTTTCATCTTAATTTCAGTTACTTTTTATTGCAACTCCCAAATTGTCATTCCATGATTGTTGATAAGCTGCACAGATCGGAAATAATGAATGAGCAAATTACAAACTCGGAAACCTGTCTTGATCTGGCGGCCATTAGTTTTGGATGACTGCAACAGTAGACTTGGTATATGTGATACATCAGCCAAGATTTATTAAACAAATACGTCAAAACTTTCATTCACTCTAATCATTAATGATTGCGCAGTGTGATGCGGTAAATTCTGGCAGTTGGGAAGAAATGAAACAAGACTGACTGCTGCAGGGTCAAACTGACTGAAGATGATTACTGCAACTTCTTTACTGCAACAAATAAAATCTCTTTCTTTAAAATATGTTTTTTTGGATGAACGTAATTATTTATTTATCAAAATGAAATGAGTATGTGTATGTTTGTATGATGAAGTTCTGTTGATCCTCGAGTCTTGGTAAGACAGCCTCCTCACAATCAGTGTGTTGAGAATCTCAAGCATGAAAGGAGGATGAGGATTTTACATATTGGCTTACACCCCTAATTTTGGTGAGGATTGTTCTTGTTACAGTAGGAAAACAAAATCAACTTCAGAATTTGTAGTGGAGTTAGACAATCATTCTAAGTATTTTATCACTATCTGCATCTAAATCAAGTATATATAAATATATATATATATATATATATATAGGTAAGGTTTGGGAACATCTTATTGCAGCTCATTGACTTTACTGTTATTCTACCTTAATCATTTCCACAAACAAAGTATTTCTGGAAGTGAAAGAAAAAATTATGCACTAAATTTGGCAATTTTTTTATCTAAAATTCATTTGAGCAAGTTTTGATACTCAATCTGAATGTTCTGCACTGGAAATATGGATAAAGGGATTGTCAGAGGTCAGGAACTGATGCCAATGTTACTGACAGAATAGGCTTTTATGTGTATAGTACAAATGCATTGCCAAAGATTTTACTATGAAAAATGCATTGCAAACGCAGATTATCAGAGGTCAGGAATTAATACAATCTTTACTGAAAGAATAAGACTTATCAAAACACATAATAACAAGAATTCCAAGGGAAATTATGAGTCACAGCCAACCATATTTGCTGTATTGGACATGATTGATGAATTAGTTACTTATCTCACCTTTTGTTGGGCTGTGATCACAAAAAAAGGTCTAAATTTTCAAAAAACAAGTGAGCGCAATCTAGTGACCAATTTAACATAAACTTATATTGCAAATTGAACCCCCCCCCACTATCTATCTATTTTGAAGGGGAATTTTTAAAAAACAAAAAATAGAAACAAACGATTTTCCCAATTCATTCATGATGGTATGTGTGTAAAATTTCAATTTTTTCCTATGAATGGTAAGTGTTGGGCTAAGACCAGACAGATACGTGTATATGTCAGAACACATGAATAAGCCCAGCAACAGTGTTCAAACCAGTCTGTTGTATGTCATCATCAGTCTTTTAACGTCCGTTGTTGGACATAGACCATACCTAGGATTCGCCACAATTCTCTATCATGGGCATCACGGATCCAGTATTTCCTGAATCTGTCAAGTTCATCTCTTCATCTCGTGTTCTGTCAGCCTCGGTTTCTTGCGTGATCTCTGGGGATCCATGTTGTGAATATGTTGCCTTCTGGTATTTCCTGAATTTGTCTAGTTCATTTCTCCATCTTTTATTTTGTCGGCCTTGGTTTTGCATGTGATTCTGGGGATCTATGCTGTGAGTTATGATGTCCATCGGTTGTCTTTCATTCTTGCAACATGGCCTGCCCATTGCCATTTGAGTTTTTAAAAAATATTTGTAAGAAGTCTCTGACTCCCATTTTCTTCCTTATATACTGTGCAGTCTTGTGATCTCTCCATGTAAGGTTGAGCATGATTCTCTCATGAACACATTGCATACTTCTCAGTTTGCAGGTCTGTCTCTTGGTTAGGTTCCATGTTTCAGCTCCATAAGTGACTATAGGGAGAATGCATTGGTTGTATACTCTAATTACTGATTGGTTTTTCTTTTCATATCCATGCTTGCAAGGGATATTATGAGTCACTGCCACCCAAAATCCCCGCCGGACAAAATGTCATCAGTCACTATTTACCAATAATTCCTTTTTTCTATCTTCTCACAAATACTGGATGCCTAATCTAAACCAAACCTATCACAAATAACTAAATATATATTTACCATCATCTTAACTGTTGTTGTTTCTTATCGCAACTAGCAACTGAACTCAGGCTAGTTTCCCATTAGCAGTGAATAAATAAACTTTTGAAAAATGAATAATTTACAATAATACTCCATCAGATAAAATGAATAAAAATGAAATAAAAATGAGATAAAAACTTAACATATAGACTTGTCTTTTAATCCTCGTTCCTAAGTATCAGTACACTGATATATTCAGGTAGATAGAGGCTTACAGATGAATGCCTTTTCTCACTAGCATTTAAAATAGAATGATACCACGGGCCATTTAACATTTACAAAAACTTATCTATCATTTGTATGCTATTTCACGTCTAATTAACAATTTCAACAACATGCCTATGGTACTTGAATTTGTAGTAGATACTTTTCAGGGTCACTAATTCGTGGTGAAGTAGGAGTCATCACCACCGAATTAAAGGAAGAATGAATACGGAATTAATTCAACATTGCAGTCAATAATTGAAAAAAAAAAAAAAAGAACCTGCAGCCATCTTTGATGGCTAAGGTTGTTCAATATGTTTATTATCCCTTTGTGTTATAGAAGTTATGGCGAGTTGATGACTGGTGAGTGGCTGAAGATTAATACCCGATCATAGATAAGGTATTAATTTTCATCCAGAGCACAAAACAAATGGTCTTTTTATTATGCATAGATATTTCTAGGTTGTTGTCCCCATATTAGTCCTTCTAAATACGAAGTTTCAGCTGTTGGACTCCATTCCACTCTCTAATTATAGGTAGAAAGACTTTTTTACGGCGACAAAAAAAAAAAAAAAAAAAGACCACTCATTTTTGAGAAACCTTTGCCAGATATCCAACTTGATATCCACCCATGTCACCCACCTGATGAAAGCTGTATGGTACAATGGCCAAAACATCGTATTCAGGATATGAACCAAGATGACGACAACAGTCAGGAAAAATGGCCATAGAGCTTTATAGTTGAACAAAAGCTGATTCTACACCTTGATCTTGACTCCCTAAAACCGATATTCAATGCTTGCCGATGTTTACGGCTATATTGACACCCTTTTATCCTACAAGTTTTTAGACCATCGTTTTGGCAGAATGCAAGTCCATTAAGGGGTTAACTCCACCCTGATCATTGTACTCAAATTGTTTTATAGTGATTTCCTTTTTTTAAATTCCATACATTACGTCACAGGAAATACAGAATCAGTAATATCTTAACTTTTGTAGTTATGAATAAAATAAGCCAAAAAGATACCAGGCTTTTTTTTTTTTTTTTTTTACTTCTATACTAACTGCAAAAATTGCTAGTTGGATTTTAAAATTAAGAAAAACTTTAATTGGATTTTTTTTTCAAAACTCTTGAATAAACAATATCTTTTTTTCATGGATTATTCTCCATGGTGAACCCAAACTTTTAATCTTTGTTTTTAAGTATGTACATAATGACAGGATTCATTGGAGTTCTTGTCACGGATTTGTGAGGATAACTTCTTAACTGTTTCTATACTGATTGTGAAATTTCATAGGGTTACTGAAATTTTCAGAGATTTCACAAAATGGCCAGTTTCACAATCTTGCTGTGACAAATATAACACAGGAGCAAAAAGAATGATATGTTTAGACTCTAGCTATCAGTGATAATTCCTCCACAAATGTAAAATGAGAAGTCAGTAAAGCTATTGAGATAAGAGTCATTAAAAAACTGAATATGTTGCCTTCTGGTATTTGTTGATAAAGGCTTATGGCAACAGAAAGAAATATTTCGTGATGTCCCACAAATTTCAACTGAGGTTTGCTCAACAAAAAAAACAAAAAATTTGTGTCAAATATTTTTTCTACCAAAAACCTCTGGAAAGAACCAGCAGCACAGACATATGTGACTAAAAACAAACCAAGAAAAGAAAAGATAAAGAAAAGCCTTGTCTATTGTCAAGGAACCAATTCTATTTCTTGGAACAAAAGACCTGGGGTGGGGGTCCTCAACAGAGTTCCCTCAAAACCTTGTAGCCAATAAACAAAATCATCTATAGCATAAGTATCAAAAAACAATTATTGTACACATACCTGTATCACATATCAGTCTTCAAATAAATGTAATAAATTTAGAATAGATATGATTCTTAAAGGACAAAAATGGTTTCTTATTGTACTTCACCAATTATAGTCTGAACTTGTATGGTAAAAATAGGGGTTTGCCAGAATATTTCCTTTAAGGAAGGAGTTCTTTCAGTTTTCAAAGATTTGAAACCACTGTCTCAGAAGAAAAGATCCAGTGGTAAAACATTTGTGCAATATATATATATATATATATATATAGATACAAAGACATTTATAAGTATGCACATGCAAACACTTACAAATTAACAAATAACCTCTATTTATACACACATAAAAATGCCTGATATTAAATTACTATATGCTTCTCCAGTCAATACACAAACATGCATCCGCATACCCACGTGGTATATATTGAACAATGGGCAAGCATAAACTAACCCTGAAAGTTTCAATCCATGCGGGTCTTCTTTTTTTTGTATATGCATCAGTTAAAAATACAGTTTTCTGACACATTGCAAAAAATGATGAATGCAAGAAAAATCGAACAACTCTAACCTATCAATTTGAAACAGCTACCAAATCTTTTTGTAATCTAACTGAAGCTTATGGGCAAAAATGTAAGTGTGATCAAGTGGCACAAGAGATTGATGCCTGAAACCACGGATAGAACTGAAACATAACTATGTATAGGGAAATGAAAATGCAGGATGAAGTTTAATTCATAAATCAGGTACAATGAGAGATCAACAACAATAACTGATCCCAAGTCTGGTTAGTCACTCAGTAGAAACGGTCATGAGAACGTCTTGAGGCTGCATGCCATGTTGGGGGTGTTCAATCAAAAAATTGGAAATGATCAATAAATGAGTTATTTCTCTCACCTTCTGTTAGGCTACGATCACTAAAAAAGTCTGAATTTTAAAGACACGGGCACAAACTAAGGAATCAATTTAGGATAAATCTAGATTGTAAATTGAACTCACACCCAGCTTAAAACTTATGGAGGAGGGGTAAAAAAAACCCCAAAACGGTAACATAAGATATAAATGTTCAAAATTTCAGCTCTCTGGTTCCATTGCTATGGCCTGGACATACCATACATACATCCATGCTAGCCAGCTAGACTAACTTGAAGAATGAAGAAACCTATTTTTTGGTTGTGATTTTTAATAAAACAGAACAATCGTATCAATTCCAATTTCAATCTTTGGACAATCTCTTGTTTGTAACCTTGAGGTTCAATTGTCGGAAAAATATTTGGAATGCTAATAACCCATCGCGAAGTTACAGACAATTATAACATTATACTGTAATAAAAGTCATTACACGGACAGAAGATTCGTTTTACTCTAGATCTAAATACCAGCATACAATTTTTTCTTCTAATTACATTGAGAGCTTTCACTTTTTCACTTGCAGGAATCACTTTAATCAAGGTTTCTCTTAAGCAAATCTGAATTGCCAGCATCTCTAGTTCTGTGTACATTTTGGGACCATTCAAGTAAAACTTGTAAATTATCTATTTCTGGGGTTGACTGCGGGTAGGATGCAAAAATGCGGTTAACGGGGGACCTATATATATATATATATATATATATATATATATTATATGCTTTCAACCCAAATTCTCATCTTGTTTTTTCTTGGTCTATTCGTCTCTTTCAATGTGACAGACATGTATTTGAGAAATGGACATGTTTGGTCCAACAGAATGAATCATAAATTGCATTATATCACAGAAACTAATTTTGAAATGATCATTATACATATATGTACACACACACACACACACGTTCATAATTATATAAATATATGTATATATATATATATATACACAAACACATATATACACATAAAAGCATACACAAATATACACATACACACACATGCAGATATAACTACCTACACACTCACAGATGCATAATACATAGACATACACTTACATGTTTCAAGTTGCAACATAATTACTTCTTTGTATTCCAGTCTCTTATTATAAAAACTTCTATTGGTGTTATGACTGCAATATCAGAAATTGCTAGTGGCAAGATTTTGTTTTCTTTCTTCTAACAATCAGGGTGGACTCTATAAACAGAAGATCAGATTTCACTGCTTCATAGAAATTCTTCTTTCCAATGCAAACTGTCAGCCATGTTGGACTAGTGCTCACTACAGTGCACTTGTACTTATGAGTTGTACAATTATTATAGAACACTTGAATTTTTCAGATTTGTAATAATTAGAATTTATCAAGATATCTGAATCTTACATAAATGAATCACCATAGCCCACAGGTGTACCAGAAAGAATTATCTAAAAAAATTAAAAATAAAAAAAATTAAAAAAATACCAGCGCTAGATTAGGGCATTGCTGGTCCAAAATGATCATACAGGCCCAAAAATGGACTTGGTTATAGCCCCTAAAATGTGACTAGGTGTGCCAAGAGACAGGCGCACAAGCAAAAACAGAAGAATTTGTAGCCCACTTGACTGGTTGGTCAGGCATGCCATTTGTGAGACAATGGTGATTTGATTAACCCTTGATGTTCAAGTTTGGCAAAATTGTCCTTTTTGGTATTAACTGCGGAAGATCGCAAGTGTAATAGATATCCATTGCAAAATAAAAGCTCTATTCCATTGCAAGATAATTCTTTACAAGTCATCCATTGCAAGATAAAAGCCTCAACTCACAGATAGAACTGAGTTGCCATTATTCACAATCATATTAAATCAGCCATAGGACTGCAATGAATAGATTTTTGAATACAATTTGATGAAATATGACCAATGAGCATTTAGTATCATCTCTTGTATTGCAAATTCTCCATTTCAAAAAACAGGGTGGACTCAATAAACATAAGATCATATTTCTTTGCTTCATAGAATTCTTCTTTCAAATGCAAATCAAATGACAGCCATGTTTTTACCAATGCTTGCGACAGTGCACTTGTACTCTGAGTTGCACAACGATTTCAGAAAACTTGAATTTTCATGTTATTTTATGCTTTTTTTGTTTTTAATAGTCACTATAAGATTTTATTATTTCTGATCACGCCCGTGGATCTTTGGAGCAAGTTCAATGCCAATGTTGAAATTATTATAGATATAGATATGAATACAGATTCATACACTATAATCAAATCTTTTAATGTTTTCAAGTTGTCACAATAGTCGTTTTTTTCCATATCATAGAGAATGAAACTATGAAAGAAAGATTTACCAAAGTAATTGCAGTTCTTTTGCAGATTCAATCAAAATAGATATCCATTACTATTGGAGGTTTTCAAGCCTTTAAAGCAATATTGGAAACCCTAGAAGTGAGACTAATTCTCCAGTAGATTTCACATTAGGACATGATGCTGCTCAAGCAATTGATAATGCCGACAAAGTATTTTGAGTGAATACAACTACAGTGCAAACTGCTCAGCATTGGTTCACTAAGTTTAGATCTGGAAATATGGATGACAATATTAAACCTTGAGGGAGGCCCAAACTTGTTCTTAATGATGAAGAATTATCGACAACAGCAGCCAATGACTCATGAATAACAGTGTGAGAACTTTCTGGAGACTTTGGGACACTAACCATATCAAATCATCTCGAGGAAATAGGGGATTTAAAAAGTTAGAGAAATGAGTCCCACTAGAAATGTACGAAGTGCTTCATGACAGTGCCAGACCTCCTACAGATTATCATCTTTTCAAGCATTTTGAATTTCATATCCATAACTAAAGATTCAATAATATGAAAGCCATTGTGCTTTTAGTAAATTTATGACCATATAATTGAATGAATTCTTATAAAGATGGCATATTATCAAAAATAATTAAGAAAAAAAAAACACCGTTTTTTTTTTAAAGACATAAGGAGTTTGTGTTAAAATTATCAGTCCTCTCGCTACATAGGGATGGCCTGTATGCATCACATATATATATATATATATATATATATATATATATATATATATATATATATCTTGCCAAATCAGCTGAAAATCTGTGAGAAACCTAAATTGACAGTTTTAGTTGACAGTTTACAATTATGTAACAAATGTTTTTTATGCACGAGCGAGCTTATTTACTATGCTCTGCTTAGTATATCACAAGGTCACAAGCTGCTTACAGCTTTGCTGATCCAGTACGTTATTTCCTAAGCTTTAATTTAGTCTGGCAGAAGGCTATAAGCTGTTGAGAGTACTTACGGTTTCTATGGGGTCATCCAGCTAAGTATTGTTCAGGCTCAAAACTGCTTGACTTTGGTGATCAGACGAGAACTGGTGCTTGCAACATGACTTAACCGTAAGTGTCTTTCTAGAAGACAGTGCTGTTGTAGAGTTACTATATTCATTATCCTTTTTCTCTCATAATGAAATTTGTGTGTATATATATATATATATATATATATATAAGTATAACAATACCTTGAATAGTGCAGTTTTTGATGCAGTATAGATAAAGTATTGCTGTACAGATTGATGTAACAAAGTAAAAGCTAGCGACAAAAAAATTTTTTAAATGAAAAGACAAGACTTATCGATTTATGATAAACCCTTCAACAAATGCGGTATTGAACAGTATGGAAAATTTTTGAATCATTCAATAGCACTTATTAAGGTACACCTGCATAGGAAATTTATTTTCCCACTATTCAGAAACCTACACGTTTTATTATTCAGAAATGGATATATAATCCAACAGAAATTATAAATGTGTTAGATCATTTTGAAACTATTTGAAATGACCCCCTTTTTATACATGGTAGATGTATCATTTGGCCTTGATAGTGTAAATAGAATAAATAATTAAAGAAAATAGACTGTGGCAAGAATTAAACCTGTGACCAATAGGCCAAATGATACATTCACCGTGTATCAACAGGAGGTCATTTCAAAAAGAGTTTCAAAATGATATAACACATCTATAATTAATCCTGCCGGATTATATATCAAGTTCTTAATAAAAAAAAATTGTCTGCATTGAGAAACAACAGAGCAAATATGGACAGTGAATGAAAAAGATGAGAATTTGGAGATGAAGCATTTATTTGGATCTTCGTCTCACTTCTGGAGTGTTTAGCTGAATGAAAAGAGCAATGCTATATTGAAGTGGCTACCTAACAGTCACAAGTTTGACTCCAGCTGTGGCCCGTTTTCTCCAATTGTTTATTCTACTTATGCTGTATAAGGCCAAATGATAGATTCACTGTGTATAAGCGGTAGGTAATTCCAAATGGGGTTTCAAAATAATACAATGCTTTTATAATTATAAACCTTCAGTTGTAACAAAGACATGTACTATGAATATTTATGACGATAAATTTTAAAGTAAAAACAGATATAAACTCAACAGCAATCTCATGATTTATTTGCAATTATTAAACAAGTTATTAGTTATTATTATCATCACCATCATTATTATTATTATTATCAATAATCTAGCTATTCATTATTTAGTTATTCATTAAATATTGTTGAATTATTTGGTCATTTTTGCCTCTTGATTCTTTTACAATTATTCAACTTTTCAAAAAAGTAAGAGTCAGTTTAAACATTCAATCTAATGCGTCCTAGTTTGTCTGTTTTAGATGAGGCTGGCTAGAAATAAATGGAAGTTTGGTGGCCCGGGATCCAGAACTGTCCAAGCGGGGCAGGGGCAGGGGAACATCCTGTCATCTGTAACATCGAGGGAACAGTTATTTTGGGATAATGGGTCATGAATTTCATACTTGACTCCTGCTTTGTATTTGGTGGGTAGGTTGAAGTTCAACCTTCAAAGACAAGAAAATCCCATCAGTCCTAAAAAGAAGGGTTTACAAACAATGCATCCTCTCGATAGTCACTTATAGAGCTGAAACATGGTACCTAACCAGAAGATTGACCCTCAAAGTGAGAATCATGTAAAGTGCATAGGAGAGAATCATGCTCAAGATCACATGGAGAGATCACAAGACAGCAGAGTATATTAGAAAAAAAAAGAAAAAAAAAAAGAAAAAAAAAAAACACGAGTCAAAGATATCAGAAAATCCATTAGAAGACTCAGATGCTAATAGGCTGGTCTTGTTACAAGAATGTAAGACAACCAAAGGACATCACAACTGACAATGTAGATTCTCAGAGATCATAAGTAAAACTGTGGCCGGCAGAAAATAAGATGGTAAGATGAACTAGACAGAGCAGAAAATAATGGCTCCACGATGCCCATGATAGAGAGGTCAGGCAAATCTCAAGAAAGGTCAATGTCCAGTTATAAACATGATGATATGTATTGCCGGACACTAAAAAGAGACCATGTGTCACATTTTGCCTTCTTGGGGAGACGGGGTTTATAAAAATTTGGGTCCTGCCATATAACATTGTAAAAGCAAAAGAAAAAAAACAAAATATGGAACCAGATAGAAGACAAAAAGGGACTCATTTATTTTTCATCTTTTAAGAGATAGATCCAGTGAGATAAATAACACACACCCGGATTATTCAGAGGGTGACTGAGCAAGGCAGCGAGAGAGAGAGAATGAGCAAGCAAGGCAGCGAGAGAGAGTGAACAGGTAAGGCAGCGAGAGAGAGTGAACAAGCAAGGCAGCAAATCAGTTTTTACATATGTCTCTGTTATTCATGCATGACGTTACTGGTTTTTATCCCAGTCATTGTAGTCACATGCTAAAATAAAGTCAAAACTCAATCGTAAGAGTTTGACAAAACCTAAAATAGCCATGTGACAGGATTCCTAAATTGATCTTGTCAGCCATCTTTGTTTTAAATTGAAGTATTTTCAGGACTTTGAATGGGGAGTTCAAAGTTCTTTCTTTATTTACAAATAATGTATATTATCTGACCTACTGAAATCATTGGTTCATGTGATGATACTATGGCAATCCTTTGAAAAACGCAGTTCTTGAAAGGTTATATATATACCAAAGTACAAATCAGTAATTCAATGTCGTATGAGTGGTGGGTTTATTTCATAAAGTGCTTGATACCAAAACATTGAGTCAGAGCTTGAAATATGGTAAAATAATGAATTCACAAAACACTATCATGTTCATGTTTCAGCCCTTTTGGATTTCTTCTAGGAAATGATTAAATTTTTTTTGATCCCTGTTTAGATCATATTGGGAAGTATGTATTTTTTGTCAGGTTGGAAAACTCAACTTCATTATAATTATACCTCCTTTATCCTGTTGATTTGTTGTATCCTATGTTTCTGGTTTTGTTATTTGTGTCAGATTTTTTAAAATTTTAGTTTTCGCAATATCCTTGTCGTTTTCCTGAAGTGCAGAACCATAAGCATGTTTGTGTTGCAATTCTATCATTTCAGTCTGTGTGTGTGTGTATATATATATATATATATATAATATGGTATCTTTAGATTAGGAATAACATTATTTGTAAACGTTAATATCTGATCAATACATTGTATATCTATACTGTTTGAAGCCTTTGTATGTTTTTTAGAGTGCTTAATGTTACCTGGAAATGGTATACCCAATTTCAGCCATATTTGGAAGGATCTAACCACTTTTAGCCATTCAAAATAACCAACTCAAATGGCCATTCAAGAACTGCATTTTTCCAAAGATTGCTGATAGTTTAAATATGGTTGACTTTCACTTTCTATTCAATTCTGCAATTTGTATTTTTGTATATTGGTTTTCCCCACTATCAGAAGAAAGTATAGTGTTCCAATAAAAACATCATGTAAGCTGAAATTACATAATACAAAGGTACAATTACCATCAACGTATACGAGAAAAATTTTGACAAGAAAAATAGGAATCAGTCGATCAAGTTTGAGTTTCAGCTAATGCTGGTTATCCAAAGAGTTTTTTGGACATTGTTGTTCGAATTTTTAACACGTTTTGGACAATCCATTCTAAAGCTTTCTTGAGGTGTACTATCTGAATATGATGGTAGTAAACAGAATTGTTTCAATGGAAGAAACACTATAATGTTTGATTTGCCTGGATTTCTACGTCTTGTCCTTTGTTGAGTAGCGGAAGCCATATTGGGTTGCAGTTAACAACACAAACAGCAAAAAGGATTTTTGGACCAACAATTTTTTTGCTGGTATTTTCAAATCTATTTTCTTCAGATAAATTTTTAGATAATGGACTTGATAAAGTGAGATATCTTTCTAGATAAATGGCATTAAAATCTAGATAATTCTAGATATAATTTGTGGCAATTTAGATATTAACTGAAAACTAGTATCCATAGCTTTCTGTTTTCTCTTTCTCTCCTTTCATTTGCTGATTGATGATGTTGGGATAGAATCTGTCTCTCTGTTTTTCTTTCCATCTCTATGCATCATTTTAAACTTTTTAGTCTTAACCGGAAGTCTGCAATTGTCATTATTGTAAGGTGAGGAAAATTAAGTCAAAGCTCAGGAGTTTTACAAAAACAAAATGACTGGCCAAAAATTGATAATGAAAGTAAAGGTCGGAGGTTTATCAATTTAAAAAGACGTGATAAAAAGCTGTGTAACAAAATACAGAAAAAAAAAAATGGCCAAAAATAAATAATCAAAATGAAGTTCAAAGGAAATTCAATCAAAAAGAATAAAAAGCAGCAGATAAGAAGGAAAGACTAACCATCGGTTAATAATATAAACCAAGATCAAAGGCTACTCAACCTAGAAAGCAACAAAAACAAAAAAGTCTAGTCAAAAATGGACGATCAAAATGAAAGTCAGAGGTCATCTGACCTGGGGTGTTTTCACACAAACCCCCATCAAAAACAAAACAATAAAATTAAGTAACAGGTCTGGTTATTCATTGAATAAAAAATGTCACATGACAAGTATTTTGGCTGTGTGCTGAGTAGGGGGTGATCCATTAAAAAAAATTAGAAAAAAGGGGGAATCAATGAATAAGTTCCTCTTTCTGCCCTTTTGTTGGGCAGTGATCATAAAAAATGTCCGAATTTTTGACTAACAAGCAACAATGTTGCCAAACACAAATTGAGCAATCAATTCAGTATCAATTTATATTTTCAAATTCAACTCTCCACGAAGAATCTGTTCTGCGGAGGAATTGAAAAGAAAAGAAAAAACCCAAAATGTTCTTTCTAGACATAACAGAGTAAATACTTGCTAGTTCCATTGGTGCAACCTGTATGCATAATACATACATAGCCAGCGAGATCAACTTAAAAACCAAAGAAACCCAGGTTGATAATTTTGGTTGGCAGTTAATAATTAAATGAAGGAAAAAACTAGTCCAAAATAAAGAGTATATATATATATCTTGCATAAATGAATCACCATTGCCCATGTGCACAAAAACTAATTTGATTAAAATAATCCGAAGAAAATAGATATGAAAAATACCAGCAGAAGATTAGGGCATTGGTGGCTCAAAATGATCATAAAAAAAAAATGTTTTTAGATGGTGCCTAATGGTGCCTTAATGCAAAGTTTCAAGGTTGTAGCCTCAAATATATGACCAGGAGCACCTGGAAACATCCTCCGAGGAAAGAGAGAAGAAAGTGTAGCCTATTTGGCAGGTTAGTTAGGCAGGCCCTCTGTGGGGGCTACGGTGATTCAATTTTACAGGTCTATCCAGTTTCTAAGATGCCCCAATACAACAAACAACAGAAATATAAGCAACTAGCAAAGCTGAGTAGTTAATTTTATTTAGTTAAGCTCCATCACTGAGCATATTGAGCTTCAGTATACAGCCCCTAGTCAGGATACCATTGCATTGGACACAGCAATATTTGCATAGTTTTTTTATTTTTTCCAATTAAATGTCCGTCTCATATACCTGCACATACTGTATTTTCTGTTGCGCAAGTTTATCAAAGAATTAATTAGAATAATCGACAGAAATCCAAGTGACTTGCGTTTTTGACGAGTTAGAAAAAAGAAAGCATTTCAAAAGAAAGAAATGATAACATTCTTCGTCAATTGAAATTCAGTTAAAGAGTGATGTTCCATAATTAGTTTCACAAAGAGAAGGTGAAGAAGTTGGAACAAATGAAACCATGAGAACCTTGGCTTGAATACAAATATAATAAGGTTTTTCTTTTCAGTTTATTATCAGTATGAGCAACTGGGTGACGTACTGAAGAGCCGGGTAGCACAGGTGGCATACTGGGGTGCTGGGTGGCGTAATGGGGGTACGGGAGTGGCATGATGGTTACTGGCATGTTCCACTTTCAGCTGAGGATGCTTACATTCACTTTGAATCGATGCTCTTGGGAACTGCATGAATCCACCCCCCCCCACCCCCCGGTCAGGTATAGATAAATAGTAATGCAATTTGAGCCCTCTAGCTTTGAAAGAAAGTCCAACTAAGAGAATGTTACTCTGACAGATAACAAAACGAACCATAAGTGGAGCCCCTAAGGCAAATGAACTGCTGTTAATCTCTACCTCCTTTTTGGCAATGTCTACCATCAAAAAGGCTGCCAGTTCTGACATCATGACATCTCATTGTAGTAGAGAAAACCAATGCATATCTGCACACAGTCACAGACATCATTGGAATGATAGTCAACCAACCAACAACAGTAAGGATCATCACCTACCATAATACGACCTCTGACATCTGGTTTGTGAATGGAACACAGTTACCATTTAAATGTTGGATATCCGAGACGAGCATCATTGTGTTTGTGTAAGATAAGAACTAAATTATTTGCCGTCACAAATGAGGACGATTTGGGTAAAACAGTGAAGGTCAAACGTTGGAACTATTGTTGCATACAAATGTTAATTATTCATACAAAGAAAAAAAAATCCTATTCTCTCAATAATGTTTACATCAATGACTCATTACCACTCCCCCCCCCTGATTTTCATAACATTTCTGTATTGAATCATCAGTAGATTTTGACTGAAGACTCGTTAGCCATGCAATTATTATATATTATTAAGGGAGATGGTGTTTGATCAATACTGCGGGGGGGTACCATGTTGATATAACTGTTACATGGTAAACAACTGATGATCCCAACAAGAGATGATTTATACATTGTACAATAATAACAAAGTATAAAGGAAACAGGGCAAAAACACCTTTGGAAGATTACATAAATTGCATTGACAGATGAATGAGGAAATGGGTGACTGCAGTGACACAAGAATATCTATTGAAAAAGTTCTTTAATGTTTAAAGCTTTCTAGAATATATATATATATATATATATATATATATATATATATAAAGCTATATAAAGCTTTCTAGAATATATATATATATATATATATATATATATATATATGTATATATATTTAAAGCTTTCTAGAATATATATATATATATATATGTATATATATTTAAAGCTTTCTAGAATATATATATATATATATATATATATGTATATATATCTAAAGCTTTCTAGAATATATATATATATATATATATATATGTATATATATCTAAAGCTTTCTAGAATATATATATATATATATATATATATATGTATATATATCTAAAGCTTTCTAGAATATATATATATATATATATATATATGTATATATATCTAAAGCTTTCTAGAATATATATATATATATATATATATATGTATATATATCTAAAGCTTTCTAGAATATATATATATATATATATATATATATGTATATATATTTAAAGCTTTCTAGAATATATATATATATATATATTTAAAGCTTTCTAGAATATATATATATATATATATTTAAAGCTTTCTAGAATATATATATATATATATATATATATATATATATATATATTTAAAGCTTTCTAGAATATATATATATATATATATATATATCTAAAGCTTTCTAGAATATATATATATATATATATATCTAAAGCTTTCTAGAATATATATATATATATATATATCTAAAGCTTTCTAGAATATATATATATATATATATATCTAAAGCTTTCTAGAATATATATATATATATATATATCTAAAGCTTTCTAGAATATATATATATATATATATATCTAAAGCTTTCTAGAATATATATATATATATATATATCTAAAGCTTTCTAGAATATATATATATATATATATATCTAAAGCTTTCTAGAATATATATATATATATATATATATATATATCTAAAGCTTTCTAGAATATATATATATATATATATATATATATATATATATATATATATATATATATTATTATATTATATATACACACACGTCTGACAATCACTTTCTGATTTTTATTACATTGCTGTAGTAAAATCATTATCAATGCATCTACATGAAAAAATAATTTATATTTCCCAAAGATCGAATCATTAGCAATGCATTTACATTATACATATGATAGCCAAGACCTGTCAGTAACTGTTAAATTTTCTAACTCCTAATGAATCTCCAACAGTATGAACTGTTTACATTTTTTCTGAATGCTTGCATACCTGTGTGTGCACCTCTATAAACATGTACACTTTTGTACTTCATTGATGGATCAGAAATATAAAGAAATACACCTGGTTTTACACACGTAAATATATAAATATAAAAGCATAATTACATGCACACCACCACCCAGATATTAAATATAATGAATGAATAATTTATAAGACCAGTGCTTCAAAAATAGCTGTAATGCCTCCAAGAAAGTCTTTATCAGATGATGAAGACCCCGGGGGTCAGGCAGGGTTTCAGGATTAAAGCATCATTATCACTGAACTAAGGCAATATTTATACATGTGTCCAGACACGCACTCATGCATAGGTATATATACATGTGTAAAGACCCAAACCCACATTATAGACAGAGAAGTATTATTCCCATGGTCATGAAGGCCATCACCCTACAAGGTGTAGACACTGTATAGGTCAAAGTACTGCAACATATATACAATCACAGCAACTCCTTCATCAGGCAACATAAAAACTCTGAACCCTTCCAGCTCCAAAAAGGGGTAAGACAAGGTGATACCAGCTCACCCAAACTCTTCACAGCCTGCCTCAAGATGATCTTCCAAAACCTAGACTGGGAGAATAGAGGAATCAAAATAGACGGCAAATATCTGAGCAACCTCAGATTTGAAGACAACATCATCCATTTCGCAGAACACAATCTCCAACTAATGCTAAATTAATTAAACGGAGAAAGCATAAAAATTGACCGATACATGAACTTCAGTAAAACAAAATCATGTGCAACAGTCACATCCATATGCACACACACACACACATATATATATATATATATACATACATACATACATACACTCATCATGTCTTTTAATGTCCGTTGTTGGGCATGGACCTTCCCCAGGATTCACCACAATTCTCTATCACGGGTGTCGTGATTCAGAAAATACACATATGCATATGCAAACATTTACATATACATCACATAAATATACAAAACATCCATATAATTTATGTATATATATACACAAACAAGTAAACAGACACTTTTCATAAAGGAGGGCAATATTAAGTGTGATGTACTTTAAACAATATTTATGAGCCTAGTTCCATTTGGTAATTTGGTAAGGCTCTATCTGGATTGTTTAGACAAAATTAATAAACAAAAGATGACAAGTACCAGAGAAAGAGGAAATACTTCCCGCTGCATATGTGCTTAAATAAATAAAGACCTCTGTAGGGATTTTGTCTCCAACAAAAAATAAAAAGTTGTCTACACATGTTTTCCACTGTGACACGCCCAATTTTGATACGGGGAGGGTGCGGGTGCATTAGAAAACCCTTCCTTATGCTTTTAGAAATGTACAAATCAAAATTCTGTTTTGGCTAAGACATGGTTTGTTCAGTTCAAAACGTCACATATTTGATACTAACCCCCCCCCAACCTTCCAAAAGAAGAAGGAAAAAAAAAAAAAAAAGAAAAAAAAAAAAGATATTAGCCAAGATATACACCCCCAAAATTCTATTTTCTCCAGTATCTTAAAATATTTGGTACAAGTTGAGTAGCGTGGTCCCTGAAATAAATCTCCTGCAGAGCTGATAGTATTACCTTCACAACCCATACTCCAATGGCTGTACTCAATTTATTTACACGCAATAATTATTAATTCATGTTGAAACAATTGAAAATACTATGAATGAATTCCAAGCAATAATTAATATCAATTCATTTCAATACAATCCAAGAAATAGCAAACCATTGAGAAATGTGCCACAATATATGGTCAAAGGATTGCCGCCATTTGTTTTTAGGAGAGTTAGGGTTAGGGTTAGGTTAAGGGTAGGTCTAGATAACTCATGACTAAAATCATGGGAGAGCGAGATTCGAGAATAAAGCAATACTCACAGCTACCTCTGATGGAAGAATTACATTCATTTTCAGGGACCACATTACTTGACTTGTACAAAATATTTGATAAAATTCATTTTGAAACACAAATATTAAACAAAAGGTATGAAACAAAGTCAGTTTGTTAACCGAAGCCTCAATTTGACAGTTTCGTAGTAAAACAAACAATTTCTTCTAGGCACTTGCAGGTTTGGATCAAGTGGCAGAAAACAGGATTTAAGGTCGGGAATACATTTGTGTAATTAATATATATCTTTAAGGCTAAGCATGATTGATCAGATGCAGTAATGAAAGGAAGATGTTGGTTAAAAACATGTTACACATCTAACTCCAGATTTTGCTAGAAAATGAACGGGGGGGGGGTGGATTTTGCTAGAAAATGAACCAGGGGAAAAAATTGGATTTTGCTAGAAAATGAACCTAGGAAAAAAAATCTAGATCCTACTTGAGGGAGTACATTTAATCCTACCCATCAGTATGAACTAAAAAAAAACATTTACTCAAAACCTCGAGAGCCCTGACACTAACCCTGCTAGCTTCATTCTAGTGATATCTGGGGTAAAGATTCCACCGGAGGGGTTCAGCGATAATATAAATGGGAGAACGAATTTAGAACGAATAACACCGTTTGACACTAGAATCGTTTACCAACCGATCAAATCCAACGACTGTTACCACGTTCCCACGCACCCTTGGACAGACCCACGTAGAAACCCTCTCCTCCTTAGGGCCTTGATGAAGGCACAAAAAGTTACTTGCGATAAAACCAAAACCTTCACACGGCTACGGGAGGTAATCGAATACTTCGAAGCCGTACTTCCGTACGACAACAAAGGATCCAGTTTAGCATGGTTACATTGTAAATAGACCCCCGACCTCATTTTTTTTCTTTAGCAAAACTGACTTATTGCCTGGGATAACGAGGGTCTTATGAAGTGAAAACACAAAAAATGACGTGAAATTTGTTTTCAATTTTTCAAAAGCGGACTTCCTCTCTTGACCAGTGGTCGCAGACCTATCAAGTATGGAGGGTCTGCTTGCTCAGAACGAAAATAGGTACATATTCGAAATCCTGGATTTTAAAGTCTGGGGTCCGAATAAAGTATGAATAACTTAGAGATGGATCATTCAAACGAATTTCATCAGCGCTAAAATGAAAGATACGAGAGGAAATGTTTCTGTTTGCCGGACCAGTTATTGCATGATGGAAATAAGTACCCGTAGTCATTTGCTTTGTGTCCCATCAAAGGATTCAACAGTACAAAAATATCTTGAGTAGTGCGGTTTTGATTTTAGTAGGATTTTGACATAGTACAGCTTGTTATGATATTGGTCTACAAATAAATGTAACTCAGTATAAGCTGAAAAAGAAAATAACACGGGGAATTCGGGAACGAACTACTGTATTATTCGAGTAAATTTCATCGTCATTAGGATTCACAAAATTTCCGAATAATTGATCATATCCTGTGAATAAATTTCATTATTGACGATTGATTTAAAAAGAAAAAAAAATTACGTCGCTTAATTGTGTAGGATTATCGTGTTGGCTTTGTTCAGAATCGATATTTTTTTTATACAATCTTTGAAGAGGGGGAAGTTTGCTTATCTAGGCAATCAGCATTCAATATCCTGGCTTTTTACCTCTAGCCTGGGCACGAACCCCGATCTCTGGCACGGTGGTACCCACTGAAATAATCGAGCTCCACCGCATTTGACTCCTCGGACAGTCAACCATGTCGTACTCATTCTATTTATTTTTTCAAAATCTTTTTACACAATCGGGGAAGAATACGAAGAAATTCTTTCCATGAAAATCATTTAATGGTGATGAAAAAGCCCATAAGAACAAACAAAAATTGAATTTGGATGAATTTTTTCCCCCCCACACAATAAAAAGGTACTTAAACCAAGTCCGACCTAGAGTAAAGTTTCGATATGGGTTATCACTGGCCTTTACAGCGGTGTAACACGAGAAAAAGAAGTTCACGGAATAATGTCCGTATTTTGAATACAGCACGGTAAGTATCTCTTAACTCCTTTCTGCACAAAACTATCGCAACAACAACAGTTATAAAGAGATATTTACTTACTTCTACTAACCAAAGGGTTTGCCAGCAGGGGTGGATTTCTTTCAGAGCTCATTGGCAGGGTACGGTCGCTTTAGTGACATGACAATGAATGCAAGAAGAGAAGAAATAAACATTTCAATGCTCCTTAAAAATCACGTGCTCAGAAACAGCACAACAAAGCCTGTATCTTGTGAGGGTGTATGTAGCCCAGTAGTTTGAGTATTAATTCGAGGGTAAGATGCGATGCAGGGTTAGTCTTTATTAGTCATACGTTCAATTAAAAGGAACGATGAAAACTGAAGTAATGCACCTTCTACACCTACGACAGGCAAGATCACTAAAATCTCTCAAATCTCTCAGGATCATGTTTTCAACTGTATGAAAACCGACATAACAGGATTGAGAAATTTCATTTCCTAGCATGTATAAAAATACACACACCCTATTAAAAAGAAACTAGCTTACCGCAATTGGATAAACATTTCTAAAATACTTACACCTTAATTGTCAACCTTTATAACATCGTTTCGAATCAGTGTAGCCCCTGAAATAGTCCGCCCGACCAACCAGCCAGCCAAGTGGGCGACAGATTCCTCTCACTTTGCTCGTGTGAGTGTCTCCGGGTCATATTCTTCTGGCTACAAACTCAAAAATTTGCAGGAGCACCATTTAAAACCATATTATTTTCTCTTCGAAAAAGTGCTTTTTCTTGTTGGATGGTGACAACAATACCTTAATCTAGGACTAGTATTTTTTTTAGATAAAAGATTTTTTTTTAAAGATACTTTTTAGATTATTTGTTCTGGTACACGCGCAGGATACGATGATACATACATGCGAAGTACAAATAATCATGATATGTTTATTTGTCATGTAATAGCCTATATCGAGTCAGTCTTACTAGGGAAAAAAGTATTAATGGTTTTATGGTTAAACCAATGAACCAGAAATAGATAAAAAAAAATCATTCCTGTACCTGAGCGTACCTCGTATAAATGAATCACGATAGCTCGCGCGTGTACCGAGACTAATTATCTGGAGAGGGGGAAAAATCGGGGCATTGTTGACCAATTATGACCAGAGAGACACAGAAAAACATTTTTTAGTGAAAACAAAACAAAACGTTTTTATACGGTGCCAGCTGGTGTTCTCATGGAAATTTTCGAAGTTGTAGCCCCCCAAAAGATGACCAGGAGCTCCTGGAAATACACATACACACAGACTTGACAGACACCAACACTTAGGACTCTGGAAGAAGAATATGTAGCTCACTTGACTGGTTGGTCGGGCCATTTGTGGGGCTATGGTGATTCGATGATAATCTATTGAGAAAATGTTCCTACTACGAGGTTTGATTGGTAGCTTATAGCAAGTTTTGAAAAATTGAATCTTGAATAAAAAAAAAAAAAAAATTACTCGGGTCTGATTAGTCATTCAATAGAAACTGTCATGTCAGCAACGTCATCTGGCAGCATTCCTGATTGGGGTGATCAATTAAAAATTTGGAAAATGAGGTAATCAATGCAATGAATAAGTAGCTTCTCTCGCTGAAAAGGTCCGAATAAAAAAAAAGTGAACGCTGCCAGACGGAAACTACGCGACCGATTTAGTATAATCTTACATTGTAAATTTAAGCCCTCCCCCATACCTAATCGGAGACGGATTAACAAAAAAAACAAAAAAAAAAAACAAAACAAAACAAAAAATAAAACAAACAACAAACAAACCTTTTTTTTTCCAAAATTAATAATGAATATATGTTCAAATTTTCAGCTGTCCAGTTTTGTTGGCACGGCTTCCACGCGCACTATATACATGGCCGGCCAGCCAGCCAGCCAAACCAATCTAAAAACTTTTGTGAACAGTTTTGGTTGACTGTTTCAACTAGTGTTCATAACTTTCTCATTATTCGACTTGCAGTTCACCATGAATTCCGATTTATTCAGAATGTTGCATCGGATGCCAATGTTCACTGTTCAGTGTTTTCATTTCGGAAACTCAGACAATAAGGCCTGTGTTAGCCATGTTGCCAACTCAAATTTTTTAATGCTAATTCACCACAAAAAAAAGTGTCAAAAATTGCCGAACCGCGATTGAAAAAAAAAACAACCAAGCAACAAATTAACAGTTTTAGCCATTTTTAAAAAGCTAAAAACGGCAAAATAGTCAATAATGGCTAGGAAATAGCTAAAAATTGGCTAAAAATGCAAAATAAATAAATAAATAAAATAGCGCTATATGATGAATTTTCGCGCTGCCAAAACCCAAAACGCGCTCAATTAGCAACACTGCGCGTAAGGGATTATATGAAAAATAAAACTCTTTGACGAAGTCCAGATAATTCATTCAGAAAAAAAAAAAAAGAAAAAACGTTTGGGAAGAAAAAAGCTTTTTTGTTCCTGGAATTTAATAACACAACATTAAAAACAGAAAATGCCATTTAAAACTTAATTAATAGAGCAAGAAATGTGTAAGTAGAACTTTAGGTCCCAACCCCAACCGTCCTTTGTTTACAAATGAGTTCTCCAGCTCACAAAGAATTCCAATGGAAAGTGGGGTATCGAGGCGGGACATGGGGCGTTCGCTGTCACTTTTCGGAGTTTCGTTGGGGGGGGGGGCGAGGGTCAAAAGGGAATAGGTCTACTCGGAATATAACAATACTATCCTTTATTGAAAAGTTCCAGCTTTCTCATTCCCTCGCCCTCGGAGAGAAGGCCAGAACCGAGGCCAGGGTGGGGTGTAGACCCCTCACCCCACCCCAGAGGGGGAGACCTTTCCAGTTTCAAAACCAATGACAGATCTTGAAAGTTTATTTCAATCTTTATTTCAAATTATGAGCCCCCCCCCCCAAAAAAAAGCAACTGATAAATGGTTATTATATATAATAATACATAACAGTTTACTTGAGGAATGTAAAAATTATTTTCCACGATTAACGCTTGAAGGAGACAATGAAACAAATCTCAAAATAACGAAAATGATAGTCCGTAGACAGGGGCGTTGCTGAGGGGCGGGACAGACTATTTGAAAACACCCCCGGTCCCAAAAAGCTTTGTAAACAGTAGAAGCTCACCTACTGCATTTCATATCATGTAATGGTGGAAGGGGTCTCACCAGGGAGCCAAGCCCCTCGAGTCCAAAAATCTCTAGCTACGCTTCTGGTCCTAAAAATAACTGGAGAGAATTCTCTCTTTGTCACGGTTTGTCACAAAGAATTAGGTTTAATTTACGAAAAATTAAAATGCAGTTTTTAACAAATCAGTTATACTCAGCTAAAAAAAATGCAATATCGTTCTGGTTTGATAAACTTGACAATTCTACTGTACTTACCAACTTAGTGTTTTTATTTCATTATACTGTTTTACCCCACAATCCGAAATTAGTCATCGTAAACCTTTCGTTAGCAGAGATGACGTAAAAACGAAGTATCAATAACCAATATTTTTGGGAAGTGTTTTTAGCGTTCCCAGACCCCCCAAATGGTGAGCATGGTATGTTAGACTGAGTCACTGGAGGCTGGCGTGCTTGGTGATACAAGAGGCTAGGGTGTAGGTAAGAGTGAAGAGGTGCCCATCACCTCCATAACAACTCGCTACATAACATACTGAGCGCTATTTTCGCTTTTTTCGTAGAAGCCAAAAAAGTAGCGTAAAGCGAACTTTCGAAATTCAGTGTTGATGCTTTCTCAACAAATAATGGCCATTAAAAACAGTTTTTTTCGCATTTCGTTGGAGACTCCCGCAATTGTAAAGCTAAGCGCTGTCCTCACCCCGCGCATGTAATGAATGTGTACGAATCTCTCACATAGAAAAAAAATATGCCTGTTAAAATGTTTTCCTCCTATTTGCATACCTACCAAGTCTCCCGCATTTCGCAGTTTGAAATAGTGTTAAGACAGGTTTTCAATGCACTGAAATATCTGTTTGAGAGCTTCAAGTATTCAAAATCTTCTTCGCACCTGACCATGGTGTGTATGGGATGGGGGCATTGTTTAGGTAATCTCTTCTTCCGAGAATTTCGAAGCCTTGGTCGGGCTAATGTTTAGTGTTTATTTTAATTTTATAACTTGGCCTCGATAAAAAAAATCTCGTAAATGCTGATTTTACACTTTAATCTCAAATTTGACGAGAAAAAAAAAAAATCAAGAGTCAAGTTTACATTGTACATCACTCTCATTAATATTTAATAAAACAATCTTGATTTTCGCACGTAAAACAATAATTCAGTAGTGTTTGTTTTGTCTTTAGAAATCGTCAACAAAACTGTCAACATAGGTTTCTTCAGCCTTAAGTCAGTCTGGCGGTGTATGCATGTATATATGTATCATACGTATAGACTGCACTGATCGAGCTAGAGGGCTGAAAATTCAGACATTAAAACTCCTAATTATGTCTTGAAACCACATTGAGAATGCGAGAGAAGTCATTTTTAATTGACCATCCCTAACACGATATGCTGCCAAAAGACGTTGGTCACATGATGGTTTGTATTGAGTGACTAACCACACCTGTTTTTTTTTTTCCTTTTTTCGATTTGTTTCAATAACATTCAAACTAATGTTCAATGCTGTGTAGAGATAATTTCATTTTTTTTTTTAAATGCCCCCCCCCCCGAAACGCCCTAGGGGAGACTTTTTGTCTCTCTCTTTTAAATTGAGTCAGTACACCCCACCAACAAAAACTAGGGAATCCAGATTCCTTCACCGCTGCTACCAGAGAATAAATTGCTGCTTTTAAAAGCAGAGGAAACCGAATTTTTTCCCCAAAAAGGTCAAGGCCGAAATATAGCAGCTGGTGAACTGTTTATATCCAGGTATACCTTGATTAGTGCGCTTTATTCGTTCTAAATTTTTCCGTACTGTTCAAAACCACACTGTTCAAAGTCTTACTATTATTTTGAGTGGGTGTTTTTTTTCAGCTTGTACTTAGTTACATTAATTTGCACAGCAGTACCTCAACAGTACTAGACCAAAAACCGCGATATTCAAGGTATTGCTGTATCTAAATCGCTTTTTTTTCGTTGACGGTAACGGATAACGCGAGGAGTGCTCTAAGTTTATACGTGTGTGTGTGTGTGTGTGTGTGTGTGTGTGTGCGTGCATTAAGTTACTCTGGATGTTTTTATAGGATCGGAGGAGTCAGCTTTAGTATACTACAACTACTAACTACAAGTCAAGTGAGTTTTATCTGGAAAATAATGATGGTGCCTTCAACTCGTATCCAGGAGAAGATGGAGAGATTCATGTAAGAACAGAACTTGGCGTATTCCTCTGAAATGGATCTCAAGTGTGTGCCTTATCTAGATATGTTGGAGAAAGAAGAGAGAATAATTGCGAACACACACACAAATAGAGTGAGGAGAAAGAGGGGGCAAGGAGAGATTTATTTGCGGTAAGCCGTTAGAGAGGATCGAACCTGGCAACAATAGCTTGTGAGACAGCTCGATAAGTACTGCAACACAAAGAAAACGGTATTTACAAGACACAGATATGAGGGATCCAGATTGAATCGAACACATTGCAGTAATCACATGCTCAAGGGCGTAGCTGGAGATTTGGGGTCCCGACGGACTTGGCTCCTTGAGGGGGTCCCGTTCAACATTTACTGAGATTTGTCATTGTATAATGTTAGTTGAAATGCAGTAGGCGAACTAATATTCATTAATCTTTCAGGGCCCCTCCATTGGGTTGGGAGCCGAGGGAGTTTTCTTGAACCCCCTTCCCTAAGCTATGCCCATGCGTCAGCTAGACTAGCTCTATAGCGATTGTTCATTCCAGGAGTCGTCAAAAATCATTAAAAAACGAACAGCAGAAATGTTGCAAGTTTTAGGCCCGTTGCCAGGAAAGGGGCAAGAGTTAGCCCCTCCTGAAAATTACCTGTCCCCCTCTGGTGCATGTGATGTAATTGTTATCAATTAAGCGCTTTTCAGTCTCGATTTAGAATGCAGAAAAACAGTTAGCGCGGGTGTGTTTGACCATTTTTGGTATATTTTGGATGTGTTTCGGACATTTTGTGGCTATTTTAACGCTTTTTAAAGCAATATTCCTGCTAAACAAGTGCCCCCTCCCTATACCCTGGTGACAGGCTTGAATTGATTCAATTCGATATGTATAGTAGTCCCACCTTATCCAAGGGAGATACGTTCCAAAACCCCTAGCAGATACCTGAAACCGCGGATAGAACCGCTTATGTTTTCCAAAAGTTTAATATATAAATTAGGCACAATAACAAATTAAGAACAAGTATGGCACGCCTGCTCAGAAGATGCATCCTATTTCATGAAAATCTTCAGGTGGTTTAAACTTGGAATAATGAGACGTTTTCCTTTATTTATGATGTCGTTATTAGCAATAACCGACACAGAAATATCGTCGTTGATCATAATAACAATCAAATTTTCTAAAGAATGGCGTAACTAGAAAAATTCGATAGAAAAAAAAAACCGGATTCCCCCTCTCTCAATTCTATTCAAGACGCACATTGCGTGATAAAAACGTCAATATTTGCTGTCACAAAATGTGTTCATTTCAGAAGAGTTTGTTTTTTTTATTATTGTAAATTGACTCCCGAACACACATCGAGAACCGCTGACCCAAACAACTTCAAACTGCAATATATATCTGGCGAATATCGACCTCGTATAATGGCCAGTTGTCGAGTTATCTCGGTATAAACACACACACACACACACACAGAATTAAGGATAACACCCAGTAGTAATAAGGTGTAACTAGTAAAAATGTCACGTGACGTTCTTAACGTATTTTTAGCAACTTCAACAAACGATTTCATTGTCCTTTTCTTATTTAAAGTCGAGAACTTCCACTTTTTCACTTAAAGGAATCACTTTACAGCTTCTCTTTGGCATATTCAAAATCCCAGTAGCATCACTAATCTTGCGTTTTGGGGGCCATTATCAAGTAAAATTTTGTTTATTTCTATGGTTGACCTCGGGTTACTGGAACCGCGCAAAGCGAAACCGGATAGGGGGGTTATTGTACATCGAAGTATTTCAAAAAGTCATAAGAGTGCGTACACACATTCAATTGAAATAGGTGATCGTAGTAAGTAGTAAATAAAAGGCCTAATTTCATCATGCTAGAATTCAGTGCATGTGTACCTATATTCATCATTGCGTAAAGACTAAAGAGGGAAGAAGCTGGAACACTCACACATCAATCGATGAATGAATTGTGAACGCAGCGTGTAGTGTATGGATTGTAATTTTATTTCATTCAATAATGGATCCATATGCAGCCTCACTGCCGTATATTTTAACGTACTTCATTGTGTAGCCTTCAAGAATCGACAATATTTGTCGATTTCGTTGGTTTAACTGGCTTTTTGTTCTCGGAAGATTCGACACGACTGGTGGTAGTCGTACTGATTCTGACATCTGTCTATAGACTTGAGAACAGAATTTTGGTACGATTGACCCAGGGCCTATCAGACGGAAGTGCAAGGGGGTACATCGTACCCGGTCACAGGAGGCCTGGGGTACAAAATAAATAAATAAAAAGAGATAAATAAATAAAAACAACACGGGAATTTCCAGGGATTTCAGAAAATATATTGAAGACAATAAAAACAGGACGACAAATATGGAGAAGAAGAGGAGGGGGCTTGAAAAAACTTTGTACTCTCTGAGAAAAATACCTCACATAAGCCTTGGATTGATTTTAAGCTTAGCACGATAAAAGGCCGAATAGGGCAAAAGTATAGTAGGAAGATTGTGTTGCGCCAGCCTTCCAAGTGGAGAAGGCCTACCTTTCTTGAAAATTGGCACTCTGGCTCGTTCAATATGGGTTTGAGCACTAAAACTGACGACAGTAGCGGAAAATGCGCAACTGCTGTAAAAATTCCAGATCTAAATTCAGCTACCTCACACACACACGCATGTATTCCCAATTTATATATATATATATATATATATATATATATATATATATATATATATATATATTACGTACACAAAGGTTGATCAATAAGTCGCTGGCCTGACACGTAGCTATATTTCCATCTGATATTGTAATTCTCTCTACATAATGTAGGATCAAGGTGATTAATATTCACCACCGAATTAAGTGCATTGACAAAGAAGGGGATTTGAAAAATAAACACTTGTGTGGTATGATTTTTTTTTTTTCGTCATTGAGCTCTGGACATTGATGTACCTAGGTGTGCGTGTGAGGGGGGGTATTTCACTTTCTCTGACAGAACTGGAAAATAATTTTGAAACGAGATTTCAAATATGTAGCCGAGGGTAGGGGTGGGAAGAGTCAATTTGAAAACGCCCCTCACCCCCAATAATGTGTGAGTATGAGTGTGAGCGAGTGAGTGTGTGTGAATGTGTGAGCGAGTGAGTGTGTGTGAATGTGTGAGCGAGTGAGTGTGTGTGAATGTGTGAGTGAGTCAGTATGTGTGAGTGAGTGAGTGTGTGAGTCAGTATGTGTGAGTGTGAGAGTATGTGAGTGTGAGTGTGTGTGCGAGTGAGTGTATCTGTGTGTCTGAGTGTGTACAAAAGGCTCGCCTCCCTTTCTAGCTACACTTTTATCCAAATCGTTATCCCTACTATAATTTGAGAAATC
This sequence comes from Thysanoteuthis rhombus, assembly GCA_963457665.1. Classification (NCBI taxonomy): domain Eukaryota; kingdom Metazoa; phylum Mollusca; class Cephalopoda; order Oegopsida; family Thysanoteuthidae; genus Thysanoteuthis; species Thysanoteuthis major. The sequence goes on from OY735232.1 coordinate 27,758,665, forward strand.
TCCGTGCATATGCACCAAGATGACTCGACAATTGGTCATTGTACGGAGTAGATATTTACCATTTATGTTGCACAGGGCCATCCGGTGTCAAGTTTGAATTCGGTTCACAATGTGAGGATGGCTCGATCAACAGAGAAAATTCATCTTGAAATGGACACAATTTTTTGTCCAAATATATACGTCACCAGCATAGGTTTTTAGGTGAATGGCGTAACGGCATTGAAAAAAAAATCTGTTTTGAGAGAGATAGAATAAAAGAGGGAAGGAGTTCTTATCTGTCAACTTTTTCAGTAGAACCTGTTCAAAGTAGATTATAGTCAAGAAGACGCAGCAGCATTTCAAAAAATTGTTTCAATTGTTATCACTTTTGAGGACGATATCCTGTTTTGATTGTTGCTATTAACGACATCATAAATAAAGAAGCACGTCACATTATTAACATAACAATTATGACAGACTGCTCAACAACACACCGACCCCTTTCAAACATGCACTTAACGAACGGACATGAAAAACGAAAAAAAAAAAAAAAAAAAAGGATTTTTCTTCACCAATAAGCAACAACCATCCGCAGACAGTTCGTCATTTGAATAGAAGAAAGACTTATTAAAGCAAAGGAAATAGACGTTTCCCAACGTATTTCCCCCGAACTACTGAGAACAGAGGCGTTAGTATTAGAACACCTTATATAGCGATATTTCGATCAGTGCGGATTTCGATGTAGTACGCTTAAGGTATCGCCGTACTGAAGTAAAGTATGAGCTGAAAAACAAAAAACAAAACCAAAAAAACCCAAATTATTCATGAGAATAAGACCTTGAAGTTAGGAAACGAATTAACCGCACTATTCAAGGCATATCTGTATCATTTATGTTATTTTATTTTACAAGGTCTAGGGAAGCCCTGCTTAGAAAAAGTACGTTTTAAACGACTTTTTCGCTTTCACGGAAAAAAGCGTTATGTGAAAATAATAGCGTTTCCGTGTTTGTTATGCAGCCAGTCGTTTAAGAGGCAGTGAACTTCCTGTAACTGCCAACAACCCAACCTCTTACGAATCAGCCTAACATACCATCCACAACGTTTTTCAAGTCTGGGAACGCTCGAAATATTTTCCCGTAAAGATTAGTAGTAATTGTTTTTTCGCTTTATTGAGGCCTACGAAAAGGTTTTATCGGAACGCTCTCGGAGAGAGATGGACACCTTTATATCTGTTTCAATGGATGATAGCAGTATCACATAAACAATAATACATTTTATAGTAGTAGTAAAAAAAATTAGGTCAACTCAAATAGTAAAACAATAACATCAAAATTGTCACTGTGCGAGGGGACTTTTTTTTTTACCCAACTCAATATCGAGAAAGGAAAGAAAATAGGAGAAAAATGAATATCGTCGAATTTTCCAAGCGATCATACTATACTACATCAAGCTATTAGAATGAATAATATATATATATATATATATATATATATATATATATATATATATATACACATAAAACAACGAAAAAGTATTTATTGGTTTTCGTTTTGTTTTTCAAACTGAAAATACGGAATTACTTTAATTTTTTTTTCACCTTTTTTTCATCTTCGTAATTTATTAGTCGCTTTTTCTTGCAACTTTTACTCAGACTGATTACTCTTCGGCAGTGAGCAAACAGAAAAATAAAAAAAATACAAATACGGAGATAATTACATTAAAAGCTAAAAAATTTCGATAAAAAAATGACAGAGAAAAAAAAACATTGAAACAAATTGATTTGTAGAGATCTTTAAAACAATTTAGCAGCATTGGTTTTCAAGCATGAAAAAAAAAAAAAAACATGGCATTTTTTTTTTTTAATTAACGGTTATAGAGAAAATAGATACCACCCGCTTTTCGACCATTCGCTCTACGCCATTTTTTCGTTTTTACGAAAAAAAAAAAAAAGGCCAACAGCGAAAATAGCATTCATTTGCAGTCAGCGCACATCCTTCTCCACGATTTATCACACAGCAATCTCCTGCTACTCGCACCAACTCAACCTCTGACGACTTAGCCCAACATATCATTTTTGGGTCAGGGAACGCTCAAACAATTTCCTCATGTAAATAATGGTAACTGCCGCTTTGCTTTATACTACCAGTCTTACGAAAGTTTTTTTTTCTCTTCATATGTGGACGTTCTGCTTACGGTTAGCGGGGAAAACTTGGGGAAGTATGAGTACGCTCTGATCAATACGAAACGACAGAAAGCCAGCTATATACAGGAGTATCTTGAATAGTGCGGTTTATTGTAGGTTAAAGTTTTGATGTAGTGTTGCTGTACGTATTAATGTAATTGAGTTGAAGCCGATATCAAGACACATCAAGACTTTCAACAGGGCGGTTTTGGACAGGACGGAAAATTTCGGAACGAATTAATCGCACTAATCAAGGTATACCTGTAAATTTGATAGAGGAAGGGCGCTTGCTTGATCTAGTAGTTACTATCTCCATCATACCATACAGTAGCAGGTCCTTATTTCCCCAGAGATTAGCTTTTTTGTTTGCAACCTTGAAAAAAATCTATGAAAACTATGCACAAGCAATGTGAAGTACAAACAAATAATCAATCATACAGAAATGTAATGTTATTTCAAGCTGTTCGTTACATCGCAATCAAGGGGTTTTGTTTCCCCAATTAAATACGAAAGAATGTTTATTGTTGATGAGTTGTCAACCACGACGATTAATGTCATTGTCAAGTAGACAGAACAGGCGTGAGAATACAACGAACGAAAATCAACAGAAAAAAAAAAGCTGTTAATACTTTTTGATTAGTTTAACACACTTGAAATACATTTTTTTCCCCGAAGTTTTGTCAATATCAAAACGGTTTTTTAGGATATAAAACAAATACAATACCGGAAAGGGGGAAATTTTGGGATAAAACAGCGAAATCTCTTGGAAAGACTCTTGGTTTTCACCGTAGTTATTTTCACAGCAACATCATTTGAATATGAATCAAATCAGAAATTGATCCATTGAATCGGTTGAACTAATTCGGTCAAATGGTCAAGCTACCACCAGCCGCGGGCGCCAGCTGCCACTTTTCGGAACGGTGGAGGGCCAAAAGGATATTTACGGAATAGCAGCAACCCTCTTACAATTTACCTTGAAATAAAATGGGTACAGTAAATAGGGGGTATATAAAAGCAATTGTACAGCACCAATCACCGTATCCTTTATTGTCTATGAGGTTCAAACTTTCAACCCCTATAACCTGAGGTGCGATGGTCTGTTGCAGGCGTGTGTATGTGTGTGTGTGTGTGGGGGGGGTTATTCCGTTTGCATACCCAGTGGACGCCAATGGCTACCAAATATTCTGACCGAATTTAAAAAAAAAAAAAAAAAAAAACTTTTTGCGACTGATTTTTTTTTCATTGAATAATGCAATAGGTTGTTTTTTGAGTTCATTTTTCAATAATTTCGAAAGGAAAAGCAATAAACAAACACTGATAAACTGCTACAGTCTCGAAAAAAAAAACAAAAAAAACCCCAAAAGTCCACAATAATAATAATAAGACCCAGACCAAAATCAGTTTCCTCCCTCGATCCGAAAGTAGAGATCCATAAAAAGAAACCAAGCAGAAATAGGGTAAAGTAAAGGAACAATCATTCTAAATTTAAATGAGGACAATTTTCGAGAGTTCCCACCCTTCCAAAATAACCAACCAAATCATCAGAAATAACACATAAAACCTAAAATTGATACAAGCATAAAAAGAAAAGCTGAAAGGATAGAAATAATGACAAGGTGCGCTCTGCTACTATTCAAACGGTTAGACTCACAGCGAAACAAACGCTGGAAGTCTATTCTCGCCTTCTTTTTTGAAAAATCGGAAAAGTAGCGTAAAGCGAACTTTCGGAAAGCGAGAGATACTAGTAAAAAAATAAATGAATAATCCAACAACGTTAGCAACTAGGTACAGTAGATTCAAACGACATTCAACAAAACTCCCGATGATGATGGTGGTGGTTGTACTACTCTTACCACTACCCCCGCCCGTAAAAAAAGCAACACTCCGTTTTCACTGTTTTTACGAAAAATCAACCAGACAATATATCACTGATTTCTACAATCTTTTTCTTTACAGTTGACCAATGCCATCAAAAGTTTCAGATAAGATACATTCGGCCCCCCGAAACAAACACTAATTCTAATAAGTAAACATAACAGCTAACTTGAAAATTCGACAAGATTGACAGGTAGTTTCTTTTTGGCGTTCTCGTAGTTTAGCGCCCCAAATTATTACGCTTGGTTTGGAAGTACTCGGTCAATTACAACAACAAACTAAACAGATAAAACCTAAAAACAGATCGTAAATAAAAAAAAATCAAGTAAAAAAAAATACAAAAAAAAAAACTAAAGAGTAAATACTCCATAAGCTAGTCTAACGATGTGTATTTATTTTAGTCAGGAGCACACTACTTCTTTTTAAATATTAAAAGCTGGTATCTTTTCTTTCAAAATTGTAAGAATAATAATATAGCAGTGACCAAACTTTTTTCTCCAGTCTTTATCCATATCTGCTTATTATTCAAATGACAGAATGCAATAACAGCTATTTATGACGCCAAACTAGGAGAGCCCAGAATCTTCGCGTTCAAGTCGGTCAATTGAGAAACATTTTTATGATGACGCGTAAAAACTGAGAAGTCACAGCAGAAGTATAGCTCTGAAAAACACTCTATAGTGGCCATAGGCGTGCTGGGCAGGGTGGCTACTGCCCCTACCCTAAATTCAGCAGAAAGCAGAGTAAAATTTCGGATAAATCAGTGTTATTAGGGCAAAACCCGAACCGTGTAAAATTTTCGGGCAAATCAAGCCCTGTGGCCCCCACCTTTAACCGAGGAGTTCTCATACGCTGAAGGCGGTGGCAATAAAGATGAATTTTCAAAACACTGTACAAATAGTTGAAAATTTAAAAAAAAATCCAACGTAACAAAACAAAAACATTTTCTTTTACCGAGGAAGAGAGAAGAAATACTCACTGATTAGGCTGAATGTGATGGTATGTTCGTTAAAGTAAATCTATTAGACGGCAATAAAAATGTCTCCCTGAAGTTTGACATGTTCATACATTTTGTTGAACGGTTTTACATTAATAACAGAGCGACTTAACGTAAAGGTGAAGACAGACACTACGGAAGAAGGCAAGCTACTTATCACCCATCTCACAGTTTAGAATAAGATAATCTCACTCTATCCGTCTCTTTATATCTTACATATCTGCCTCTTCACAAGTCTCTCTCCATGTCTATTTATCTTTCACAGTCTCGTCATCTCTCTAATATCTATACCAGGTTCTTTATATCTATCCAAGTATCTTCATATCTACCAAGTTGAAAAAAAAAAGTATAACTCGTTTGGATTGATTTATATTTATATATATGTTACAACCGACCAACCTCCTTTTTTCAAAGTGAGGACTGAAAGCGACTGTTCTAATCTCTTTACGTTTTCACCCTCCCAAATGAACACTTGGAGCGTTTAATCATATATTTGACAAGCACTGCCTTATCATATTGATAGAAACTTTCGTAGGGGAACGACGCTTTGTTTCTTTTCACGAACTGACACAAACGTCACAGATGTGTGACACAAGAATTCATGGTGCAACTATAAAGCACTCAGAGAACGCATATCTCTGTCAACGCTGTAAACAAACTGAATTTAAAAAAAAAAAAAAAAAAAAAGAATAAATTCTTGGATCCAATCTCAAATTTAACTATATTTCTTCCTGGGCCCATGACCCACCCTTCCACAAAATTTAATTGAAATTCATTGAAAAACTGCTGGAGATATCGTGTCGATAGACAGACGGAAAGAGACGGGGAAATACATCTCTCCAACTTCGTAAACAATGGAAATATAATATATTCAATATGTATACGGTTGCCAAATTAGCTATTTTTTGGCTAAATCTGACTGACTCCCTCCAATTTAGCCGATAAAATTTGATGAATTTAATAAAGGTAAATGATCAATTTTTATATTGTACTGGAGTCGTGCTTATTTTTATTTTATCTAATTTTATTATTTTTTTTTTGAAAAGCGGGTTCTAAATGAGTAACATGAAATACATAAAATTCAGCCAATTTTAGCCATTTTTGTAGACAGCTTTAGTTATAAATAGCAAACCTTACTAGGCAACACTGGATAATACATACTTCGGGGTTCTGTTTGAAGCCCACGATTTTTACCTTGGCCTTCCTTCAGGCTTCAGTGAACTTTTTTACGATGACGGATTTACTCACTGTCAATGAGGTGCGGAGTTGTTCTAAATAGCATAGAAAATTGGGTCGGTGAAGCCAGCTCAAATTCTGGCAAAGGCAATTTGCGTTCACTTCGCACTAAATGCCTCTAGGTAAAAGGGATGAATCCATCTCTTCCTGTGGGTCAAGTTAGAGATTACTGTGCTGCGCTATTAGTAGTAATGTGCAGCCCAGAGTAAACCTGTTGCATATTGACTAGAGAGGAGACGGGCTCTCGCTCTATCGAGGAGGAGTAATCCATTAGCGCCGAGAAACGCCATGACGGCACGCATATAAAAAAAAAAAATTCAATTCATTCAAAAAATAACAATATTAATTTATGTATCTTGCATTCATTTTCTTTCATTAATTCTCTCATTTCTATTCATTTGCGCATCGTTTTAAACAGAGTTGTAAAACTTTAAAACCGGGACCACATTCCCTAAATCGTGCCTTCGATTTTTACATACTACTCACGGAGCGATATTAGAAAATGAAATTCTTTTGAATGTAAGAAGAAATGATAGAAATTAAGTTGTGCGGTCCCTAAAAAGAACTGCAACCTCTCTTGAAGCTAGTAGTATTGTTTCAATTTCTCATACTCCAACAACTGTGGTCCCGAATTACTTAACCCATTGCAAACATTCCTGTTGCACAATCTTAGGGTTTGGAAATCTGGGACCACAGTCATTGGGGATGTCAAAATAGAGCAATACTGCAAACTCTGTAGGAGGGACCGCACTACTTAACGTACAAGTTAAGATAAGATAGGAGATAAATAATGCGTAATTTTAATTTACAGTCACTCTTTTTCGCATATCTGTTGAGATTCAGATATAAAAAAAAGGAAAAAAAAATAGAAAAATATTTTTCTGCAAGTATTTTTGTGGCCTTTGTTTCCTCCGGAAATTTGTAAATAGTTTTTTCCCCCCGAAAAAAAATCTCAAAAAAATTTATTTTTTTCCAAAATGACAAATTTCCGGAGGAAACAAAAGTCTTGATGATTGAAAGCATTAAAAAATGCTGGCGAATAATGTTTCATTTCTCTTTGTCAGAAATTCGGTATCATCCGCGCGCCAATGGCTAGGATTCAGCAAGTAAGGAATATAGCATCCAACAAATACGAACAGGTGTGAATAGAAGTGATCAGTGTGGCTAAAACAAGCACTATTTCTTTTTAAAATAGCAACGAAAACGCCGAAAATAACCAAAAAGATACCAAGTACGCGCGTGCGAATTTGGCACTTTTTCACACCGCCAAGACAAGGAACGCGCTTTATGTAGCGCGGAAAAATGAAATGGTGATGTTTCGCAAAAAAAAAAGATGGCTTACGTTGTAAAATTAGCACACTTTTGTATTAATTCATATCACATTCACCAGGTGGGTGGGGGGGTCAAGTGATTTCAGGCGACGGACTTTATAATCCGAATCTCAACTTTAAAATACCATTCTATTCAAATTAGCTTGGTCGTACTACGTTATCAAAACTTCGGTGTCATAAAGTAGTAGTACTCTGAGTCGCATTTTTGGCCTTATAATGGCCAAAATTGGCCTTTTTGAAGAATATTTGGACATTAACTTTATTTGATTTTCTGCCATTTTGAACATTTTTTTCATTCCCTTTAATTTGAAAAATAAAAAAAAATCTTGCAAGTAATTTTTGTGCTTCCAAGACCTTCGTTTTCTTGGAAAGTTCGTCAAAAAAAAAAAAAAGTTGATTTTCGAAGCTTATATTCGGGAGGTTCTACAATATAATGCTAAAAACTGGAGCCTTTATTTCTGCCATTCAAACGGAACAACACGTTGACGTAGTTGCAGTGATATTTTCAATAAATTTTCATTTTTGTGTGTACAACAGTATTGAAATATTAAAAGAACAATTTTAGCATTTGGCAATTTTTTGGCTACTTTCCCGGTTTGTTTTCTGGTCAGAAACGTCACAAGCAATCTGGTTGGCAACCCAAGTAGTAGTAATCAATATAGCAATAAAGTTATTTGTGTGAAGCTAAGTAAACGCAGCTGGCGTCTGTGAAAAACAGGAATTTTTGGAACTTAGTCAACAAGTTGCCGTTAGACAGGAGTTGCAATTGATAAAGACAAAGGAAAGATGACATTTTTATTGAGAGGACACAAAAATGTCAGTTTATTAGTGTTTCCGTTTTTTAAGAAACGTTTGTTTACTAGTGAGCTTTTGAGAGCGATTATTTATTGTTTTAGGAACACAATGACTTGAGAACAAGCGTACTCAAGAGGGAAATCCAATCAATGGTGTAGCTGAGGATTCAAAAAGGAAGGAGGTTATCGGTAAACACTCCTGAGCCCCCTATGGTGGGGTCCCAAAAGCTTTAGTAGTTCTTCATACACTGCATACTGACAAATCTCACTAAATGTTGGAGGGAGGCCATCGTGGAGCCAAGCAATCTCATATCTTAAGCTACATCTCTCAATCTAGTTTGATATATATATATATATATATATATATATTATTAATAATTACTCGCCTAGAAGACATGTATTCTGTAACTTCAGAAGGGACTGCGTATAGTGATCCTTTTGGGGCAGTTATATAGATAACAATATCCGGCTGATAAAAATTAACCCGCGTTAAGCGATCACTTAAACGTATTGTTTGGGACTGATCTTGATAGCAATAACCATTTGATAAACCCCTGATTATGATAAGCGGTTCCTTTTGTATTGTCTGTGGTATAAATTTAACTAAACGTGTTTTTTGCAACAGTAATAAGTAGATTAATAGAAAAACTTATGAAAATTTGATTCATCGTATCTTGTTGATTCTTATCGTAATGCTCAGGTTGATTTATTTTTACACTGTACAACCCCAAAATAATGGCGATGCTTCATTAGAAAAAAAATCGGTCAGCTTAGTTGCCAAATTGAAAAAAGTACTAAAAAGTATTTCATGCGTAAAGATTGTACGATCTTTGAAGTCTTAAGCTGCATACAAATAATAGTAGTTTATGTATTGAAATTTATAGTAAGACTAGTGGGCTTTCTGGTGCAAGTATTTTAGTATCCCGTCATCCCCGCCATACACACGTAGTCTGTCTCGAAACTAATGAGACTGGTTGTGTACTAATATTCACCATCAACTTGACGAACCGACTTTATTTCCTTTAAATTGTTCCCTTGGGAAGTCACACACCGACGAAGACGTTGTTCACACTCCTGGAAACAGCACGGGAAGTCTTTAATCGACACAGCTTTCAGTTCGTCACGACCTGTTGAATGTTTCCAACAGTTTATGGATGGTGACCACGGATTTGGGGTTTGATCGGAAAAGAAAGGTGATCCGGGATCCTTCAAACCTGTCGTAACGGGCGACGTACCATGGATTGGGAAGTAGCCCAAGAGCAACTCACTGCGTCCAAATAAAGCAAAAATGAACAAATCCAAGATCAAATCGATGTTCATTTGTTCTTGTGGTCATCGACGTAGTGTTCATGAGGAAGGTTTGGTTCTAGGACAGACAGTCAACCAAACTCACAACCAAGTGGTCGTTGAACTACTCAAAAAAAAAAGAAAAAAAAAGGGGGGAGGTCATTCAGGTCCGGACAGAGATCGCCGACTCTTGAGTGCTTCATCACGATAACGCCCCTGTCACATGGCACTACCTGTGAGCGAGTTTTTGACCAGAAGAATATTTCTGTGGTATTATCAAACTAACTTGCTCCCCTGATCTGAGTCTTGCGACTATTTCCTGTCATCAAAAGAAACTAAGAAAACCCCCCCAAATCTGTGGTCACCATTTGGGATCTGTTGAGAACATCTAACAAGTCGTGACGAACCAGCTGGAGGCAGCGTCAGTTGAATACTTCTACCACCGTTTCCAAGGACGGGAACAACGTCTTTGTCGGTGTTTGCCTT
>OY735232.1:27769031-27786531 GCA_963457665.1 Thysanoteuthis rhombus
ATAGTTTTGATTGATCTGCACAATTCGTTATGCGGTGAGTGGCATACTCCTGTATTAATAATAATAGTGGTGCCTCTCAAAGCGAAGGACACTTATAACCAAGTCTTTCTTCTATACTAGCAAGATGTCCAAATTGAAAAAATCTTACTGAAATATTTTCAGTTAGCGAGAACAGAAAGTTAGGAAATTTCATAAAATTATCCAGTATCTAGATTTCATTTTCAACTATTCAGATTTATATCTAGATTCTAGTTGTTTATTTTTAGACAGACAGACGGGCATTTGCTGAATTATAATAAGATTATGTATAGTTAACAACTTGACATTATTCATGAAGTAATTAATTAGTACATCATGAATTAATTTCACAGCTATTATTAGGGCCTTAGGGTCGGAATTTCTTTATTTGGAACGAACCACTGAAATCCAATAGGTTTTATTCCCTTGAACGAATTGACGTCTTGTAGAACGGAATGTCCTCGTTAAGAGCTGTACCAAAGTAACTTATTTTTTTTTATCGACATTTGAACTTCCACTTTCGAATCCTTTACGTAATTAGAAGGAAAATAATTGGTGGTACGATGAGGCGTGGAGTTACTACTACTACTGAAGTTGTTTGTAGTGGTTGAGGCCACATCTGCGTGTATTATTCAAGAGGGTCAGTCTACTGACTTATTGGTCTTGCAGGACCAGTATAGAGCGTTCCATAAAATAAGGACCCAATCTATTTTTGTTCAAACAGTGTAGAACTAGTCTGAGACTTGATGAGATTACTGCACAAGTGCTCGGTTCAAGTGATTCATCACAGAGTCAAGTGCATTAATAAAGGAGGAGAAAATAGATATTTGTTGATTAAAAATGATTTTTCATCATTGCCGGATGGACTTATTGATTGTACCTACCTACCTACCTATGCGCGTGTGTGTACTGTATAATAGTTCACCTTCTATTGAATATTCTACACTGAATTAAGTGCATTGACAAGGCAGAAAATAAATATTTGTGTGATATGTAAAAATTTATATATATATATATGTGTGTGTGTGTGTGTGAGTGCGTACTCCCTCTATCTCATGAGAGGCTGGCGAGATGCCCAAGAATTTCCCCAAAATCGTAAGAGAAACGAAATAGAAATCCTCCTTACAAGGCAGAAGTGAGAAGTAACCACTGATGATATGCAGGTGCCTGGCATACGTTTGTTTGGATTGAGCCACCCTTCCCCAAACACACACACCCAATGTGTACAATCAAACGCTATATACGTATGCATTTATAGTACAGTATGCACTCAAACACGTGTGCATAGTTTTGTGTCAAACGAAACTTGGGTATAAATTCATTGACTTCCCAGAGAAGCTAAGTGCTTCCCTTTTCCGGTATTAGCGCAAGTTGTTATTTCTCGCCAGGAGGATTCTCGTAGTTTATCGTCCCAAATCATTATCGTTGTGAAGGCACTCGGTTTGTTACAACAACACAACAAAAATATCAAATATAATCACCCCGTCAGCTATTTTAATTATTTTACCATATAGTTGGGAGAGAGCATACCATTTTTCTTTTTGTTTTGAAAGCTCGTATGTTGTCTTCCGAATGAATAAAAAGGAAATACAAATAGTAATAAAAAAATATTGATGCTGTAAAATAAAAAAATGAAAAATAAAAACACTCAAAGAACAAACTGAAAGTTTCTTTTATTAAATTTAATATCAGCTTAATATTTTGTAACTGACGGCTTATAAGTATTCTAACAATTGTGCTGTGATAATTTGGGACGCTTAACTACGAGAAAAATTCAGTAGGCGCGCTTTTATCAAAATCATTATCTTCGATCTAATCGAAAGAAACAAGTAACGAAACTAGATTAGGAAATACAGGGAACTTGGCTCCTTGAGAGGGGCTCCAACATTTAGTGTGCATTGAGATTAGCTGAAAAAAAAGAAATTTGCAAAAAATATACCGATCACCTAATGGGTGAAATTCAAAACAAGGACTTAGATTAATTACTTCTGCAATCATGTACGTACAAATTAATCCTTGTTATTGTGTAATGTCGGTAAAAAATGCAGTAGGTGAATTTGAATTTATAAAGCTTTTGGAAGCTCCCGTCCATTTGAGACCAGGGGACGTTCTCAGATGGTCCCCTTTTATCCCTTGCTTATGGAGAGCTAGAAAGATCCACCCCGAATAGAAAAAAAAGGTGGTCAAGAGAAAATCAATTAAAAAAAAAAAAAAACAGAATCTTCCAGAGTGGTCGAGAACCTTCTGGTTGTTAGCGTTAAGAACGCTGACCCGGTGCTTTATGATTAAATTTCAACTGAATCGTCAGACGAGTGCGAAAGGGGGGGGGGAGAACGTCTTCCTTTCTTCCTCTTAGCGATGAGAGTCCGTCCCCTAAGACCTGGCGAATGTCAAATCTAGGTTAGAAGAGAAATACATATTTTTGAGACGAGAGAAAAACATGTCCGTTCCAGCCGTCTCAGTTGGAAAAATAATTATATTAAATATTTCAATACTTACTAATAAAAAAGCTGCTTCTGCCTGAATCAAAATATCTTAGTAGATTTCTAAAAGAAATATACGGGACACATCCCGGCTGCCTCAGACACCTCAGGATATATATGTCCCTCGAGTCTCGAAAAGGTTAAAACATTGGAGCTACTTTATTTATAATATCAACGTATTTCCCATAAAACATTTACTGTCATCGGGGTATTTGATACCCATCCCCCGATCAAGCCTTTTCACCTGGAGTCTGGGGGTTAGAAAGTTGGGACCATATAGTCAACAAAGGAAAATGATGCAGTACAACTATTTTATGTAACCCCAATTTAATGAACCCTTATAAAAAGATGGTATTCGATGGTAACAGGTTTATTTCTAAGATAATATTCCGAATATATCTTTTTGCCCCAATCCCAGGAAATATATCTTTTTGTCTCACCCTCGGGAATATCCTTTGGTCTCACTACCACCCTTGGAAAATTGGCAGCGGACACTGATGGTTACTGTAACTAAGTTATGAAATCATTCAAAAATTTCTCCAGTTAGATGAATATAGTTTTTTTTCCTTGTATGTAACCGTTCAGATTCCCGAATTGTAACTATGGTATGACTGGTTATACTCTACGACTCATTAATGGTTTGTGAAGAAAAAAAAAATCAATATTTAAAAAAAATCCATATATTTCGAATTATGCAACTTTTTCCTCGTATAAACACGAATTATGAATGGAATGCTGCGACGGCTACCACGGGAAAGTCGATCAACTAAGTACGGACGTTGGGGGTGGGGGGGGAAGTCAAAAGTGTATATTCACAATATATGTCAGCGGCAACCCTGTTACCAGCGAAAAAATAAAACCCGCTTTTTACATAGGTACATTAAGTTGGGGTTACATAAAACAGTTGTACAGCACCATAATCCATTAAGTTTCCAACTTTCAAACCCCCTCAGAGAGAAGACCTGATCCGGACAGGGAGGCAAATGCCCCCTCTCCCCTGCGGACACCCATACAACTAAGTTAACTCAACTGTGTGCTTGTAACTTTCGTTAATCCAGGTGATAGCAGGACGTAATGATTTTAATACAACTACCAAAGTAGTTCTCAGGTAACACTGAAATTTATAAATGCAATGACTAAGCTTTAACATACCAGGTGGTCGCCCAGAGTGCCAACATCTGGAGGACGCCAGAAAAAAAAGTGAGGGGGCGCAGGTCACTTTCTGCTGCTTTGCGTCGCATACACAAGCAGAAAACAACATATTTTATTGATTAAAATTCTTATATAACTCACGATATTAATTTTAGTAAGGGAGATATAATCAAGGCCAAAAAAACTAGAAATTTGTCATTTTTTTTACGACAAAAAGTCAACATCGAAAACAGTGACGTAACCATGGGGTGGCTTCGCTCCTTGAGAGCCCTCTCTAATATTTAGAGAAATATGGCGAAAAAAAAAAAAAAGAAAAAGAGAAAGGACAACTTGCTATAAATAGACACGTACTATTACTTAATAAACCACCCAAAAGGCTGAATTATTATCTATTCAATGCAATTTTTGTATTTGTTGATGTATAATATCAGTAGAAATGCAGGAGGTTAACAACGACTATTTCTAAAGCTCCCCCCATTTTGGATCAGGGGAGCGTTTCCAAATGGCACCCCCATCTACGCATCTGACTTAAGCACTATATTCTTATGAGAGTCTATTGAATCACCGTTACATCACAAGTGGCACGCTCAATCAACCAGCAAAGCGGGCTACATAATCTTCTCTCTTAGCTTGTCTGTGTAGTGTATGAGTTTGTGGGTCCTGCAGGTCACATATTTTGGGGCTACAACCTTGACAATTTTCATTAGTACACCACTAAGCACCATCTGTAAACGTTTTTTTCTTCTGTGCCTTTTCGGGGTCTCAGTGGTCATCTTGGACCAGCAATGCCCAAACCTTGTACTAGTATTTTGCCACATCTATTTTTAAAAGATAGCTCTCAGACAATTAGATAATTTCAAGATAATTAACCCTGGTACACGGGCGGGCTACGGTGATTCATTTATGTGAGGAGCAGATAATATTCTTCATTTCCCGATCAACACAAGGACATTTAAGGCTACTTACTCGTTGTGGAATTAGCAACATAGATGAAAGAACTTACTGTGTCTGCTTTCAGTGTTCGTGTGACTTTTAGCGACATCACTTTTATCGCTGTTAACTGGAAATTAATTCTAACGATTAGATACAACTGTATAATTAATTGGGCGTTTGTCACTAAACGAGTCGAGGGGAAACTTGCTGTCACTTGATCTCAAGTAGAAGACACCAGTCAGAACTGGTGTGCGGATTCAACGAGTATAAATGATAAGGATGATGTGAAGCAGAAAAAGTGAAAAAAATAGATAAGTATCAAGACCTTGCCAGAGAACTAGAAAAAAAAGTGTGGAATATGAAGGTGACACTATAGTAGTACTAATAGTGGTCGTAGCCAGGCGTGAAATAAACGGTTTTGTACCTCGTAACGCATAATTCTGACCAAATGTGCCTCACAAATGCTATACTAAAATTTCGTTAATTGCACACATTTTGCGCATGTTTTTAAAACCGAAATTTCGATTCAATCAAACAATAAAGAACTGAATGAGACTTTTTGCATTTGATGTTTTATTATTCATTTTAGATCTTGCACTGCCCTCACTAGTTGTTTTGATAATTTTATTCTACCCTATGAGCAGGTGTGCTTCGTAGCGGCATCTATTGCGTCTGTGTTACCATGCTTCGCCTTTTCACACTCTCGTCATGGCCCAGGGAATATAGTCCCGAAAAACCTAGCAAAGGGACTGGGAAAACCGGAGATACGGAGAAGAATCAAGACCATCCAGGCGACAGCACTACCGAAATCAGCTATAAGATTACCGAGGAGAGTCCAGCAGTACTGAGGGGACTTGCTGTCTCTTGATCCCCAGTGAAAGCCACTAGTCATCATTGGTGTGAAAACGCAACGAGTACAGATAATACTTATAGAAATAATAATGATAATAATAATGATAGCAACAACATCATAAGAGAAAAGAAAAGACAAACGAAAGAAACAAAAAAAAGTGACAACTACGTGACGATTAAGTGAGGCTGGAGTAGTAAGTAAAATGTCAGGGTTATGAACGCATCGCAACTGTGACACAACTCCCCAGAGGGTGAGGAAAACACTCCATAGTCATCGTTACATCTTCATCATTCGTTACATCGACATTTTCATTAAAATTCCAGCAAGGCCTTTGTATACTGAACCAAAAATCTCCATTTCTTGGCTTTCTTTTTCAACACCTTTAACTGAAAAAGGACCTATCGCCGCAGTATTGTAGAAAAAACGTCAACAATAAAAATGGAAATGTGGTTTCAACTTAGAACCTTCATTTTAAGGTTGGTTTACTGAAGCAACTGGTAGGCTATAAAATCTATAACAATCGAATAGTTTTAAGCAGACAGCTTAGAGAAATTAGATGTCTATAATGGTGATTTTGAATATATAATGAAACTAAAAAATAAATTACATGTCATCTGTAGATATTTTGCGAATATTGTCGAATACAAGGTGAACTCAGATATACCTACCCTCCCTTTTTGAACGTACATAACAGATAAGATTTAACAGTTAAACGTATTTTTTTAATGAAAAAAATGACTTATTGGTCACTCATATTCTTTGTTGAAACTAAAAAAATAAAATAAAGGCAAATCTATTTAGAGAGGTGTTAATTCCTTCATGTTCGTACTGATCACCTGAAGTGAAATTCTTTGCCATTTAGGATCAAGTTCGAAATACAACGAAAAGAAAGTAAAAACGACAATGAGAAAATGAAACGAAAAATTGTGTAATCGAATTACAAAACTATATCGAGTAAAAATGAAATATATGTTGGGGTTTCTAAAAGGAAAACATCAATTCAAAATGTATTCTCTTATTAAACACAGTGTGAATAATACGTATTACGTACTAATATCGAGAGTGATTATGTATTTTGTCAGGAAACTATTTTATGATTGTTGTGTAATTAAAAGAATCACGTGTCTTCGATCTAAAACAAAATAAAACTATTTACTACGTACAGTGCTTACTCAAGTTCTCTCTTTTGTATTTACTTGCTACGTACCATCAAAACATACGCTTAACGTTTAGATAGCAAATAACTCTTTAAAAACCAGAGAGATAAAACCCGTTTTGTATCATTTTGTTTATTGAGAATAATTACAGAAGAATATATATATATATATATATATATATATATATATATATAGTCTCGTTCTTATTTATCGGAATCTAGCGTTTATAGCTAGTGAATTAATTAATCTGCTGAACTTTGAACAAACAAACAAAAAAAAAACAACATTACAGGAATTGAAAGAAAAAAAAGAAATAAGTTGATAAATACAACGAAAGATGTTTTTAAAATTGAGATATTTAATGGGAAGAAAAGAAAAGGATAAACAGGAGAAACAAGTGACCGTTGACGAGATAAAAACGAAGGTGCTTCAAAAGAAGTCCTAACCCAAGTGGTAAAAATGGAAACGAACACGAAAAACAATCTGGATAACAAAGCAACAATAATCATTTTTTTTTTTTATATAAAGGTGATTAGCAAAGAAAGTTAAAAAAATATATATATACAAACCTTGACGTTGATGGATAGAACGAACGGTTTTTTTTTAACACAACCAACTTTTTTTCCAATTTTTTTTATTACTGCTTTTAGCAATAATAATGATTATTATTATTATAAATTGAAAATATTATTACAGTTATCAACAAAAAGAACGACAAAATTTGGTCAAGTGCCAATCTCTCTGTAAGCTCCAGGTGGATAGATTATTTGAATTTTTTTTAAATCCTGGGGAAGAGGTAATGATTAACTTGTATTCTAAGAAAAAAATAAAAATAAAAAACAAGCAAAAAAACTCTCTCCTCCCTGCCCTCGTTGGGGGTAAGTAAAAAAAACCGAGGTAGTCTAAATGCTTGTAAAAGAGTTTGTCACTTAAGCTTGTGTAACTTACCCTCTTTTTCGCTCTCTCTTTCTTGGTCTTTCTTTCTCTCCCCCGTATGATACTCTATCCTTCCCTTTCTCTACATGCATTTGTCTCTCTATTTCTATCACCTATTACCAACCGCTCTTCCTTCTTTTTGTTTTTTCCCCACCTCCCCTTCTCTTTACGTACGCGTCTAACCCCCTTTTACACCCTCGCCACTCTATATATTACACCTCTCTCCCTTTTCTCTTTTAAATGCGACATTTTTTCCTCCTCGCTATCTCTCTTTCAGTCTCTCACACTTACTCTCTATCTCTAAAGGTTTTTCTTTGTATCTACCTCTCAAGCACACACGCACCCTCCTCCTCTTGTGTGTGTGTGTGTGTGTGTGTGAACGAATGAGGGTGAAGTACTAAGTGTGAATACGAGTTGTTGAAGCAGTTATGGGGAACAGCTGATACCTGACCCAGAAACCGAACTCCCAGGGTTCACAAGATGGGGGAGAGGTCAGGGTAAGAATAGAGAGAGGGGGTATACTACACGGGTAGGAGTCAAGGGGTATACCATACAGGGAGTAAAAAAAATAGGGGGGGTAAAAACTAACCAAATTTTCACCAGTCACATGAGAAGGAAGAGGTACAAATTCTGAGGGAGTAGAAGTAACAACCTAGCAGTGTAATCAACACAGAGTAGGAGGGAAAAAATCCATTAGAGGAAAAGGAGGATAGATTATCAAGCATGAAGGAGGAGAAGGGGGAGAGGAGGAGGACGAGGAGGATAATGGTGTCTATCACAGGAGGAGGAGGAGGATAATCAAATCCATGAGAGGGAGAGGAGGATCAACTTAGTAGGAGGAGGATAATGGAATCTATTAGACTTAGAGGAGAGGGAGGAGGAGGAGGATAATTGAAACTATTATAGTAGGAGGAGAGGGAGAGGAGGATTGATAAATAATTCTATTAGAGTAGGAGGAGGTCATTGGTAGTGTTTCTCATACACTAATAAAGCTGTTTTCTTTCTTTCTTTTTTTTTGTAAAGGGCTTTTCTGTATTTTTTTTTTTTACCTTATGCAGTACGTTCGTTCCTCCTTCGTTCTTCCTTTCTTTCCTTCCTTTTAATTAGCTACGGTTTTCCTCCGCCACGTCTCTCGGGTTTCTCCTTTTTTTTTCTTTCTTCTCCGCTTTCGAATTCTTCCTTGTCTTGTAATTATCGGGGGCACCTTTTTACCTTCACCAACTAACCCCCCATATATTGTCCTCTCCAGCTTTTTGTCTTTTTTCTGTAGGTTCCTTCTCCTTCTCACCCCTTTTTTAAATAAGTCAAAAAAGATGTTGACGATGGTAGGAAGACCCGATAATCCGAAAGCTGGTATTATTCTCTAACTTATTTGCTATAGCAATTAGACTCAAACTATTGAAACCTTTTAGATTAATATTTTGTGGGTTAGTATATCCACATCTAACAGAACTGATGAACCTCATGGGTCTTTTTTTTTTTAAACAAGGAACCAAATAGATTATTTTTTGACTGCTGCAGAGAGAGTCGGTAGGATTTAATTCACTGTAAATTGGTTTTAAAGGTGATTTTCTGTCAATCTTTTGTAGTAAAGTCACATCTAACTCGTACTGGACTGATGAACCACATGGGTCTTTTTTTAAAAACAAGGAACCAAATAAATGTTTATATTTTTACGACTGTTGCAAATCCTCAGTTGGATCTAATTCGCTGTTGTTATTTTTTTTTAACGTTAAGAGGTTTTAAAGGTGAATCTTTTTGATAATCTGCCAAGGTTTTTTTTTCGTTGTCAAATGTGACAATGGTGAAACTGACGTCCACAATGTATTTCAAGGCAGCTGCTATTTTTTGAGTTGACAAATAATCTTGTTTCTCTTGATTTTGGGGTTTCGTTGCGTGAATATTTTAAAATAAGCAGACGAAAGCCAGTGTGCGGAAGTGAAAATTCGCTTCAGAGCTGAAAATAGAATTTGTACATCGGAGAGTTGACACAGCTATGCGCTACGATCGGACATCATTTCTCTCTTTCTCGACTACATTACTTTCTTCGTCCTCCTCTTCCCCTCTCCCAATTTCTCAGTCTGAATCTCTGTACCTATCTCTCTTCAATCTCTCAACCCCCTCCACTTAATCTCTTTTATCCGATTTTTACAGCCCTCTCTTTCCAAATTTATCCCTCTTTCCTTCGTTAGAATAATGTCTTCACTTTTTCTCTCCCTCCTTTCAAATCACTGCTTCTCTCTCCCCTCAGATCTCTCTCCCTCTCTCTCTCTTCTTTTCGCTTCTTCGATTCTAATCTATCTTTCTACCTCTTAATCTTCCTCCTTTCTTCCCCCCCTCTCTCTGTTTGTGAATCTCACTCTATCGAACGCTGCTCTTTCCTTTCTCTCTTTTTTCTTTTCCAAGCAGGGCCGCAGCAACACGCTCACGTGACCGAATTACAGAATGTTTCTTTTCTTCTGTCTTTCATTTCACGGGGAGGGGGGGTGCTTTTTAATTTAAAAAAAAAAATTGCAAACTTCAAATCTATTTCTTCCTTTTGCATTTTTCACCTGGCAAATTATTGCTTCTCACTATTTTTCGTTTTGTTCATTTTTTTTTACCCTCTGTCTTCACAAATGAGTGAAATAAATGAATACTTCTGCAGTCAATTCTATTCATTTATTCAGCTCTCACAGTACCTCCTTACCCGTGTACATTGTTCTCCTCCGTGAACACAATTACCGTTATTATTAACTTTTATGTCCAATTAAAAAAGACATGCAAACAAAGCACTGTTCATTTTTATTATTTCGTAACTTTAATTTGTCAGTCAGTGCATTGCAGCCGCGTACGTGATTTGACGTACACAACGAATGGTGATGTTTCGAGACTGGGGGCATTTTATTTACAAAAATATTATATGATACAAACTATGCGACAGAGCTTGGAATTTAGAACATACATTTGAGTTCAGTTTTTACTGCTAAGTCGATGATGCTCGTTAATACAACGAATTTCTGGAGGTGGGCAGTTTGGCACTGTAGGGGGCCCCCTCCAACATTTAGTTAGACTTGGCATCGTATGTTTGTAAAATGCAGTCAGTAGGTGGACTGATAAAAGCTTTTGGGATCCCCTCTATTGAGGGCCCGGAGGCGATTCGAAATTACCCCTTCGGCTACGCCGTGGTGATAGGCTTTACCATCCATGCTGGCTAATGACATACTGGAATGGAGAGGCTGATGGATACATATGTTTTTCAAGAATATACCCCAAGAACGTACCCCAGCAGGGTTTTGAATCTAATTCGTTGATCCCATTCTCCGTATAGCTAACCGCTCGGCCACTCGGCATCCCTCGTTTATCAATACGTGAGATTATTTTTATTTTATTTTATAAATAAAAGTTATCTATGTATGAAAATAGTAATCGTGCTTCGTCTGAGAGGGAAGGGTGAAGGGTAGGGTTTCAGGACCCCTGCGATCTGCAGTATTGATAATAATTTCCTCTGAGAAGAAAAATTGAAAATTAGTCATTCAATAGGAACCGTCACGTGATCAATATATTTTGACAGCGTGTCGTGTTTGGTGCGATCAATTAAAACATTGGTAGAAGGGGTGATCAATGAATAAGTTACTTTTCTCGCCTTTTGTTGGGCAGTAATCACTAAAAAGTCTCAAAAAACATGCGGGCACAAACTAGAGACCAATTTTGTAAAAAGTGTAATCTGACACCACCCCACATGATATCTTATGGAGGTAGGGGCAAAAATCAAAAGAAAATGTTTTTATAGTTACAGTTAGGAGTAAGGTTTAAATTTTCATCCCTCTAGCTCCATTGGCGTGGCCTGTATGTATCATACATACATACATACATACATACATAGCTATCCGGACCGATTTGAAAGCAGAAGAAACCCATTTTGAAAGTTTTGGTGACAGTTTTGCTTTACAGTTTCTAATATTGAAGCAAAACCACCTCAACTGTGTGCACAAAATTTGTATGAAAGATTAAACGAAAGAAAAAAGAAAGAAGATGAAACCAAAGCTAAACTTTCTTGCTCAAATGTTGTCTCCAGCAGGTCTTCTGTAGAGTCAAAAATCGGATTCAATCCTTATTACTCGGCTGTTGGCGCTATCCGTTGATATTTTTACTTCGACTTGGGAAAAATTGAGATATCTTTAACATCCTTCCTCTGATTAGAGTGACCATTTGTACAACATTGCTCGCTAAAACAGTCTAAAAGAGAAGGGCGTTTAAATATAACCCTCGTAATTCAGAGAAAGTAAAGGAAGCTAGGTGCGACAAAGGAATTAATTCATTTTATTAAAATGTTTTATGAAATAAGGTATTGTCCACTCCTATGAATACGTACACTTTAGATGCGTCATCACCAAATCAATGATGCCTCATTAATTCTTGCGGGTATTCTTTGCATCTTCTCAACTCTAGACTTCAGCCTGTTTCATTCAATGTGACACAATAATGTGCGTTAAGCCAAATCGGCGAATGGCGAAAGTTACAAAAAGTTTGATTTCACTTTCATTTCATAAACTTCTGATGGCAAAATATGACTGTTTTTTTAATCTTTGTTTTAATCAAATCAAGTTTTGATCAAATGAAAACAACAGATTGATTTATTTATTGTAAAATAAAGATGAAATTTTGCCAACTAGTAAATGTCGCTGATTTGACGAAACATGTATTCTCCATCCATCTGATGCTTTCACAAAATTCATACCCCCCTTCGAAAGGGATCACTTTAATATTCCCCCCTTTGAAAGGGATCACAATAACGTACCCTCTCTTTGAAAGGGATTACTTTAACATACTTCCCCTTTGAAAGGGATCACATTCACATACTCCCCTTCGAATGAGCCCATATAAACACCCGTCCCCTCAAAAAGGGTTAACTTGATATTTTCCCTCTGAAAAGGGCCACTTCAACGTCTATCCCCCTCTAAAAGAGATTATTTTAACATGTTTCTCTTTTGGAAGAGCTCAGTTAAACATCGATGCCCTCTAGAAGGGATCACTTTAGCACCCATCCCCCCTAAAAGGGATCACTTTAGCACCCATCCCCTCTAAAAGGGATCACCAACATCTTTCCCCTCTGAAAAGGATCACTTTTACAACTTTCCCCTCAATTATGGATCACTTTTACAAACTTTCCTATTGAAAGAGCTCACCTAAACACCTATCTCCTCTGAAAGGGATCAATTTTACACCCTTCCCCTCTAAAAAGGACCAGTAAGATTGATTCCCTATAAAAGGGATCTCTAACATCCATTCTCTGAAGAAAAAAAGGATCATATTAACACCCATCCCCTCTAAAAGGGATAACATCCTTCTCCTCTGAAAGAGATCAATCACTTTGACATCTTTCTCCTCTAAAAGGGATCACTTTAATATCCATCCCCTTTGAAAAGAATCGCCTTATTATCCTTCCCCTTTAAAAAGGATCACTGTAATATCTTTCCCCTCTAAAAGGAATCACTTTCACATCTGATCCTCAGAAAGGGATCATTTTGAAATCATTCTTCTCATGAAGGGGTCACATTAACTTCCATCCCCTCTAAAAGCGATCATTTTAACACACACCCCCTTTGAAAGGAATCACTTTAAGGCCATTCCCCTCTGTAAGGGATCACTATCACATTTTTCCCCTGAAAGAGATCACTCTAACATCTATCTATTAAGAGGGATCACGTTAATACCCCCTCTCTAAAAAGGAATCCCTTTAACATCCAACCACCCCTGAAAGGGACCGCTCTAATATCTTCCTGTTGAACCAGTTTAGCGGAGTGGATTGTTCGAAACATTCAAATCGGAAAAGGTATCTTTCTCCTGGTAATCTAAATCAGTCATAAGATGTAGCTTGACCTTTCAACTGCAACACTTGGTAAGAGTAATTGTCACCCACAGCAAGATAAAATTCCTCGTATATCACACGATAATTTTTTGCCAGATAAAATCCTTGACTCACAGAGTTGCCATTAGGGCTGGCGCTACCTATTCGGCCAAACTAAGCAACCGTCCAAGACATAGACCTTGGAGGGACGCTACCGATATTTCAGGAAAGAAAAAAGATCAGGCAATCAAGGTGCAAATTTCAAGTCTCGTTCAAGATGTATAAAATCCTTGCGAATTTTTTCAAGTCTTGACTAGAGAGCGTGTTTAAATATTCTGGTCATTTTTTAAAAATCATTTTTGACTTCTTTGTTGTGTGTTTTTTGGTCATTTTGGCGTTATCTAGCTATTTTTGTGTGCTTCTTGGCAGTCAAACTAGCGCGGAATATTTTTAGAATTGGTAACACTGGTCATCGATCCCAAATAAAACGCCATAGGACTACAATTACTAGAATTCCCGATATCTGCAGTTAAAGGCTTAATATCTCAAATGTGTACGTGACTTTGGTTTGACCCAGTGATAAATATAAGGCCAAGAAATTTGACGTTCAGCTCTTCTTTTTCAAGACGTGTAAAGTTTGTGACTGAAAGTTACTCGGGTGAAAGAATAATCTGATTTATACTGAGAACGATACGATTAGTCCAGTATTCAAAAAATCTGTCAGACAGAGAAAGCGGGTGTGTCGTATCTAAAGCTTAAAAAATTGGTTATCATAGCGTTCTAAACGTTGAATAACCGCCAACTGACTGAGATTTTGTGATTCTTTTGATGTCATTTAATATTCATTATGACCTGCACAACTTAACGAGAGAGAGAGAGAGAGAGAGAGAGAGAGAGAGAGAGAGAGAGAGAGAATTTCTTTCTTTCTCTCTCTTTCTCCCTCTCTCTCTCCCTATATATATAATTCCCTATCGTTCACACACACACACACACACGCACATACACACACACACACATATACATGTAGTACATACTGCACATATTGACTCAAGGTGTCACAAACAAACACTGGGTACATGTCCTTGTAAATATTGTTTATATATAGGAATATATATATATATACATATATATATATATATATATATATATATATATATATATATATATATATATATATATGATTGTCTTGTGGATGTGAAGTGATCCGACAGAATGTAAATGAAAATGACAATTGGAAGGTGAAGTAAAAAACTCAAGAGATAAGTGCCACATCTCATTTTTTTAATTACTATTCCCTTGGCACAGTTCGATGCATTTCGACGGGGCTAGCCATCTTTTTCAGTAAAAAATATTTGCAGAGAAAAATATGCTGTTTGCATTTTGATGCTCCTCTTCAGCGTCGAAATGTAAACAGCATTTTTCTATCTGTGAACCGCGGCAAATATTTTTCTCTGAAAAAGATGGCTGGCCCCCGTCGAAATGCATCGAACTGCGCATCGGAGTTATAATTTTGAAAAATTGAGTTTTTCACCTCACCTTCCAATTGACATTTTCATCTATCTTTCTCTCTCTCAATATATATATATATATATATATATATATATATATATATATATATAAAGAGAGAGAGAGAGAGAGAGAGAGAGAGAGAGAGAGAGAGAGAGAGAGAGCATATGTAAATAGGTGTAATGATAAGGTGTGAAATGAAACATTCATGAATCGAGATGACGCAAAAGTAAGTTAGAACGCGATAGTGGATTCTGCTCATGAAAAGAATTACTAGACTATTGCCTCACGAGAATCAAAAATCAATTCTCAGGAAGAAATTTCGACCAACATGGGCGAAATATCATCAATGAAAATATAAATTAGGTAGAACGTTCGCCGGAGAGAAAAACGAAAATATATACTTAATAAAATTATCTATAATTGTACGTAAAGTTCCTTTTGGATCAATAATCTATCTCTGCGTTACATAAAAGACCTTCAAACATATTGAAACACTGAAAAATGATGAAAATAATAAATGTTCTTTTGAGACAATGTTTTTTGTGCGTGGAGAAGGGTCATAAAATCGTAGCACGCAATACAGCTGCACTATTTGCTCTGCATCGAGTCTGTGGTACTCAATACCAGAAAGGAAAATTGTTTTGAAACATTGGTAAAACTCTCCCTTGTTCACTGCTAGTAAACCGGTCAGACGTGGCTAAATGCCAAATATTCTATTCCCCACCCCAGACAGCTGACTCTCATTGTGCTGAAAGGGAGTAAAATATTTTCGGCAAACGTAGAGGCAACGGGAAAATTTCAGGGTGACCCACAGTAAAAATGTGACCGAGAATCATGTACCGTATCGGTTGGGTACGCGCATTGCCCACTCTAAATCAATGACCATATGCAATCGTTGGGTGGCAAATAAATACTCTTCCTGCAAGCTAACCAATACATGATTTAAAAAAAATGAAAAATACAAGTATTATAAAACAGCTTTATCGCACAATGGTACGAATATAGCCTCGTTGGATTTCATCAATATTAAACTCTTGAGGCATTGAAATTGCTTCAACGGCTGAGATCCAGTTGTATTAGGTTGTTACATATGTGATGTCGCTTTTTGAATTGTAAGACGAAGGTATATATCATTAACAAGAACGGTAAATATTTTATTAGTAGTTGCTCTATTTTTAGATACAGTTAAATACAAAAATAAACAAATATTAACTGTCAATACGAAACCTCAAATCTAGCTGCATATTTAATACGCCACTTACTTTATCTACAGTTCATAAAAGATCTGGACCCACGTGTTCACTCGCTTATTTGCTCCGACTTTCTTAGCTGGTTACTTCCTCTCTCCTCTTCTCTATAAAGATACTACGTAGTAATCTAATCTAAACAGACCTCTTTTATCATGATTAATTTTAGTAATGTTTAGATGTTTTTTTCTTTTCAGCTCGATATGTTTTGTTATAAATGTTTTATTTGTCGAATCATTAGATATACGTCCCATTTGTTTGTCTAAACATTTGTATTTGTCCTTATAATAATAACGAACTCTGTTTAATCCTTGTGTTCATATTCATACATGACACAGAAATTCCCCCTTCTCTCATGGTGATCATCGACTATCTTTCTTCATCGACATTTTTTGCGACGTCAGCTCGTGGCCGTAAAAACAAAGCACGTGAGGACAAATTCTTTTGTCCTGAGCAACAACAACCTCGTTGCTACACAGAAACAATTACCATTACTACTCTCTCTAACACAATACTGGAACTATCATACCTATAGATTAAAATATGATTCATTTGAAGGAATAACTCTTTTGTGCATCAACCATATAATGATTATATACCATATCTATGAAATTGTTTCGGCTTAGTGGTTGCAAATTCAGTAAAAGCACGAATTATGAATGCTTTAAGACTTCATATTCCAATGATTTTAGTTTAGACTCAGTCATTTGAGAGGTATGAAGTCTGCAACTATCATGGAGAATTTAATTTAGTTTACGTGAAACCCATTTTTCGAACTTTTTAACTTTTCTTATTGCCTGGAGCTGACATGATACGTTGCTCGTAGGTCGATAATTTTTTTTTCATCATCAAGAATAAGTTTGGGCCTCCCTCGAGATTTATAACTGATATCCACATTCCCAGACCTAAACATAGTGAACCAATGCTGAACAGTTCAAACTACAGTAGTGTTCACCCCAAAAATACAGGTAACCTTATCAGCTGCATAAGCAGCGTTAAGTCCTAATTTTAGATCGTACTTGGCAGTTAATCTAACTTCTTGGGTAGATACCATTGCAGTCAAGGGCTCAAGAGCCTTAAATAATAACGAATTGTATATCAACTAGTTGATTCTCATGAAAAATCAACGGATACATTTGATTTCTTTGGAAAAAAAACTTCTGAACTCATTTCAACAGAAACGTCCATTGTTTCAAATGTTTGGTGGGAGACAGGGATCATATGGACAATAGGCACCCCAGAATGGATTGAAATTAAATTTGAAATTGAAAGTTAAGAAAAAAAAATCCAATTAATTTTTCTAAAACTATTGTCGGCAAGCAGGGGCACCGGGAGCAACATGGGGCAAAGGTGCAGCTTTTCAGACACGGCATTTTGCGACA
>OY735232.1:27791531-27846531 GCA_963457665.1 Thysanoteuthis rhombus
CACCACTGTCCTTTACTGACAATAAGGTTCCAACTTTCGAACCTATCACCCAAGGTAAGAAGACGTGGTCCAGGGAAAGGGCAAATGCCCCCTGCGGACACCTCTTTAGTTTCACTGATCTTTAGGGGCATCATTCACCAATTTGAGAAGCATTGTTTTGGAAGTTATTGTTTGTGTTTAATGTAAGCAAAATGAGCTGAAAGGTTCTACAAAACAGGAAGATTTGTAGTCAAGGGTGGGGGTAAATCAGAAGCCCTTAAGGGCCAAGCCCTTAAATCTCCAGCTACGCCCCTGCTGATAATTACCACTAGACTGGAAGTTACAGTACGATAAAGTATCTTCTTATAATTTTGCTTTATATGTATAAGGTAGACCTTGATTAGCGTGGTTAGTTTGTTCCCAAAAAATCGTACTATTCAAAATGGCACTTTTCGAGATCTTATGAGTTAATGTGTGTGTTTTTGTCAGCTAATACTAAGTTACATTAATTTGTTCAGTTATATCTTGACTGCGTTACATAGAAACCCGGATTAATCAAGACCACACTATTCAAGGCATTGCTGTATACAGGTTTTCCCATAATAAGGAAGTAAGACATTTCCAAGAAAACTTCTTGTAATCCCAAATGACGTTCAGCGAAAAAAAAATTATCTATGTGGGAAACACGTATATGTTCTGAGGTTTCTATTACTACTGGGATATATTTGTCGCCCGACCAACCAGACAAGTGCGCCTCGGATTTTTCTCTATTCACTCTTCTGTATGTCTGAGTGTAAGTCTCTCCGGGTGCTCCTGGTCACATTTTTGGAGCTACAACACTGAACATGAATACTGCACTGTACACTATCCGAATGTCCCCCCAGCGCTTTTGGGGGCTTCTATTATCATATTAAACCAACAATGCCCAAATCTTGTGCTGGTGTTCTTTTAGATGATTTTAGATAAAAGATCTATATCTTTTAGGTAAATGATTCATTTTGTATGATAATCATAGACATATTTTTTTTAGATAATTAGTTCTTGTACATGTGCGGGCTATAGTGATTCATTTATGCGACATGGGTATTTTCTGATATTCACCAAGTCATTATTATCTCGAACATATTTAAAAATAGGGCAAGCAAATTAAAAAATAAGGCAAGTCAATTAAAAAATACGTCAGGTGTATCAAAAAATACAAGCAAAATAAAAAGACAAGCCAAGTGAATCGATAAGCCTGAGTAATCACATACGTTTACAGTTACAGTATTGAGTAAAGCATTCGAGAGAACAATTCGCACTGGCCAGCATCAAAAGCGTAATTCAATAAATCGGAAAAAGTAATAAATTTGATACCTAAATTAAAACTAAAAAGGAATCACTATTCAAATGAAACACAATGCAGGTATGGTTAGTCACTCAATATAAACTTTTGTTTGGACGGTGATCACTAAAAATGTCGGATTTAAATAAACAAACAAACAAACAAACAAGGATCAATTCAACAGAAACTCACATTGTAAATTGAACCCCCATCTGAAAACCTATTTGTATGTGTGTCTGTGGGGGGTGGGGGTTCAAATGAAGATCGTTTTTACTAGACATGATAGGGAGTAAATGTTGGTGTGGCCTGTACGCTAGCCAGCCGGTCCGACGTGAAACTGAAGAAACCTATGTTGACAGTTTTGATTGACAGTTTCTCATTGGTTGTATGTGTATCATTGATTAAGCGTGTTCATCAGATCAGTAGATCTGTTTTTAGATGCGTCCGTACGCATCTCTATAAGAGTGTCTGTAAATCAGTTGGTCCTTCCTCGATATTATTTCAATTATTATTCGGACTATCCTCATCTTGGTTGTTTTCCATACAACGTTTCGGCCGTTGTACTCTACAGTCTTCATCAGGTATCATCTGGTAGGTGTTGTATGAAAAACAACCAAGATGAGGATAGTCCGAATAATAATAGAAATAATAATAATAATTCAAAAATTCAGAGATATACTTCCACAATATGTTCGAAATCGATTTTCGACAAATGGTAGAAAGACTTTTTTCCCAGCATCTCCACTGTGCTTTTACTGAGAGAATAAAAGTAAATCGGGCAGTTTCAGTCGGGGTTCAATTTAATACAGAATTACAATACATAACTGGACCCTGACTTTATGGCCATTCGATATGACATCATTCAGAGAAGTAAAAAAAAGAATCTCTAATGATATCTTAAAGATTCGAAGAGCTGAACGATCATCAGGCATTCTTTCCTGAGGAAATTGTTTTTTTTTACCTGACCTCATATTGAATGTAAATCAGCCTGTCACAGAAGAGCAGTGTAAGTAAAGAACTGATTGCATTGTAGTAATGACTGGTGGAATGTGGACGCATCGTTTGACAAATTTCCTGTTTTTTTTCAATTTGCTAGACGTATGTTATACATTGCTTGCCTTTTTCTAATTTGCTTACCGTATTTTTTAATTTGCTTACTGCATTTATTAATTTGCTTGCAGTATTCTAAAATTTGCTAGCAGCATTATTTTTATTTGCTTGTTGCTTTCTTCAATTGGCTAACCACATTTTTTTAATTTGCTCATCGTATTTTTAAAAATCTGCTTGCCATATTTTTTTAAAAAATTTGGTAGCCGAAGAAGAGCTTACTTTCACCGAATTTTGCTCATCGTTCGTGTAAAATTCAATACGGAAAATGTAGCATTTTAGATACAGGAATCAGTGCCGTTTCATCCATTTACACCATCACGGGAGAGGCATAACAAAATGAAATATGGATAATTTTCAATCAGACTCCTCTTTTTTTTTTATATGGAACACTGATGCTGCGTTTTTCTTTTGGTAGATTCGTCATCGTGTTTCCCAGCGACTGGATCAGAACACAACGGGCTTCCTGCATCGACGATGTCAGTGCAAGTATATAACACACACACACACACACACACACCCACACACCCACACACACACACACATATCAAGAAACCACTCAACTGACATTAGGGACAAAGCAGCCGGCCCTTCTAAGGAAGGATTCGGTTGAGAAGTCCACCGCTATTGTGCCAACGGTTGTCCAACAAATTTGGGGGTTACAAGTAACAACAAAGATTGTTTTTCACCCATATTTTCATATAATAAAACCAAAAAGAATTTACACCAACAATGAAACTTAATTGAACTATTTTTTTTTTACCTCAGACAATCTAAATATATATTCAGTTTAATAATAATAATGTTTGTTGATATTTATAACCTAATCCCCCAAACCCTAACCCAATACTAACTCTAATCCTAACCCTATCCCTAACAAACTTGTACCCTGACCTTTTAAGCTGCTTAATGCCTGGTTTTTCAGAAGGGGTTTAAATGAACCCAAAACATGTTAGTTTTTACTTCACGGTTGACGAAAACTATTCTTTCATTAAATAAAAATGAATAAAAAAGATTTTGACGATAGGATTAACTTTTATACGAGTTTGACATTTTTTCGTTAGGTGTCGGTTTCACACCGACATTTTTATTTATTGATGGCTAGTACATGTATCATAAATAATCCAAATCCGTTTAATTGACGATCAATCATCCATCAACAGCTTATTTGAAGATAATTGGAAATATCTTAAAGTTATTTAAAACACACCTTTTCTATAAAAATATAAGTTATTTTCAAGAACTTGAAAAAATAGAAACATCTTCAAAATAAAAACCCAGTAAAAACGCTAATCTGGACGGAAAGCCCTTGTATTGACAACCCTAGTTAAGAGAATAACAGAATAAATTGTAATGATCGGTTAATCTAAGGGGGATGGGGATGGTTGATCCTTTTCAATCATTCCAACTTCAGACTACCTTTCTTTGACACCGAGGATACGTTCTCAGAGATGACGGTATAAACGAAATCGGCAAAAATTAAATCCATTATCTAAGCATGTTGATATAAGCTTTTGCTAATACATATAATATCATTTCGTTATTCTAATCTAACCATATAAAATTAGGATATTGGAATTATTAAAAAAATAAATTACCAATTAAAATAGCAATAGGCTATTACTGTCGATCCATGCATAAACAACGCCGTTATTTTTGACGGGTATGTTCAAATGATTAAACTAAATAAAGGTCTGGTTCATAAAATGCTTCCTGAATCACCAGAAAGAGAAAGTTTTTTTAGCAAATTTCAAACCAGCGTTATTGCAAATCTGCATGAAATCAAGCCGGTGTAAAATCAGGGAAGCCTGTATGATATCGAATCACCGTAGCCCCACAAATACCTGACCAACTAGTCAAGTGGGCTATATATTATTCTCTCTTTGCTCGTCTGTGTATGTCTCCGGGTGTTCCTGGTCGCATTTTTGGCACTACAGCCTACATGAATACAAACGATTTTTTTTGTTCTCTTTTCAAAAGAGTTCTTTGGGTCTTAATAGTCATTTTGCACGAACAATGCCTGAATCTTTATCTGGTATTTCTTTGGATAATAACAGATAAAAACTTTTTTTTCTGAAAGATGATTTTAGATAATTAGTTCTAGTACACGCGCAGGCTACGGTGGTTCATTTATGTGAGGTGCAGATGTATAATCAGTGACTATGAAACAGAAAGTCATAAGCGTATTATGGAATTAGTAATGACCTTGGTTAATCCAGCAGAAGAGTTAAAAACACTAAGTATAAGAAATAATACGGGGATTCAGAAAATCGGTGAGATGATGTATTAATCGACAAACTTTCACAAGTTCCTCGTTCTCCGATAGTGCCTATGGAACCCTTTTGTAAGCCGAAATGGCGTAAAGTGAAGGACCAATTACCTTTCATTCACAATGGAGAATGAGTAAACGGCATGGCAAAAAATTAATAAGCTAACAATACTTCTTATTATGAAAAAATTAAATCAAAACAATATTTAATACTAACACACTTTGTTGATCCCGGGTCAAACCCCGCCCCTACTTCTATTCCAACTGAAGATGATTACTGCAACTTTTGTATTGTATGTATAATCGATATGATATTATGAAAAATATGTATTTTAATATAAATGTTCTTATGTATTAGAATTGAATAAGCTCTTGAGTATCTCTAAGATAATTTTCGCTGATTTGTAAGATTTGACAGTGTGGCTCTGTCGGTAAGAGAGACTGCCACCAATCACTTGGTCATTATTTCAAACCACAGCATAGCGATGTTAATTTTATATTAGTATTGATTTATTACTAATGAAATGAGCCGTTGAATAATTATAACATAATCTTTTGTAGGTGTGTAAGACTTTTCAATTTACCTCTGAATGTGAAAACCCATCCTACCAATCGGTCGGTTATGATTTCAAATCACAGTATACCGGTTTTAATTTCTACTCCCCTTAATTTTGGAGAGGGTTGTTCTTGCTACGATTGAAAAACAAGTCAACTCGAGGCTTTGGATTTTGACAATACAATTAGTGTACATAAAAATATGGCGTCGAGCTATTGGAGAAAAAAATTAAACGTAGTTTGAAGGGATAGATTTGATCGTCTGCCAGTAGTGAAAGTTCTTGTTACTCAAGCTGCAGTGAACCTGATACGATAAATCAGGATTCTCAAGGCAAAAAGGGTCCTTCATTTCTAATCCGCAGTATTTCATCATCATCATCAGTCTTTTAACGTCCGTTGCTGGACATAGACCTTCCCCAGGATTCGCCACAATTCCCTATCATGGGCATCGCAGAGCCACTATTTCCTGAATTTGTCAAGTTCAACTCTCCATCTTGTGTTCTGTCGGCCTCGGTTTCTTATGTGATCTCTGGGGATCCATGTTGTGAGACGTGATGTCCATCGGTTGTTTTTCATTCTTGCAACATTTACTCACTATCAAAAACTGAGGGCCCCAGTAGTTGCAATGAAACATGACTAAAATCAAGATAAAAGAAAATGCTAATAAAAAATTATTAATGGTCAATTATGAAGAGATAACAAGACAGCAAGTGATATTAAAAAAACAAGAACCATAAGTTCAAAGATGTGTCCAACATCCATGGAAGTACTTGATGGAGGAGGAGAAGGAGGAAGAAAAGCAAGTAGTCTTTCTTTGATTCAAATGATTCTTGTACTTGTAAAATATTGCTATACGGGAATATTTCGAGAGTTTTGTTTTCAATAAGAATCATAAATGTCCATTTTTGTCGTTTTTTATTGTCATTCTCAGCGTTGGTTTCTTGATGATGTCACACATTTAATGGCATCACACATCTTGCTTCCTATTTCTGTTGTTTAACATAACTGGAACCGGCCGACCAACTGACCAGCCGATCGACTGACAAGCATCTTATTGATATGAGTGAACATATCTGGTAACAAGAGTCAGAAACATCATAAGATCCATTGGAAAACTTCAATGACAATGAGCAGGCCATGTAGCTAGAACATCAGACAAACATAAGTCATCACGACCCTCAACGTGAATCCTCAAAGATTACAGGCGAAATTGTGGCCTGCAAAAAAAATAAGATGTTGGCTCTGCGACGCCCTGACCGAGAGTTCTGGCGAATCTTCGGAAAAGTCTCTGTTAATGACTGACAGTAAAAGGTAGTTACTGCTACTGATTGTCATCACGCAGTCTCATGATACACCTTCTCCAATATGGACGAAACGATTATCTTAAATCTTTTGGAAGGACGTAGGTCGAGAAAAAAAACTATCGATGGAAACTATAATTCAGTGGATGAAATAAGGCATTTCCTGAAGATTATGATATACAGCAGACACCCGAGGAAGGCCCCATAGTACAGTGACTGAAACCTTGTGATAAAAACAATGAAGATGACGAAATTCAACAAAGTTAGTATACTAAGATGGATGAATAAGTTTGCTGCCCCAAACTGTTATTAACTTAACTATGATTGAAAAGATTCATTGCACAATGTCTGATCTATTTGATTAATGGAGAAGCGTTCAGTTGTTTGTTGATAGCGAAAGAGATTATTATATCTCTGAATTTTTGAGATGAGATATTATTATTATTTCTATTAATATTCAGACCATCCTGATCTTGGTTGTTTTTCATACAACATTTCGGCTGTTGTACTCTACGGCCTTCATCAGGTATCATCTGGTAGATGTGGGGAAGTAACAAACCGAACCCTTTATTTAACCTTACTTCCCCACACCTACCAGATGATACCTGATGAAGGCCGTAGAGTACAACGGACGAAACGTTGTATGAAAAACAACCAAGATGAGTATGGTCCGAATATTAATAGAAAGAAAGAGATTATGTTGAAAAATTTATATCTCTTGTGAAAAATAAATGTTTTTTTTCCATCATTTGGTTATGGACTCATTGCTTTACTACACATCCGAATATATATATATATATATATATATATATATATATATATATATATATATATATATATAGTCTAGAAAACTTTACAACTTTAAACCCTAAATATATATTTTTAAAGAAACCCCTCTATTTTTATGGTCTTTTTCCAGAACTTCATTTTTGAATATTACTTTTATCCCTGTTTTTTTCATCATCAAACACAATATTTTCATTTTTTCTATTGGCAAATCATCTGCACTTTCTGCTATTAACGTAACATAATCACGGTACCTTATATTGTTCAAATATTCTCCCTCTATGCTAACTCTCACGCTTTCCCAGTCGGTTTTCCTTAAAGTACTTTCAAGGCTTGCTGTAAAGAGTTTTGGTGATATTATATCCCCTGGTTTTATTCCTCTTCCTATCTTTATCTTGTTAGTATATATATATATATATAGTTATAATATATATATATATATATATATATATATATATATATATATATATATATAGTTATAATATATATATACATATATATATCATCGCCTACTGCAGATCCAAGAACATTAAGGACATGATCAGCAGTAACACCATGATGAACGACGAAGTCACATAGTACCTAAAACTGTCAAAGTCTGCAAACCCTGCAACAATAGAAATAGTCTATGCTACAACCACCTTAAACACAGCAACATCTGTATTATCTCTACCACATAAAGACTTTCTAAATCTACCATAAATCCAACTGGAGAAGCAAACATGTCATCCACTCTATGTACTAAATGCAAACCGCAATGTATAGGCAAATCAGTGTGGCAGTTCAACACCGAACACAAATACAGAAATAAATCACCCCATCACCCTAAACTTCTCCCAGTGGAACAACATTTCTGTAAACCCAGCCACAATTTTGGCACAGACACTTGATTTGCCATCATCGAAAAAATAGAAAAAATATGCCGACCGACACGAGTAAAATTCTGGAACTACATGAAGATGTGTGTATTAATAAACTTGAAACTCACTTTCCTAAAGGATGCAATGCTAAACTTAACAACTCTAACTACACTGAGTTCTAATCCCATAATCCTCTCACTCCTAAACACTCCATGCTCAACAGCACACTATCTTTATACTTGCACCCAATGATATACCTCCTCTCTGGCCCTTAAATATGTACCATAATACCACTAAATATGCACATTTTCTTACTCTATACATCAGTCATACATATTTAATCTGGAATCCTGCCTACATGTACTCAATGTAACAAGCTTATCTTACTCTATCTTTACCTAACTCTTCATTTATGTATATCAAAGATTGGAAACGTCACATGTAGTCACCTACACCCCTACCAACTGACACCTATATAAGGTCAATTTTACTCTATAAAGCTATCCGACTTTTCAAAACATCTACAAAGACCATCAAGGTAGCAGAACATGCATTTCCCAACTGATACTTGATCATACACAACAAGGACACCCCTAACTTATATCCCACCACCTTGATTGTTACTAAAAATAGCTTGGATCCAATAGCCTATCACTGGAATACTCCAAAATAATTCCCAGTACTTCATCCCTATAATTATCAAAGCCTCAACGTATACAACGACATACAATTAATACACCTACAGTTCTACACCACCACTGATACCCACCAATTGAGGTTATGTATGCACCTATGGGCAATTTGATATAAAACATATAGATACAAGGACTTTATATTACCTTACTAAATACCCAAATAGCTCAGCACTGGACTATGATCTCGATTTCCAATAACCATGACAATCAATTCTGAAGAATACTCACCTCTCTTGACTAGTAAACCAATAAAATACCCATAACTACTGCTACTACTTCCACCAAAAGATCCTACCAAACTACCATAGATTCCTTCACCTATATCAAGCAGTCTGGCTTCACCACGATAACCTACCACGAATCATCATTTTTAATTTGCATTTTGGCTTCCAAAGTAAAACATTTGACACTAAATTTGTTTTCCATGAAAACCTAACCTTTTAACCACTAGAAGGTACACACATGCTACTGAAGATGGGAACCCTTCCCGAAACATGCTAATTAATTATTTGTCAATTAAGTAATTTGTCAATTAATTGATTAACAAATAAAGTCTCCGTACAATTTTACTCCAGAGTTAGTCTCATTTTCAATCGTCCACTAGACGTCTCACCTGTCATCGTCTTGATCAAAGTGCAATAAGAGACTATTTGAACAAGTGAACACCATTTGAAACACCTATACGTCAAATCTTGGTCAACAGCACACAAGTACTCTATAAATCCAATTGCAAACAAAACTCATCTTACTTGAAGTCATTTTAATGAAAAAAAAAACAAAAAAAACTCTCTTAATAAAATATCCGATGGACACGAGCAGGAGGTGATTGTTGTGTCTACTAACAAGAAGCTCACTCTTCCTCAA
Organism: Thysanoteuthis rhombus; assembly: GCA_963457665.1. Taxonomy (NCBI): domain Eukaryota; kingdom Metazoa; phylum Mollusca; class Cephalopoda; order Oegopsida; family Thysanoteuthidae; genus Thysanoteuthis; species Thysanoteuthis major. The sequence goes on from OY735232.1 coordinate 27,801,272, forward strand.
ATAGAATAAGATCGCCCACCACAATAGAACCAGCAATTAAAAATCCTTACCATCCAACTTTTACGAACTTACTATTTGTGGATCATGAGAAATTGCGAGTGAAAGATCTTTATAATGACTGTAGAATCAGTCAAAAGCGCTCGATCATAAATAACGTTTGATTTGTTCTTGCATCAGTTTGACCTTGAAGTTCGTTCTCTTGTGAGAAAAACAAGGAAAACTGCTAACAAAATTAAAACGATATTCCTTGTCAGCAGAGTTCAACGAAACTTGCATGAATGAAGGATTGCTGCCAAATTGTATATTTATCGATTAATTACACATATTTTATCTATGATAATGGTATAGCCTCCCTTTGCTTTATTTAGCTCGTCAGATGGACAATGTAACTGGGCCTATTGTACTCTAAGTATTGGGCATCGTTGGATTGAAAGATTTTTGGATCAATATATACAACTTATGTATATATTTCACACACACACACACACACACACACACGCACACATACACACATATATGTGCAGATGTACTATCCAAGTTAAGACAGACCACAAGAATACAGTGTATTTGGAATCTTTATTAAAATTGTGTAACATCTCGAGATATTTCGGAGTTCGACTCCATTGTCAACTTGTTAAGTCTGACGTTGAACAGCCATTCCGATTTGCCCATGTAATGTATTTCACATTGTGTACAATCAAGGAGATAGATAATATTGTTACTTTCGCAGTTGGAACTATGGGAGATATTAAAAACCTTTTTGTCACGGAGCTGGTGAAAGTATTAGTATGTTAAAAGCTGTTGCAGCATAGGCTATGCACACACACACACACACACACACACACACACACACACACACACATATATATATATATATAGAAAGAGAGAGAGAGACCATATAGGATATATATATAGAGAGAGAGGCCATAAATGAAAACATTTACAGATAAATAAACCTAACTTCCATACACTTTACTCCCGAGTCTGTATCATTCACTATAGTTCAAATTATATATATATATATATATATATATATATATATATATATATATATATATATATATATTAGTTTGTATATATGTTAGTGTGGTATCACTGATTGCATTGATAGATACAGGTAAAATAATTCACCATTCATTTCTAAATGAGCTTTTAGAATTTGCCTAGTGTATTGTCATACGAGGGTGCATCAATGTCTATAGTCTGACACAAAGCTATTAGCTGAATTTCGAACAGCGATTTTCATTGTGTAATGAACAATCTATGTGATTAACATTCACCACAGAATTAAGTGCATTGACAAAGAAGGGGATTTCACGAAAAAATTAATGTGCTTTATAAAATAAATGCTTTTTTTAAAAAAAAAGATCCTCAGCTTACGGATTTTTTGACCTACCGATGTACAATCTTATGGTTATTTGGTACTAAATAATCTGTTACGCATTTCCTCATGGCCTCTATCACAATACCTAGGTTTCCTTTCCCTATTTGCAGTTATGGTTGCTATCATTACCCATACTTAACGAAACCAAAAGTTTGATCTGGAATTATACAAGGATCGGCTGTTGAACTTCTTAAGACATTTTGTATAATCACACCTTGTTACTTGTCACCCAAACTATTAACATAACGAAGACAGCCGAGATATCTTTTAACCGTTGTTAAAGACAGCCATTGAAATAAGTTCAGATAAATTTCAACTAATAAGTTGTCAAACATGATTTTTTTTCTTTATTTAGGGAAATAATGCCAAAAGTTAAATTATATGAACTTAGCTTTGGTTCGTTTTTATTTTTTTTCTCTCCAAAACCCCCCGAAACAGACCCCGAGAGCTGAAATTTTAATTCGATGTATAACATGTCATCAGATTGGACCAAGTTTACGTAAATAATCAAATGAAGAAATGAAATCAAACATTAGTTTACATTCAACATACAGTTTATTCGAAGCTCGGTGTGGCAAGCTTTCAGCAGAACAAGCACAACCTTAAAAAACAAAAGAATGTAGTGTTGGATATATCCCGGCTGTATCTATTGTCAGTAGTAAATTCTTGCTGGGTGACGGGCACGAATTATTTAGCAAGGAACGATGAAAAAATTGAAACTTTTTCAACTGCTAAAATGAAGTCCCCAGACTAACTAAAATTGCCGCAAATTTAGATGAGTACATAATTTTCTTGATTTATTATTCATTTCCTCATTGTTCTGTGATAAAAAATAAGACGATCCCAATAATCCTAAAAAGAAGAGTATATAACCAATGCATTCTCCCAATAGTCACTTATGGAATTGAAACATGGAACCTAACCAAGAAACAAACCCGCAAACTGAGAAGCATGCAACGTGCGCAAGAGAGAATCATGCTCAATCTCACACGGAGAGATCAAGACAGCACAATATATAAAAAATAAAACGGGGGTCCGAGACATAGAATCTATTAGAAAACTCAAATGGCAATGGACTGATCATGTTGCGAGAATGAAAGACAACCGATGGACATCACGACTCACAACATGGATCCCCAGAGACCACATGCAAAACTGAGGCCGACAAAAAAACAAGATGGAGAGATGAATTTGACAAAGTCACAAGATGCTGACTCTGCGACGCCTATGATAGAGAAATGTGGCGGATCCTGGGGATGGTCTATGTCCAACGACGGACGTTAAAAGACATGATGATGATGATGATGAGGTATGTTTTCAAAGGTTTTAGAGTTAAAAAAAACTCAAACTGAAGCTAAATTCAAATGATAAAAGTTAGCAGTTAGCAGTGATCTTTGGTCTCGCTAAATCTTTAGCGGTTAATCAGTTTATCGTTTTCTTTACCTGTGTCCACCTCAGCCTAATTGTACGTACGATTCTGGATTATGACATAATGCTGCTCAAGCTACTGATAACGTCAACGAAGCATTTGGAGTGAACACTATGACAATGCAAACTGTTCAGCATAGATCCAATAGGTTTAGGTCTGGAGATTTGAATACCAGTAATAAACGTCTTGATGATGGAGAATTATTGACAGTAGTGGTCCACTACCACGAACAACAGTCCGGGCACTTTCTAGAGACTTAAGGATTTAAACAGCAACCGTATCACACCATCTCAAGGCCATAGGAAAGGTTAAAAAGTTGAGGGTTTCGGTCCATTATGAACTGAATGAAATGCTCCACGGCAGTAAGACCCCACACAACTCATCTGACTGTGTCTAAGCACAGAGAAATTTTATATGATGTTTTGCAACATGTTTTTCATTCATCGGAGATTTCTTCTTCGGATTATCATCTTTCCCAATGTGTTGAACTTCATATCCTTAATAAAAAGTTCAATGATAAGGAAGCCATAATTCGTGCTTTTACTGCAGTCGTGACCACTAAACCCTACCCAAAGGATTTTAAAGAGATGGCTTATTATCATTAGAAGATCACGGGAAAAGATGTGTTCTTAAAATCATCCATATGCAGCAACCTAATACTTACCATGGTAAAAGTATCTAATAGTTTGCCCCAGAGACCTAGTGACCTAAGACTATTGAAGGAAGCATTACTAACCTCCTTGAGACATTCTTGTCACCTCTTAAGACCTATGAACAACGATGGCGGAGATACACTTTTAACAGCGTTTAATGCCAGCCATTAAAATCAAATTAGATGAATATCAACTGATAAAACCAGACGTTTGATGAGTATTCTACATTGAATAGTCATCAGTAATAGAAGTGAGAGTGGCCTAAAGGTTAATAGTTCGGAGAATGGAATTGGCGGACTGAGTTCAAACACCGACTGAGACAGTTTGCTTTCACTTCGTATCAACGTCCTTTGGAGGGCTCTCCAGACTTATTGACGCAGCCGAATAGGCATTCCAGGATTTCCATACAAGGCTTGCATCCTGGAAAAATCATGTGTCGTTTCACTGTCTACCGAAACAGGAGGATGACTTCTTCAGCCAGTAATGCTTGCCTTTATCCCTGACCATCGACAATCCCATTCTTCCTGACTGAGTGACGGACATTCTGAAACAAATTACGTCAAAAATTGCAATAAACATCAGACATTTTTTTTCTCTGCCATCGGAAATATTCAGTTTGTCGCTACGTGGAGTAGTGGTAAAGTCAGTGATAAGAAAAGCCGAAACCATGCCTACCTATACTGGGTTTGAATACAGCCGGTGCCAGCATATCATCGTGATTATGGTTTCATGTAGTCAGATTTTTCTGTGTTATTATATACGTAACCATTAGAGTGGATGGATGTTTTTTATATTTTTGTGTAATAGATCCTACACATGACATAAAAGGTTATATAAACAGATAGTATTGAAATGACATGCAATGAATTTCCATGATAAAAATAGTTGCAACGCATTTCTATCTATTGATGTTCCAGTATATATATATATATATACATATATATATATATATATATATATATATATATATATATATATATATATATATATATATATAATCACTAGAGTGAATTTGAGGTTTTAACATACAATGATAAAACTTACTCGTGATATCATGAGTTACAAAAATTCTCAATACGATAATATTAAATTGTGATAATACAATATTCGATAGAAATTCATAAAACGGGAAAGTAACCACGGAAAGTAATCACAGAAGTTATATTAGAATAAAAAAAACTGATTTTATTGATGCCTCTATGTTAATTTTCATCACATTATCTTTCGTCTATATCCACGTATCTCGTAGACATTGGGCTGTTTGGGCCTTGTTATCTCGTCACCTCTTTAACACTATAAGCCTCACAATAGGATTGCCAGGATCAATATGCTGACCAGAAGGGGAGATAATCCAAATTTTATCTCGGAGATTTGCCCAAGACAGACATTCGAATCGGAAAATCGAGTGTGTCTGGATACAGAGGTTCATTAAAAGTCTCTTGAGGCGGATTCGCTAGATTCAGCTCGTGCCTGTAGCATATATTGTGAAAGGGTCCTAAATCAAGGAAATAAACTTAAATATTAAGACACATTTATTACTTACGAAGTAATTAATTTTTTTTCAATTGTTATACAACCAGATAATACGACTATTATGGCTGACATTTCAGTTAGCGTTACTTTATTTTCCTTTGGAGTTTTTTTTTTTTTTGGCAGCAGTTATGACTTCCTGATATCTGTATATCAATGTATTGTTTATGAATCATTTATATGCCACTCTTTCATTAATTACTTTGCTCAAATAATAACCCCAATTAAATGTAATAATTGGCTGGAATTGCTCACTTCAAACATACAGTCGTTCATAAATGTTGAAGGCGGTATAGTAATGATGGTGAATCTATGACACGCGTGTCAACAATGACACGCCACAGTTTTTTGTTTTTTTGGTGAAAGAAAAAAACAACTCTTTCAATTTCATTTACTATCAAAGTTTTATAAGTATATTTTGAAATTTCAAGTTAATTTCATTAAACTTCAAGTTTTATGAGCACATTAGAAAAAATGGCCGCTTATCTATAAGTATTCATCTGAAACTAAAATACACGCATACATGCACTTGTATATTTACTAATTAATTAATTTATTTATTTATGAAATAAACACGACTCTATGGATATCTCAAATAATCTACATCGGAAGTGCGTATTCAAGATTGAAATACATATCGATTAAGTAATAAAAATATATGAAACTTATGAAAAAAACTACGATTTTACCAGCATAGACAAACATTTACCAGGTATATTTTATTCTATTTATTCTTTTATATATTTCAACTGATAATCCTCTACAATGCCTTATCGATTCATTTTCTATCCCAGAAGATTATCTAGATTTGTCTAAGTTATTCTTAAAATTACTTATGCTTGTACTATTTTTTGCATAAGGAGGTAAGCTATTACAATATTTCAAATTTATTTGGGATAAAAAAAATCAATTTGTTTTTGTAAAAGACTTAGATAGTAAATGTTAGTGACACTCTGATAACAGGATAATTTGAAAAATTAAAAATTCGATAGACCGGGCTAAAAATGTTTGCCATTATTGTTCTATAATGATACAGCAAGTGAAGAACCACTGAATAGGAATTCGTAGCTCGCAAGCATTTAGCGCAGGATCATTGAGATAGCAGGACCCGGAGCTTATGCAACCTTTGCTATTCAGTTATGAATTATCCTCAGCACTATCTTGAAATGCTTCAACCCGACACACAGGAAAAACAATTACGATGCTCTATCTTGAAATATGAGGAAGACGTTTATTCAGACTGTTGAGGTTTCCAAGTAATCTGAGGAAATGCAGCCAAATCAGTTAAGTGCCGACCGGTCGTGTGTGTAAGTGTGTGTATGAATCGAAATGACTCAACGGCTGAACATAGTACGAAGTTGATATTCGCCAGGTATGTTAGTCCGTGCACTGGACATTGTACGGTCAATTTTGAAGTCATTTGGATTTACGGTTCTCGATTTGAGGGGGGGTGCTCGATTTACAATAAAAAGATATGGATATAGTTTTTTTTTCGCTAATATGTATATCACTAGTGTTCACGAGCGTTGGTTTATAGGTGGATGACACAACGGCATTTGAAAAAATTTTACTCTGAGAGAGAGAGAGAGAGAGAGAGAGAGAGAGAGAGAGAGAGAGAGAGAGAGAGAATTTCGTTTTTTTTCCTGCTGAACTTTTTTAAAGAACGAGATTAAATGGAATTAGTGATTAGATGATGTAACAGCCTTAAAAATAAGTTTTGATTGTGTTTAGTATTAACGGCAACATTTCTGTGCAACAACCACATCGAGAATAAGAACACAACTGTCAAAATCGAAGATGCAAAACTCAGCAAGGTAGACCACTACACCTACCTAGGATAACGAATCTCTGTAAAACCCACGAAAGAAGAAGAAATCAAGCAAAGAATCACTCCAGGATGGCAAACCTTCGGTAGAGCAAGCTCAACCTTAAAAAACAAGACGATTCCATTAACTCTAAAAAGAACGGTATACAGCCAATGCATACTCCCGATAGTCACTTATGGAGCTGAACATGGAACCTGACCAAGAGACAGACCCGCAAACTGAGAAGCATGCAACGTGCATATGAGAGAATCATGCTCAGCCCCCCATTTTTCTGGCCTTTCCGACATGGATTGAGGTGTAGTGTATGTTCCCCAGCGGGGCCCGAGGCGCCGGCACTGACGCTTGCCTGCCTAATGGGCTGGAGATTGTGTATTGGTGAGCATGAATGACTGAGTGCACCAGTGCAATGCGTAAGCCAATGAGGTTATACTGAGGCTGCGCATTACTACGCGTCCTTGGACTTTCCCTCTACTTCTCGGCCCAGCTGCTGGGGATCTGTTGCCCCATGACAGCACTGTCCCATTGCATCCTGACGCTTTCGTGACTGCAGTTGTTTTAGCAGCCACAGTTGCTTAGCAACCAAAGTTGCATCGGCTCGAGCTATTTTTGATGGGTTGCTCCTATTTTCCCCACGTAAAGTCCTGACCTTGTGTCGCATTTTGTTCTGGTGGGAGAGTAAATAAATAGATGCTCAATCTCATATGGAGAGATCACAAGACAGCACAATATATCAGGAAGAAAACAGGAGTTCGAATAGAATCTACTAGAAAACTCGAATGGCAACGGAACGGTCATGTTGCAAGAATGGCAGACAACCGATGGACATCACGACTCACAGCATGGATCCCCAGAGATCACATGCGAAACTGAGGCCGACAGAATACAAGATGGAAAGATGAACTTGACAAAGTCAGAAAATACTGGCTCCACGACGCCCATGATAGAGAAAAGTTCCTGGGGAAGGTCTATGTCCAACAACGGACGTTAAAAGACTAATGATGATGATAAATTCAAAATATGAGGAAGACATCTATCTAGACTGTTGGGGTATCCAAGAAGTCTGGAGAAAAAAACAGTGTATTCATTTCGTTATGTCACTTATTCATGTAACAAAGACAAAAGATTTGCCGAATTTAGTTATTGAAGACTGCTTTATGATTGGTTAACATACCCATAGATAAAAAAGTGCAGAATCACAGAATTGCCATCGGTAGCTGGTAAGCAATTAGCGCAGGGCCCCCGAAATTTCGGGGCCCGTAGCATGTACAACTTTTAGTACATAGTTAACCTGGCACTGGACTAGTCAGACCATTACCTTGCTTTTGTCTGACAGCTGTGACTCTTTACTAATCTCAGCATAGTGAATATTTAATGCTTATCGTGGTGTAATAATTAACAAGTTGATACGGCACACTGTGGTTACTTCAATCCTAACTGGGTGACCCATTGTTATGTTCTTATGTTCGACTAAGCTAAACTTAATTATTTATGCCAGAAGGAAATTGCAGATCAGTGTTCTCTCATTTCTCATTTCAGAGCATATGCAATGCTTAAGGCTAAACCGGCTAGATGACATTTTCTAATTAAAATTATGCACTTTGAAACCAGAAGGTGAGTAGTCTTGTAAGTAATTCGAAATGTTCATAAATCGAATGTTCGTATGTGGGACAATCCACTAAAACATTTGCATCACTCATCTCCCCCCCACTCCACTAAGTATCTGCTCTGAAAGATTGGATTAAAAATGAATTGGACGTGACGTGTCAAGTAGGGTAGGGCAAGAAGCATGTGTCACAAAAACTGGTTCCCATATTCCAGAACAGAGAACAACTGAAAGAGGTCGGAGGATGCACGGACGAAACGTTATGAGCAAAACATGAGCAAGATAGAGTTGGAAAATAGACTAAATCGCATTTAATCATTTAAACATCAGGTTTAACAAAAATTCACACAGTGACTACAAGCCATATTAGAAACTGTCCATAAAAACTGTCAACCTAGGTTTCTTTGTTTTTGCGTGTTTGTGTCAGGCGAACAAGCTGCACCAATGAAGCTAAAGGGCTGAAAAGATTTCAGTGAAGTCTTCAAACAGCAATGTACGCTTACGATAAATTGATCCCTGTTTGTGCCCGGCATAATTCATGCTTGCTTTTGTGAAAATCCAGTCTTTCTTTCAGTGATCATTGCCTGGGAAATGACGAGAGATGTAACATTCATTAATCACCCCTTTTTCCCAATTTCTTTATTGATCACCCCATCCGCAACTCTGCATGTTACCAAAAGACGTCGATCACGCGACTAACCAGACCTGCTCTAATTAGTATTGTGCAGTTTAAAAAAAAGATAATCGAGGGATGCTTTTGTTTGTAACTCGAAATGTACATAATTTGAATATTCGTAAGTTGGACAACTCATAAAACATTTGCGCCGCGCTGAATAATGATCGCAGTGGTTTGAGGTTGCTCTGAACACAGACTCCCATTGTGCTAATCCGATGGAGATAATCTCTTTTGACTCAATACATGAGCTTACTCTCAATTGCTGTCCAGTGAGAGATTAAGTCTGTCGGCCTCAATAAATCTTTGAATGATTCTATTCGGGTTTCATCTCAAAACAATCAATAACATTATATGTGAATGTTAACGTTATACAGGTCTAGTCAGTGACTCAATTGAAACCGTCACGTAACTTACGTTTTTTGGCAGCATGCCGCGTCAGGGTGATCAATAAAAAGATTGGAAATGGAGGAAGGATCAATGAATAGATTACTTCTCTTGCCTTTTATTTGAGCAGTGATCATTAAAAAATTCTAAATTAAAAAACAAACAAAGGTGAATGCTGCTTGACACGAAATAAAGGATATGTTTCAGTTGGGGATAGCTTTACCCTAGTTTTTTTTCCACCTGAAAACTGAGCCGTTTGGTTAAGCTGGTCGATAGTTCAACTCAAATTTTAAATTGACCTTCCCTTCTACAAAAGAAAATATTTCGGGGCAGGGGTTAAAAAAAAACACGAACTTTTTTCAAGACATGAAAAGAAATAAATTTTTGAATTTTCAGCCTTTTAGCTCAATTTGATATGGTCTGTACACGCGACACATACATAGTCAGCCAGACCTACTCAAAAACTGAACAAACCTTTGTTGACAGTTTTGGTTGACAGTTTCTTATAGCAAACGGGAAATAAATAAAGTGATAAATAAGAGCCCCTTACCCGGTATCAGGTACTTCGATAATGAATACTCATGTATTATGGGTTGCCGAAGATTTACCGACAGCAAATTACCGACATTTATCGAAATGTACAATTTATCGAGATACAATTTACTGAGATATATAATTCACCGAAATCTTTAAAATTAGGAACGTTTCATTCAATCAGATTCTTACGTTTGTAGTGACACAGCAAATACTAAAAACATGTATGGAAATTCATTGCCAATTAATCATGCTATTGTGATACCACATGGGATTTATTAAACACTTTCATTTACTCTAATGATTAGGTATAGAAACTCATTGGAAATTATTTTACGATAGGAATACATTGGATATAATTTTACTAAAGGAATTCATTGGAGATTATTTTACTATAGGAATACATTGGAGATTATTTTACTATAGGAGTGTACTGGAAATCATTTTATAATTGGAATACATTAGAGATTATTTACCAATAGGAATACATTGGAGATTATCTCGATAGATAAATAAAGGTGTCCTTCTTTATACAGACCTTGAAACAGTATAATCTAAATATATTTAGAGATACAGTTTTAGCTTGCAAACGACTACTCAGGCCCGTTGTCAGGGTACAGAGAGCAGGGGAGTCATCCAATAAGTCTGGGAGCCGTGAGTTGAAGTGTTCGGTGTCGCAAAAAATAGTGCTAAATTAGAAAAAGGCCCTAAAGGACCAAAACACAGTAAAAAGATACTACGTAAGGAGATCTTGAATCCCATTTTAACAATTTTGAGAAAAAAAAGAAGACTTTTATCGGAATACTTCATTCAAAGAACATGACTGGTTGCTGCACGGTCAAACTCCAGCCCAACTTTTATTCCGACTGGTGATGACAACTATAACCTTTGTATTGCATATAGAATGAATAAAAGATATCCAAAAATATATTTTTTGAAAGAATGTATTTTTCAACTAGAATGAAATAAACCTGTGTGTAATCAATATCTAAGACTTGTCGATTTAGTTCTGTCAGTAAGACAGTCCCCGTGGCAATAAGTTGGTTGCGAATCGAAACCTCGGCAAGGGAATGTGAATTTAACGTATTGGTTTTGGTGAGAATTGTTCTTTATCTTGTTATTGTTAGGGTAGGAGAATAGAGTCAACTCCAGTTCGGGAGTTTGACAACGATGAAATTCCGTTCTCTCAAAAAGCGAGGACGCTTGTTGGAAAAGGGACTTTCACCCTGTACGCCTGCTTCACCTGACTCTGACCCCCACGACCACGCTCCTCTGTATAGCACGTGATGTCTCTTGCAGGACAGAAGAGAACAACCGAAATAGAGTTGAGCACAGAACGGTAGGGTAGAGGTAAGCTGAACTCTAGGACTGGCGTGAAATCAAGCGAAGACTCACCCTAGGATGACAAGCTTTCGTTAAAACAAGCTCATTTCTCCAAGAACAAGAAAATCCCATTAATCTCAAAAAGAAGAGAATACAACCAATACATTCTCCTGATAGACATTTATGGAGCTAAAACATGGTACCAAATGACCCTCAAACTGAGAACCATGCAGCATGCACAAGAGAGAATCGTGCTCAACATTGCATGGAGTGATCACAAGACGGGACTATATATCAAAGTAAAAAACAGGAGTCAGAGATATCATAAAATCCATTAGAAAACTAAAAATAGCAATGGACTGGTCATGTCGCAACAATGGCATATAACCGCTGGACATCACAACTCACAATGCTGTTCCCCAGAGATCACATGCGAAACTGTAGCCGCCAGAAAATAAGATGACATGACGAACTAGACAATTTCAGTAAGTACTGGCTTCGCGACGCCAATGATAGTGAGGTCTGACGAATCTTGGGAAATGTCTATGCTAAACGACAGACGTTAAAAGGCTGCAGTTGCCGATGATGATGATGATGATGAGGATGATGAGGATGATGATGATGATGATGATGATGACGACGAAGCACTGAATACTCTTCTTGGCCTGGAGCGCTGAATATCTTGGCACCAGCTCTGACTCGACGGTGAAATCTCTTTTTTGTGGCATGTAAATTTCGCGATCTGTCAGTTAAAAACAAGAACGTACACTCCTGAGCTGGAAAATGAGCCAAGTTTTTTCTAATCCATTTTTCTTTTTGCAATTACTCTTGTATTCTAACAATTACAGGTGAAATATTCGACAGTGTTATACCACAGTAAACGCTGTGTTTGTATGCAGAGTATGTTTCAGTTGGGGATAGCTTTACCCTAGTTTTTTTTTTCACCTGAAAACTGAACCGTTTGGTTAAGCTGGTCGATAGTTGTTTACAGTGAGCTCCTTCAACGTAGTTCCATTCATCTTTGACTGCTTCCTACGGCTGGTCAGCGTTTCCTAATTTTTTTTCTCAATCAACTCGGCCTCATTATGCAACCATATATTCTGTATAAAGTTCAGATCTCTTATATGATGTAAACTGCTTGACTCGTTTTTTGCCAAGGAGTTCAGGTTGATTTACAGGTAAATCAGGGCTAGATATCCAAAACAAGTGTCTCAAACTTACTACCAACAGAAGTCCTCGAATTAAAATCTCAAAATTAGAAATATTTGAGGTACCAGTGGAAATCTGCGTTATTAAACTGGAAAACGAGATTGTTGTACGTTGATCTCTGATTTAGTGTTCTCATTTTTGCTATTATCGTCGCAACATTTCGACCATTGTTCTTTGTGGCATTCCTCAGGTGTGCGTCGTAGTTGTTCTCATTCTGCCGTCCACGTCAGAGAATATCTCGTACAAGATTATTCTTCCTAATTAATTCATTCTCGCAATGTCACTCGTCTGCCTCTGGCACTGATTCAGAGAATGTCTTGCCGGCCCTAACAGATCAAGGGATTTTCCTCCGTAATGTTTCCATCTCTGTTCTATACTAAACTGACTTTACTTACTCACTTCATTTGCGTTAAGTACCATGCAGTAAGTGAAACGATGCACGTTTTAATATTTCACTTGACTATTATATTATTATATGAAATGTAAATCTGAAAGGACATTGCCAAAATGTACCAAATTTTTCAAGTGTGGTACCAAACGCACCAAAGGCATTCAAAAGTACTTATTGATACGAAAGTATCAGAAGACGCAACCCTTTGCCCAACCAATGCTTTTATCCACTTTATCTTAGACAGAGTAGAACTTGTTTTCAAAAAGCAACTGCGATTTTTTCTATAAACAAGAAAGAGAAACTATTTTTAACCACAGCTTTACGATGACTGAACAGGCAAATATTTTAAAACGTCTGTCGTGTCGGAAAGTCGACACAATTTATACAAGTTTTGCACAAAAACGAACAACAATCATTATTAGAAGCATTGTTTGTCAATCAAATCACTGTAGCCCCATAAATGGCCCGCTCGACCAACCAGCTGTTATCGCACTCATAGTATCAGATGTAATCGTATCAGAATTAGATAAAGTATTGTTAGTTATTATTAATTTTTGACTACAATTTCTTTCATCCAATGTCAATTAGGGTCGTCGCTGATGGGGGATCCACCACATTTCTCTATCATGGACGTTGCAGAGCCTGCATTTTCTGAATTTGTCTATCTCCTCATCTTGTATTTTGTCGACCTCGGTTTTGTATGTGATATCTGGGGACCCATGTTGTGAGTCGTGATGTCTATCGGTTGTCTGTCATTCTTACAACATGATCAGCCCATTGCCATTTAAGTTTTCTAATAGATTTTATGATGTCTCTAACTCCCGTTTTCTTCCTTATATACAGTGCTGTCTTGTGATCTCTCCATGTTAGATTGATTCTCTCATGTGTCCGTTGCATGCTTCTCAGTGTGTGGTCTGTCTCTTGGTTATGTTTCCATGTTTCAGCTCCATAGATGGCTTTCGGGAGGATGCATTGGTTGTATACTCTTCTTTTTAGGATTATTGGGATCGTCTTATTTTTGAAGGTTGAGCTTGCTCTGCCGAGGGCTTGCCATCCTAGGGTGATTCTCCGCTTGATTTCTTCTCCTTTTGTGGGTTTCATAGAGATTCGTTGTCCCAGGTTTTATCCAAAATCCTTGTCTTTCAAACAACAATCCATCGCTGTCCAGATTCAACAAAAAAGACAATAAGCCCTATAAACTCCTCATGGGTGATGTGTAGCACGCAGGCCCTGTTCTTGGAGAGAGAAAAGGGATGTCAGGAGGTGAATGGAATGTGCGCCAAGTATGAAGTTGGACGCGCATTGATGAAACAAAGTGGAATGAAGATATACACACATTTTTGGCCAGAGAAAAGACGTACGTTTAATACAAGATTAAAGATGAGATACAAGTAAAGATAACATTAATACGATCGATCGTGAGAAGTAATGTTAGGAGAAGAGGTAGAAGAAGACATGGTGAAAGGTTGGAGCTTTCTTGTCTTGATAGTGCTGGCGTCGGAGTTGTAGCAGAGTTGTCCGAACGCGTGGATTCCGTGTGGTTGGATAGCTCCCAGATACGTGGAAACTGGGTTCAGTGAGTTAACTTGGGGGCTATTCTCAGACGCTGATAGACTCCCGACGAACAGACTATGAAAGACATAGAACATGGAGTTTTATCCATGTGTGTTTCCGAAGTGAGGATGGTGGTGAAGATTGGATCGGCCAGTGGGTTGGCGAAATGGTAACGATCTTAGAAAAAAGTAAAGAGTCTGGCTGGCCGCAAAGGCCGGGGCTAGAGGCATGGTCGGCTAGGAATACTGGCGCAAGGAGCATTGGGCCAGGGAGAAGGAAAGAGAGAGAATGGCCGGCCGCGGAGGCCGGGGCTAGAAGCGTACTCAGCTAGTGGTGCCGGAGCTAGTGAGCATTGGACCTTGTGCGTTCAGCGGTTTTATAGGGGTCGGAGGAGGAGGTGACGTTTTGGATAACTAGCTAAAAGAAGAGTTTTGTACTTAATTCCTAAATAAAAGTATAGGGGGCACTACTCTACCAAACTGCACTTAACAACCAATACAGTATAAGATACGAAGAACAATATCCGATGAGAAGAGAAATCACTCCTTGGACATAAGATCAGAGCATATATGAGTGGGCGCACATGATAAATGCCCAAAGAGCTATTTTCAAAAAGTCCAGAAATTCCGATTCAAGTGAATACAACGAATCAAATTCATTGAATTAACTTCCTTGAATTTATTACCAGTAATGAAGTAATATATTCGCGTCTTACCAGGAAATCGTTTGAATTGTCGGTACGTCAATGAAGCCTGTTATAAGGTAAACACTGTGCAGTTGTAGTAGGCGTGGCTGACAGGTTAGTGAAACACAGAGCGAGTCGGTCTCGACCAGTTCATTTTTCAAATTCAGCTTAAACCACAGAAATGTAAATATATTTAGAGTCCGAATTACATTTTATAGAAATTTCATGAAATGAAATGAAATGAAAGGATGCTTGATCGACCAGAAAATATTTCCAATAATCTCTATTACAAAATGACTTTTCCAAGAATAGATTAATTCATAAGTGGATAAATACTGAAAATTGTATTGAAATCTGAAATTTAGTTTATTCTTAATGGTATTTTAAAAGCTGAGTGTGGTTTGCTGGTCACTTAGTTGCCAAAAGTCTCCGCTTATTCTTCGGGGGTGGCTATTTTAAGGACGCTCATTCTTAAATTTAGCCAGTAAGATGATCTCTTGGGTGTATTTTTGGATGATTCAAGTATCATCATCAGCCACGAAATACAGTATTAATTTTTTTACTAGTATTTGAGAACTATGCAACGTCCACATGAAAGAATTATGCTGGGCCTCACATGGAGAGACCACAAGACAGTACCGTACATCCAGGGAAAGACAAGAGTCAGAGATATCATAAAAATAAGAAGATCCCATTAATCCTAAAAAGAAGGGTATATAACCAATGTATCCTCCCAATAGTCACTTATGGAGCTGAAACACAGAACCTAACCAAGAGACAGACCAACAAACTGAGAACCATGCAACGTGCACATGAAAGAATTATGCTGGGCCTCACATGGAGAAACCACAAGACAGCACAGTACATCCAGGGAAAGACAAGAGCCAGTGACATCATAGAATCCATTAAAAAGCTCAAATGGCAGTGGGCTGGCCATGTTGCAAGAATAGCAGACAACCGATAGACATCACGACTCACGACGTGGATCCCCCGAAATCTCATGCGCAACCGAGGCCGGTAGAATATTAGATGGAGAGACGAGCTAGAGAACTTCAGAAAGTATTGGCTCTGCGACGATAGAGAAGTGTGGCAAATCCTGGGGAAGGTCTATGTCCAACGACGGGCATTGAAAGAATGATGCTGCTGCTGCTGCTGATGATGATTTTTGTCAAGGAATTTTTAGATGATTGAACACTGCGTTTGTGTTGTTAACATGATGATGGTAAATAGAATATTCCAATGGTAGCCACGCCACAACGTAGGACTCAGGTAATAAAGAGTTCCTTTTCTTCCTTTCTTAGCTTTAGATTTCCATATCTTGTTACTGCTGAGTAGTGGAAGCCACATCGGGTTGAACTTTGCAGTTATCTGACATACATTCAGTAGACATATTGATATCGGCTGCCTCCTTGATTTGCCCCAGTTCCAAAGGGCGTTCCCTATCTATAATTCGAACCTTATTCCTGAGAGGGAAGTGTTCGCCTTTCTCTCTCCATATATAACCAACCATTCCAAATCTTTTTTTTTTTTTTTTAGCTCGTCGAGTTGAATTTTAAAGGCCTGCCTGTTTCCCCAGTATAAACTTCTCCATTTTTACACGAAATAGTGTAGATTCAGTTACTGGCCAGATTTTTCTCTCATGGAGTTCAGTCGTCCAAAAAGCTCTTTGAATATTTATGGTCCCTCTCAAAACTATACAAAGTATTTCTTTCATCTTATTTCTGTTTGCTTTCATCATACTCATCTAAGATATCAGAGGATCGTCTAGTGCGCCAGATCCTATACAGGGAGCTGGAGACAGGCACGCACCCTGTTGGTTGCCAAAGGAAAATATTTAAGAACCAGTTAGAGATCATCCTCAAGCAGTGTGACACCATTCCAAACCTCATTGAAGAACTGGTAGCTGTTCTTTCCCTGGTCCGCCGGCAGACGTGGATCCCGAAACCAACGCCGTGCTCGCAGATATGAAAAAATGGCTGAATCCAGCTCTCGGGGACAGAATTGCTTGCCTGACCAGTGATAAGGTGTGTGCATCCAGCTTTGGCTTGAGGAGACACCAGCAGGGCCATGGATGTCGTAGAGGTAACCTTGACCGGTGATGGGTGCCGAAAGACAGGCCTGGGATATCCAACTAAATTAAATCATTCTCTTAATTGGAGGCTGATATCAGGTAGTGGTAGAGAAGACGTCATCACCGGCAGAGTTTTTGACTATATTAGTGTTAGATGCAGTAATATTCAAAATATTCAGGTGGAGCATTACTAATTGAAATTAATATGAAACGCGCGCAGGAGAGAATCATGCTCAACTTCACATGGAGAGATCACAAGACAGCACAGTATATCAGGGAGAAAAACAGGAGTCCGAGACATCATAAAATCTATAAGAAAACTTAAATGGCAATGGACTGGTCATGTTGCAAGAATAACAGACAAATGCAAGACATCACGACTCAACATGGATCCCCAGAGATCACATGCGAAACCGAGGCTGGCAGAATAGAAGATTGAGAGACGAACTAGACGAATTCAGAAAGTATTGGCTCTGCAACGCCCATGATAGTGAAAAGTGGCGAATCCTGGGGAAGGTCAATATTCAATGACGGACGATTAAAGACTGATGGTGATGATGATGATGACTACCCGTCATGAGACGGTATTTTGATACTGGCAATATACTCACATATCTTGAATGATAACAAGTTTTCTTTTTTTTTTTTGGTCACCAATATTCAGCTGTGATATAAAAGCTCTTAAACTGAAGCGGGCTTTCATCACTTATGGATAAGGAAAATCGACCCAACAATCACTTTCCAACTGAATGGATTTAAAAAGTAACGGACATTCGCCATGAGTAAACGAATTTTTTCATTATATTTCTGATGAAAATTTCTATTAGGAGGGAGTTGATTAGAAAACTAATTGAATAATTTTCATCAAATTATAATTATATAAAAACCACATTATTTTGGGAAGATTTTAAATTACAGAGCTTTGCGTTTTCCCTTAAAATACATTATCAGAAACAGAGCTAGAGTAATCTTTTTTTTCAGGCCATTTTATTCAGACATAATTTGGGGTTTCACATGCACAATATGAAATGTGTATCTGGTTTTCAAACTTGTTACTAAAAACAATAGAAATGAATGGATTAATCAAGGCACAGTCAGGTTGTTATCAAATACCACAAGAAAACCAGCCTCCCCTTTCTGTTCAGGAATATATTACGTTAAGATATATTAATTAAGGGATCAGTTTTTCCCTTCGTGACAATAGAAAATCGATCCCCACTTTATTGTTCTTTCACTTCATATACAGAGATTTTTTAAAGAATCTGAAATCTGCTTCAAGTAAACGAATCTTTTTTATCTCCTCAATATCATTGTATTCTAACGTACGTTTGATCAATGTCTGCAAAATTGTCAAATCGTAGCTGATCTACACACTTAGAGATGAACATAAATTCAGCGTTACTGATTTGATACTATAAAGCAACACACCATGGTATCTTTTTTCCATTAATAGTGACTTATTTCTTTGATGTGAATTTCAGTTGCTATTTAAAATGATTACCCAGACATTAATTCTTGGGCGTCAGTAAATTTTGCAGGTTGGGAATGAGTCTGAGTAATTGCTATCAAAACAACTGAAATTAAGATTTTAAAAAAATACGAACCAAAAATTTATAACAGTTGACAATGTTTCATATGATAATAATGATAATAATAATAATAGACATGAGACAGTAAACCACATAACTAGTGAATGTAGCCAACTCGCCCAGAATGAATATAAGCATAGACACGATAGAGTAGCAACGATAATACACTGGGAACTAAGCAAACAAATGGGATTCAACCATGTGGAAAAGTGGTATCAGCACAAGCCAGAGGCAGTTATGGAGAATGACAACCAAAAACTACTGTGGGACTTTGACATCCAAACTGACCACCTCATCCAGGCAAGAAGACCGGACTTGGTAATAGTAGACAAAAAAAGGAAGGCCTGCCAAATAGTAGACGTTACTGTACATGCAGACCATAGAGTAAAAAAGAAGGAGAGTGAAAAACGGGAAAAACACCGGGACCTAGCAAGAGAATTAAGGAAGATGTGGAACATGAAAACCAGGGTAGTACCAATCATGGTGGGCGCACTTGGAACTGTCCCCAAAACGCTGAGGGTGAGACTGGAGGAGATCGGGATTAGGGGAAGGATTGAGACCGTACAGACCACAGCACTACTGGGAACTGCACGGATACTGACGAAGGTGCTAGAGATATAAGTACTGCAACGAATTGTAGCTCTATCATGATATGCGAAAGAGAGAGGAGACGTTAGCTGAAGACCTGAGGAGACTTATTGTCACCCAGCCTTCAGCGATAACCACTGGGCAACTGGTGTGAAACTGTTAATCGCAGAATTGCTGCGACCTATGAGTACTAGGAGAGGAGGGCTGGAGACTTGAGGAGACTTGCTGTCACTCAAACTCCAGCGGTTACCGCCAGGCAACTGGTGTGAGATTCCAAATAATAATAATAATAATAATGATAATAATAATAATAATAATAATGATAATAATAATAAAAAATAACTACCTAAACATGGGTGCAGCTCAACCAAATTTGGCATGCACACTCAATTGACTTAGGTGGGTAGTTAGCAAATCATTTTTGAATCTCTACCTCCGATGTTTTTAGGGGATGGTTCAATTTACTATAAAATCATATTTTGATAATGTTCTTTTATTATGTCATGTGAAGTTGAAAAGATTCTTTGATTTTCCCTTTTAATTAATTCTCGAAAGGATGACGCCATAAGGCGTTCCTATTTTAAAAAGCTGTTTCTCTCTCTCAACAGTATTAAATCATCCGTGTATTAATCAACTGGACAATTACCACGAGCTTTTAGATTGACAGCTAAAAAACTACAATAGTTCAATGTTGCGACCATGAAGAGCAATAATCCATTTCAATATATATATATATATGTATATATATATATATATATATATATATATATATATATATATATATATATATATATATATATATATATATATATATATATATGTGTGTGTGTGTGTGTGTGTGTGTATATATATATATATATATATATGCTGTAAATATAAGAAACAGTTGTATTACGAACCCTCACGTATTTTTTTAAGCCCTCCCTCCCTCTCCAAGTTTTTCTTTCCTTTTGAGTATGAGTTTCAGAAGTGTGTTTTTTTTAGTTACACATTTCATTAGTTTCATCTTGATACAATAAGTTTTGTAGATGATTCGTCCTATTTTTAATAGCATTTACCAGATGATCAAAAAGCTAAGGGACATTTTTCTTTTTAAAGGCTGAGAGAAAAAATTTGCCTGTTTGAATTTACACTGACTCATGATCCGATTTCTCCGTATGAATAAGGTATAAAACCGAACATTCCCACAATAAAATTGCATATGAGAACAAGAAAAATCCCCCAGTTATGAAGGACTGGGCTCCTTTGAGCAGTGAGGGGGAACTATAATATTGTTTGCTCAAAGAAAAGTAAAGTGATATGACGTAGTATCTTTTTTTTACTCTGAAAATATTCAACCCAGCGTGGGCGGGAACTTCTGATAGTTATTAATCCAACGACAAACTGTTCTTTGAATTATGCGAACGCAGACGGTTGAAGACCATTTCAAGATGGCGCTCATACTGACACTACTGAAGAATAGCTTATCATCCTCATTTTCACAGCAGAGTAAAGGACATTATCCAGGCAAATATACAAATTTCACCAACCCTAAGCATACTTACATCCACCCACGCACTTTCAACTGCTATGCATACCAAAAGGAAGCAAACAATTGACATTACATATAAGATGATTTTTAAGACGAAGACGTTGACGCCAGAGCGCATGCGCTCTCATAGTCAGGCTAACACGCTTGCAGCAACAACATATAAGTAAACAAAAAACACTAGGTCAGACAGACATTATATCTCGCATATAAATGCATGAAATAACTATCAGGTAAGTTACTTGCCTACCAAGTCAAAATTGAGAACACAAAAGAATATAAAAAGCACTAAGAACAAGGATGAAAAGCAATCCATGTAAAATGATCATTGTACAGTACTGAACCATTTATCCAACAAACTAGGGACTGGGGATTTCAAGGTTTTCTGGATTTTCCGGAATTCTCGACCAAGGTTTAATGTATACTCAAAATATAATATAAACAATGAAAAGCAAAGAGCGTAATTGTATTAAACGGATAACAGATCTAAAGCTGGGTCTGTTCAATCTTTTTAATCCTCTTAAGATTGAATATCATAAAAGTATCATTTAATATAATTGAAGTATCATTAAGTATCATTAAAATATCATAAAATATCTTTAAATATCATTAAAGATATATAAAAAAAATAACAATCAAAAATAAAGAACGAAATTGTGTCTAACAGATAACAGATCTGAAGCTGGGTGTCTTCAATCTTTTAATCTACTTAAGATTCTTGAAATAAATGTTGGTGGAGGCAAATGCCCCTTCGCTGGCCATGGCTACAGTCGTTCTGCCCAGACTTGACATATTATATGTTTCTCCTCTTCTCTGAGTTCTTCGAAGTTATTGTAATAAGTAGAAGTTCCCGAAGTGGTGTTATTCACTTCACCATATGCTATTTTAACGATAGCAACGGTATGCCTTTACCAAGGGCATTAATGTCAGACTTTTTCTGATAATTCTGGTTTTCTAGCAATTACGGTTTTATGGAAGCTGGATAAATAGTCTGGTAACGTTTTAAAGAACAGACAAATAAAGGCTCCATTAAAATCCAATGAAGCTAGCGGTAAATATTTTAATGGAATCTCATGCAGCAACGTTTTAAAGAACAGACAAATAAAGGCTCCATTAAAATCCAATGAAGCTAGCGATAAACATTTTAATGGAATCTCATGCAGCAACGTTTTAAAGAACAGACAAATAAAGGCTCCATTAAAATCCAATGAAGCTAGCGGTAAATATTTTAATGGAATCTCATGCAGCAACGTTTTAAAGAACAGACAAATAAAGGCTCCATTAAAATCCAATGAAGCTAGCGGTAAATATTTTAATGGAATCTCATGCAGCAACGTATTGGGTAGTTTCACATGAAATCGTTTTTTGTATTGTAGGAAATAATAGTAAAAGCGAAAGATTTACTAATGTAATTGCGTTTTTTTTTTCAAATTCAGTGCATATAAAGATCATGGGGGTGGTGAACTTTTAGTAGCAATGTTGTCTGTTCAGGAAGTACGATTTTAAAATCAAGCTGTTGATAACGTCAACAAAGTATTTGGAATTACCCCTTATACAGTACAAACTGTTCAGAGTTGGGCCAATATGTTTGGGTCTGGAAACATGGATACTAATAATAAATTTTGAAGGACACCCAAACCAGTTCTTAGTGATGAAGAATTATCTGACTCTAAGAACTTACCCGGTAAACTCAACTGCAATGTGATATTTTAAAGTTCACTATTTGTAAGGGTGAAAAAGGTACATTGCACGATTATGCCTCATCAGCGGTAACGTGACGCTGCAATGCCGTACTTTAGCTGAGAATGCGTGGGAGAAGGGTTTGACGCTGTTCTTCTAGTTTACCTCTCTTCGTAGTAGCAGCTTCCAATTGGGGTAGTTAGCGACAAGTGATAAACAGCTGCCCGAAGACAACTGTCACAACCTACTGCATTTGAAAATCAATCACGCTGCTTTGCTCTGCTATATGATGAGAGCACGAAAAATTACTTTTGTAAGAAATATTTTTTTATTTTGTCTGATGTCTGGTACTAGAAAAAAATCTATTGGTGTAAATAATCATGTACACCGTAGTAGGAGAAAAAAAAAAAGAAAAAAACACAATTAATGTGAGCAAACGCTTCATGAATATGCCCTGAAAGACAAATTACTGAATTGAAGTTTAAACACTGAGGAAACCTTATTCCAAGAAAATTAATAAAACTCTACTCAATAGATTTCATTTATCTATATTTTTAAAACTGTTATTTTTTGTTTTGAATACAATTAACAGCCGAGTGTAACAGTATCTCATCGAGAAAGAATGAAATTCAAATCAGATTAAAACCTTCAAGCCAAAAATATCCGTTTAAACCACTTACTTTACTGAACAGTTTGGAGAGGGACACAGTCGGGCCTAGTGCATCCATTAATGTATATGATAGTAAATACGAATTTTAGGACAAGCTCCAACAATCCGGAATAAGCGCCTAGTATTCCTCATGAGCAGAACAAGCTGAACTTGTGTGCCCTTAGCGACACCAGTTCCAACACAACGGGTAAGCGAGCCAAAATATTTCAGTGGAAGAAGTACTTTAAAAGTACGTAGCGTAATTAAATAATACAATAATTTTTATATATTTTTTCGACTTTTATATTTTTCGACTTTGTAATATCCTCTGCTCAATTGATGCACGTTCAGTTGTCCCCACGCTCAATTGTCCCGTGCTCAATTGTCCAAGCTTAGTTGTCGCCGCTCAGTAGTTGCGCACTCTATAGCCGGCCAACCAACAGATCGAGCAAGAGATAGTTTAATGTCTGATAACGTATATATGTCTTAAAAAGGCGGTACTTTTTTTTTCATCTCTGCTATTACTATCTGCCATTCCTCTTCTTGTTTCTAAAATGTTTCATTAACGTGTCGCAAGGAGTGGTAGGGATAAAATGTATTGCTTAAAATACTTCGTCCAGTGCGCAGTTCTACTTGATCTTGTGGTGGTATTATCGTTGGGTTGAGATTGTTGTTGCTGTCAATGTTGTCATTGTTATTGTTGTTGTGTTCAGGGCATCGGTTGGTTTTCGACGATTAATTGCAACTGTGTCTAATCAACCGGATTTGATAATAAAAATTTTTTCTGTCCTTTTCAGGTTGGTTGATTTATATTCTTATCTTTAGTGAATTCTGGCGGCAATGAATAGTAGCGTTATCTTTCTGTGTTTTAATTATTTCGATCAACGAATTTCCGTCATCCTGCCTCTGTCTGTCTACGAAATATCTCGAAAGAACGCAATGAAAGTTTGTAAAAAGTAGGGCAAGGAAGAGTTGGTTAAAATTTTCCCCATTTTCTTCATACATTTATGCATACGCTCATGAATGTCCACACGATATCTTCAAAAGTTCTCAATTTGTTTCAACAATTCATAATTTTGTGAGAGTGGATAAAGGGCTACAAAAAATTGATTGAATTGGGGGCAGATTAATGCACAATCAACTCTCCCACGTTGTAGTTATATGTAAAAAAAAACCCAAACACATATTTTTGCTAAAATATCATACCTGTTTACTCGATATCACCAAAGATTCTCCATGGATTTCAATGGCATTTTCTGAAAGAGTGGCTGATAGGCTTTAGAATAACTGATAGGCTCCAGAATAACTGGTAGGCTCCGGAATAACGATTGGCCGACAATGGCCTTGACAGAGGTATGCGCTCCCTATTTGTTGATGAAATCTGATGTTGATAGTAAGTTTTCCTACGTTCATTCCAATTTTGATTCATAATGTGCAACTTTCTAAATCTTTTTTATAGTTTTGAGAAATGTCATTAACATTTGAAGAGTTCTTTTATTCAGAAGGTGGTTATAGCACTGGAGTATACTAGTAGCAGACACATAAAGGTTTGTATCTAATTTTTAGGTCGAACTACCCCTTTTGTGTAAAAGACGGGATGGTCAGTTGTTTCAAAGGACGGGTTGCAGTTATCTTCGGTGACCCTAACACAGAAAAATGAAGTAAACAATACTTAGATGAAATGGCTACTTGTCCTAGGTCATCTCGAAGAAGAAGAGTGGTAACGGGAACTTTACACTGGTGAAACGGGTTGACCCCTCAAAGTCCGAATCGATGAGCATATAAAAGCCATAATGAAAGTTGAAATAGAAAGATCTAGGATGATTGACCATATCCGTAGAGAGTGGGGCAAACACTGGGAAGAAATCCAGATCATTAAAAAGAGGCAATACGCATCAACATGTTGATTGAGTGTATCAGTAAGATAAGTACAGGGTTCAACTTGATGTGGTTTCCACAACTCCATAGGTACAAAGAATTGAAATCCAGGCCTAACATGGAAATGAAAAGATATCACCCGAATCCAATGTCATAGCGTTGCTACCATTTGAAAAATTAATTTTACCACCAACACATTCGGATATCACAACCAAAGAAGGCCGTAGATTGGATTAACTGAAACGCTGTGTTATCAACACAAGCAGCAAAGAATACAATCGTCTGGAAAATAACTTGAATTTACTTATTTTTCGTTCTCGGATGATGAGTGTGTTCGCCTGATTGGTTGTTTCTAAAAGGTATAAAAATGTCGGTTAACCTTGCTCCAATGGATTTTCAATATGGTTAGCTGGAAAATGGCCTATTCCGGTTACATTTAGCAATAAAATGGCTGTTCCTATTCTCAACCAAGCTGACAACATATTGTTTTTGGGGGGTGGGCGGGTATGGATTACAATAATGGTTATGATATATTGGACAGTGTTAGTGGGGGTAGGGTTAGGTGAGTTTATGACATTATTACAAAAGATTGAATTATAAGAAGCTTGTCGAAACAATAAAACAAACAATCGTTGCATAACAGAAAAAAATTTCATTTTGAGTCATAATCTATTTTAATTATAAAATTCATTTTAAACGAAGAATCATTCCATTTCAAGTCAAAGGAGCAACAATGATATTTATTTTATTCTAATTATGTAACAAGGAAACAAAAGTGACAGTGGCTCTAAACAAAGTATTAATGTTATAATCAAATTTTAAGTTTGAATTTTACTCTTTTCATGCTTCTCAAGTTACCCAATCATCATCGTCTCCGCACCTCTCTATCGTGGGCGTCACTGAGCCAATACTTTTTGAATTTGTCCAGTTCGTCTCATCTTGTATTTTGCTAGCCCCAGTTGCGAATGTGATCTGTGGGGATCCATGTTGGGTCCTGATGTCCAGCTGTAGTCAGCCATTGTCTTGTAACATGGCCAGCCCATTGCCATCTCTGTTTTGTTGTGGATTCTATGATGTTTCAGACTCCTGTTTTGCTTCCTGATATACTACGTTGTCTTGTGATCTCTCTGTGTGAGGTTGAGCATGATTCTCTTATGTGCACGTTGCATGCTTCTCCGTCAGCGAGTCAGTCTCTTAGTTAGGTTCCTTATTTCAACTCCATAGGGGACTATCGGGAAGATACATTGGTTGTATACCCTTCTTTCTAGGTTCAATGGGATTTTCTTGCTTTCGAAGCGTGAACTTGCTCTGTCGAAGGCTTGCCATTCTTGAGTGATTCTCTGCTTGATTTCTTCTTCTTTTGTGGATTTCACGGACATTCGTTGTCCTTTGTAGATGTTATGGTCTACTTTCTCCAGTTTTTTATCTTTGATTTTGATCGTTGTGTGATTATTTCTGACATATAATTGTATATGATCTTTGTTTTGCTGGAGTTCATGTATAGTCCGACTTTTGTGCTCTTTTAATTTAATTCATCTTGCATTAGCTGGAGATCATGTAGGTTTTCTGCGAAGAGGACGATGTCGTCTGCAAATCTGTGCTTGTTTGGGCATTCGCTGTCTATTTTGACCCCTCCATTCTCTCAGTTCATGTTCCGGAAGGTCATCTCGTGGCAGGCTGCAAAGAGTTTGGGTGAGCTAGTATCACCTTGCGTCACCCCTTTTTTGGAGTTGGAAGGGCTCAAAGTCTTCATTTAGCCTAATAAAGGAACAGCTGTGACTGTAAATATGTTGCAGTACTCTAACGTATACAGGGTCTACACCTTGTTGAGTGATACACTTTATAACCCTGGGAATTTCCATAGAGTTGAAAGCCTTCCTCAGTCTAACTGCATTTTAGCCATTTCATAGCTAACTGCATATGAGCCATTGTATAACTTACTGAATTTTTAGCAATCTTATACCTAACCGTACTAAAAGCCTATCAGAGCAAGGAGTACCGAATTCCGCTACGTTGGCTACAAAAGCAAAGTTTGAAGCTAATAACTATTTTCTAGACATAAGCAATCAGAAAATAACACTCACTACCGAGGAACGAAAATAGTGTTGCACGGTGTTAACGCTTGTTACTCGTTATAGCAGCAAGATTAGCCGAGCATCTACCCCTACATCGTTGTCGCGCGATGGTTAGCAAGTTAGTCTCGAAAGCTGAAGAACAAAGTCTGGAGTTTTCTCTTCCATATTAAGGATAAGAATAACAAGAAGCTTTATTGAGCTGAACTGACAAGTCTTGGATATAAACGAAAATATTTTTACAGATACACACAGCTGCATCTAATAAATAAATAAATAAATAAATACGTTTATACAAAAAAACATATCTTTATCATTTTTCATCTGTTATATATACAGTGCAAAATCTGCAGTGATCATCTATAGGAATAGAAATTGGAGTGGAGTGACCTTGCTGCAGTCAGACTTGTTTTCCCCTCACACTTATAGCTTAGTATCAGACTAAGCTTAGCTTTGTAGATGACTAGAGAAACTGAGATGCATGTCTGAGTTGTTGGCAGGTAAATCGATTGATGGAGAGTTATGTGCTGGAGGCCAATTATACATCGAGAAATGACAGAAATATTCTATTTTTCTTCCATACAGTTTTTATTTAGTAAACATATTGCAACGTAGATATAAGTGGACAAAGAATACAATTACGTTTATGTTATTTCTCGCATGACCGACCTTGAAGAAAATCACAAAATATTAAGCTTCAGCGACAGAAAGTCTCAACAACGATTGCAGTCGACATTTTCGTGTAAAACATTTTTTCATTTTTCTGGCAAAGTCTACGTATTTTCTCATCTTTCCACTTTCTTTCTATTTTAACTCTGATGTCTGCTGAATTATTATTATTATTATTATTATTATTATTATTATTATTATTATTATTATTATTATTATTATTATTATCATTATTATTATTATATCAGTTTACCTGTTCCGTCAAAAATGACGGCATATATGAAAGGTATGGATGTGCAGATTGCAATATTCATACACGAATATTAGAGATTTGCATTTGTAGTGAACTTAGAGAATAGCGTTCTGTTGATCACGAACGGATTTTTGATATTTTTTGTTTTTGCTTTCATTAGTTTTTAGTATTCATCGAATTCAGAATTTTTTAGTACGTCATCAGAAAATAAAATTCTATTCTACTACGTCATTTTATTGCTTAGCGGGGGAATAGGAAGAAAGATGGGAGAAAAGGGAGTTAGGTCGTTTGATAAGAGGGTAAGAAACATGAAAAGGAAAGAAATTTAGGTAGTTTACTGACCGGGTAGGAACAGAGAGATAGAGTGAGGAGAAGGGAAAAGTTAAGTAGTTTAAATTTCTGCATATGAAACTTATTCATGTTTGTTTAACTTTTAGATAAAATCATGGACCGGCGTCGAAGGTTGGAAAGATTAAGGGAGAGAACGTGAGGCAACACGCATTGAATGAGAGAAGAGTAGAGACATGAGGTAATGGATAATCTTAGTCATCAACGACCGAGGAATTTACACAGGTCCAGTTTGTTGTTTTCGTTGTTGTTGTTGTTGCTGTTGTTGTTATTATCATTTGCATTTTCACACCACTTGCCTGGTGGTCACAGCTGGAGACTGAGTGATAACAAGTCTCCTCGGGTCTCTAGCTCTCCTATCCACACTCTTACAGTCCACAGCTATGCTGTGGTTTATAGTTTCACATCGGTTGCCGGTGGTTATCGCTGAAGGCTGAGTGACAATAAGTCTCCTCAGGTCTTCAGATAACGTCTCCTCTCTCTTTCACCTATCATGTCAGGGCTAAAATTCGTTGCAGTACTTATATCTCCAGCACCTTCCTCATTATTATTATTATTATTATTATTTCGCACTCGTTGAGATTTCACACCGGTAGAGATTGGTGACTTTCACTGGAGATCAAATGACAATATCCGCTTAAGATTATTGCTGATTTCAGTAGTGCTGTTATCTGGATGATCTCAATCCCCCCCGCAATTCCCCCAAGCCCTTTGATAGGCTCTTTGGGACTATTCCCAGGACTCCAAACACAACTGGTACTACTATCAACTTCATGTTCCATAATTTGTTCATTTCTCAGACAAAATTAAAATACTGATCTTGCTTTTCAGTTTCTGGCAGCTTCACTCCGTGGTCTGCTGGAACTGCAAAATCGACTATGACACTCCTCTAAGATGTGTCCAAACATCCCTAAAAGACGCTTTTCGATGGTTCAGTCGGTCTGTCGGTCGGTCTGAAGTATGTTAAAAGCAGAAATAGGAAGGGAGAGGTTTGATGCCATTAAATCATGTAATGTCAATAAAAGATGTGACGTCATTAAAATAACATCATTTTTTTACCAGCTGTTATTGATATCATAATAGATTCTCCAGATTTCTGTTTTTGATGAAAGTACGAATGGTCATTTACGATTTATATTGAATATAATACTTTCAGGATATTTCCATAACGCAAAATTTTACAAACATGAGAATCAAATGACTCGAAGAAAGACTACTTGCTCTTTTCCCTACTCCAACTTTTGGATTCTCGTTTTAAAGCTCTCAGTATTGGACGGAAACAAATAACTAGTATACTCGAGGAAGATGGAAACCTGGCAACATACAGAGACAAGATTGTCAAACGAGCCCAAGAATTCTACCAAAAACTCTACCCCTCCAGATAAGGGCTACAAAACAACGAACAGGATACTCAAGACACCAGCAATCAGTTTGAGGATTTCCCAGAATTTATATCATGGGAGGTGAAACAAGCCATCAAACAAACGAAAAAAAGGGAAGGTCCCTGTACCAGATAACATCACCATCGACCTTCTCAAAAAAGCTGGTAAGATCATCATTTGGAAACTAGCTATTCTATTCAACTTTTGTTTACAATAAAGTAAAGTCCCAGGAGATGGGAACACTACAATCATACTGCTTTTATATACATGAAAAGGAAACCTGAAAGACCTTAACAACTACAGACCAATGAGTCTATTCGACAGCATCTACAAACTTTTCAAAAAAATCATCACCAACCCAATCACAAAAACGCAAAATAAAAACCAACCATGGGAGCAAGCTGGCTATAGAAGAGGCTACTCGTCCATGGACCATCTCTTCAATAAACCAACTAAAAGAGAAAGCAGCAGAATACAAAATGCCACTTGCTGTGGCATTTATCGACTTCAAGATGGCCCTCGACTTTGTGGAAATTCCCATGGCCATTGAGGCTATCACTCAACCAAGTGTAGACCCTGTATACATCAGAGTACTGCAATATATCAGGGTACATAAAAACTCGGAGCCCTTTCAGCTCTAAAAAGGGGTAAGACAAGGTAGTACCAGCCCAGCCAAACTCTTCACTGCCTGCCTCAAGATTATCTCCTGAAACCTAGACTCACGATCCCCAACAAATGCTAAACGAACTAAATGAAAGAAACAAGAAAGTTGGCTTTCACATGAACTTCAGTGGAACAAAGGTCATGTGCAGCAATCAGGTCGGCAATAAATACACAAAGACCAAAATCAAAAACGTAGAACTAGTGAAAGCAGACCACTACATCTACCTTGGACAACGAATCTATGAAATCCTCAAAAGAAGAAACCAGGCGAAGAATCACTCAAGAATGGCAAGCCTTCGACAGAGCAAACTCAGCCTTCAAGAACAAGAAGATCCCATTGAACCCCAAAAGAAGGGTATACAACCAATGCATCCCCCCGATAGTCATCTAACGGGCTGATACATGAAACCTAACTAAGAGACAGAACCGCAAACCGAGAAGCATGCAACGCGCGCATGAGAGAATCATTCTAGAGATCACATATGTATCGAGGTCGGCAGAATACAAGAAAAGGGACGAACTAGACAAATCCAGAAAGTACTGGTCCTGTGACGCCCATGATAGAGAGGTCTGGGAAATCCTGGGGGAAGGTCTATGTCAAACAACGGACGCTGAAAGACTGATAATGATAGTGATTTGGTTTGCAGTTTGTTTTCAGCATGATGCATCGAAAATTTTATTTAAAAAAATAAGATTAATCCTGTTATCGGAGTTTTACCTAAATGCATATATTTATTTTGGTCGCAAGTAAATGCTTACAGACAGCCTATTTTTCTCAAATATTTATAATAACTGAGAGTATGATAAAATATAGAAATAAAACTCGAAATTTCAAAGTATACTAATGGAACTAGGATAATGCAATGAGACTAAAAAAAAGCATTTATTTTCGATGTCCATTGCGTAACCTAAAAACCGGATGCGTGTCACTGCTGACATGTGCGTCATAGGTTTGCCACCATTGTCTCATTTGTGGCAGTTTTTGGCTGTTGTCGTTCGTCTCTCCTCATTCCTTGTGTAAACTTCCTGTTCCTCTATTACGTTTCGTTAAATCTTGAAAAATATGAAACAAAACATTGATTAACTAATTGTTGTGATATAAATGAATTACGCTACGTTCCGGGTGCTATTTTTAGTTTTAGTTTTCATATAAAACTTTTCAAATCCAAATGAAATAAGTCCGAATATGAGACTAGGTGAAGAAATATAATAGAGATAATCCAATATTTGGGATGCGAAATTTCTTCCAGTCCAGACGTCTAAATCGACTTTACCCGGAGTAATTTCCTTGTCTTTTTTTTTTAAATATTAAAATAAAAAGATAAATCATGTTTCGTCTCGTTCACTGGAAGCTCATAAGTTCAAATTGTCGGCCAGGGAAGGACAGTTCCAATGGCTCGCTGGGAGAAGCACCGGGTGTGATGTGTATGGGGAGAAAAGTGCTTACCCCCTCAGACCAAATTGACTTCACCAAATGCCGCCAAGACCGGATCGCACTGCAGCTGAAACGAAATTAAAACGAATGAACAAATGTACAATGATTAAAAGTAGTAGTAGTAGAAGTAGTAGTAGTAGTTACTAGCAATATTGATAACCACAATAATAATGATATTGATAACGACAACAACATAACGATAACAACAACAACAACAACAACAACAATAATAATAATAAGAACAGAAAGGGTGTAGGATAGGAACCAAAGGGGCAAACGATTTACTCTACATAGACCAGATGATCTTAAAAGAAGTAAGGAAAAGGAGAAAGAATATCGCAATGGGATGGATAGATTACAAAAAGGCATACGATATGATTCCACATAGCTGGATACTCGAATGCCTTAGAATGTTCAAAATTAGCGAACCGGTGGTTAAATTCATTGGTAATTCAATGAAAGACTGGAAAGTAGATTTGACAGCCGCAGGGGACAAACTAGCCGAGGTAGGGATAAAAAGGGGGATCTTCCAAGGGGACTCGTTGTCCCCACTATTATTTGTTCTAACAATGATACCGCTTAACAGAATCCTGAAAAACAGCAAAGGATACCACTTCTCTAAAACAAAAGGAAAGGTCAACCACTTAATGTACATGGACGATATTAAATTGTTTGCGAAAAACAGGGGAGAGCTTGAGACTCTGTTCAACGAAGTAAGGGAATATAGTGAGGACATAGGAATGGAGTTTGGGATAGAAAAATGCGCAATCATGGTGATGCACAAAGGAAGGCTTTCAATGACTGAGGAAATTGAACTTCCGGACAACAACAAGATTAGGGCATTGACTGCACAAGACCGATACAAGTACCTAGGTGTCCTTGAATGTGACACGATAAAACGGGAAGAGATGAAGGAGAAGATTAAGAGGGAATACCTTAGAAGGATAAGGAAAATATTAGAAACCAAATTAAATAGCAGAAATCTAATAAAAGGAATGAACACCTGGGCTGTGTCAGTAGTTAGGTATACAGGACCATTCCTAGGATGGACAAAGGAAGAGCTCCAATCAATGGATAGGCGAACAAGGAAACTTATGACGATGCATAAAGCATTACACCCTAGGGATGATACAGATAGACTATACGTTAAGAGAAAAGAAGGTGGTAGGGGGCTCATCAGCATAGAAGATTGTGTCCAGAGAGCTAAAGTAGTCCTAGATAGATATGTGCAAACAAATAGTGAAGAAATCATAAAGAGCGCGAGGGATAGTGCAACAAACAATAAAGTAGGAAACAATGGAACAGTACAGCAAACTAGAAAAGAAAAGTGGGAAGGGAAAAAATTGTACGGCGAGTTTAAAAGACAGATAAAAGATATAGCAGACGAGAAATCATGGACGTGGTTACGAAAGGGGAACCTTAAGAGAGAAACAGAATCGCTCATCATGGCAGCCCAAAACAAAAGCATAAGGACAAACTACATAAAAGCAAAAATCGACAGAACTCAGACAAACAGCAAATGCCGCATGTGCGGTGAAAGAGATGAGACAGTAAACCACATAACTAGTGAATGTAGTCAACTCGCCCAGAAGGAGTATAAGCATAGACACGATAGAGTAGCAACGATGATACACTGGGAACTAAGTAAACAAATGGGATTCAACCATGGGGAAAAGTGGTATCAGCACAAGCCAGAGGCAGTTTTGGAGAATGACAACCACAAACTACTGTGGGACTTTGACATCCAAACTGACCACCTCATCCAGGCAAGAAGGCCGGACTTAGTAATAGTAGACAAAAAAAGGAAGGCCTGCCAAATAATAGACGTTGCTGTGCCTGCAGACCATAGAGTAAAAAAGAAGGAGGGTGAAAAAAGGGAAAAATACCAGGACCTAGCAAGGGAGTTGAAGAAAATGTGGAACATGAAAACCAGGGTAGTACCGGTCATAGTGGGAGCACTAGGAACTGTCCCCAAAACGCTGAGGGAGAGACTGGAGGAGATCGGGATTAGGGGGAGGATAGAGACCGTACAGACCACAGCACTACTTGGAACTGCACGGGTACTGAGGAAGGTGCTAGAGATATAAGTACTGCAACGAATCGTAGCTCTGTCATGATATGCGAAAGAGAGAGGAGACGTTAGCTGAAGACCTGAGGAGACTTATTGTCACTCAGCCTTCAGCGATAACCACTGGGCAACCGGTGTGAAACTGTAAATCGCAAAATTACTGCGACCTATGAGTACTAGGAGAGGAGGGCTGGAGACTTGAGGAGACTTGCTGTCACTCAAACTCCAGCGGTTACCACCAGGCAACTGGTGTGAGATTCCGAAATAATAATAATAATATTATTATTACACCCTAGAGATGATACAGATAGACTATACGTTAAGAGAAAAGAAGGTGGTAGGGGGCTCATCAGCATAGAATATTGTGTCCAGAGAGCTAAAGTAGTCCTAGATAGATATGTGCAAACAAATAGTGAAGAAATCATAAAGAGCGCGAGAGATAGTGCAACAAACAATAAAGTAGGAAACAATGGAACAGTACAGCAAACAAGAAAAGAAAGATGGGAAGGGAAAAAATTGTACGGCGAGTTTAAAAGGCAGATACAAGATATAGCAGACGAGAAATCATGGACGTGGTTACGAAAGGGGAACCTTAAGAGAGAAACAGAATCGCTCATCATGGCAGCCCAAAACAAAAGCATAAGGACAAACTACATGAAAGCAAAAATCGACAGAACATAGACAAACAGCAAATGCCGCATGTGCGGTGAAAGAGATGAGACGGTAAACCACATAACTAGTGAATGTAGTCAACTCGCCCAGAAGGAGTATAAGCATAGAAACGATAGAGTAGCAACGATGATACACTGGGAACTAAGCAAACAAATGGGATTCAACCATGTGGAAAAGTGGTATCAGCACAAGCCAGAGGCAGTCTTGGAGAATGACAACCACAAACTACTGTGGGACTTTGACATCCAAACTGACCACCTCACCCAGGCAAGAAGGCCGGACTTAGTAATAGTAGACAAAAAAAGGAAGGCCTGCCAAATAGTAGACGTTGCTGTACCTGCAGACCATAGAGTAAAAAAAAAGGAGGGTGAAAAAAGGGAAAAATACTAGGACCTAGCAAGGGAGTTAAGGAAAATGTGGAACATGAAAACCGGGTAGTACCGGTCATAGTGGGCGCACTAGGAACTGTCCCCAAAACACTGAGGGTGAGACTGGAGGAGATCGGGATTAGGGGAAGGATTGAGACTGTACAGACCACAGCACTACTGGGAACTGCACGGATACTGACGAAGGTGCTAGAGATATAAGTACTGCAACGAATTGTAGCTCTGTCATGATATGCGAAAGAGAGGAGACATTAGCTGAAGACCCGAGGAGACTTATTGTCACCCAGCCTTCAGCGATAACCACTGGGCAACCGGTGTGAAACTGTTAATCGCAGAATTACTGCGACTTATGATTACTAGGGGAGGAGGGCTGGAGACTTGAGGAGACTTGCTGTCACTCAAACTCCAGCGGTTCCCGCCAGGCAACTAGTGTGAGATTCCAGATAATAATAATAATAATAATAATCATAATAATAATAATAATAATAATAATAATGATAATAATAATAATAATGATAATAATAATTCAGCAACAGCACTTCTTCAATTGAGAAACACTCCAGCACTTTTAGCTGATTTTAGTAACACTGTCGTCTGGCTTGTTTCAAATCCTTGTTGTCCGAATAGTTTCAGTTTTTTTGCAATCATCGTTACTGATTGAATCTTCGTCAAACCCCCGTCCAAGTCGGAGGCTGTTATTTCTGCTTAAGACACACGCATTTTGACACGTTCAGACATTCACACGCATGAAAGGAAAATTCTCCTGCACTTTATAAAAAGTGTTAGTTTTATCAAATTATAAATTATCTCTATATTTTTAAAGATATAAAACTTTTGAGACTTATTATGAAGAGACTTCTAGACAACACTTAATTTCAGTAGAATTTTCAAAATTTCCTGAGAGAGCAGAAGTCTCTCTCCAACCCATAGGAAGGAATATTAGGACACACGATTCTCACTCATTCTTAACATTAAAACTTGACAGGTATACAATCGTAACAACATCAACAACAACAACAACAGCAATCCTCACCTAATTTATTGGAGTAAACTCTTTGCTGTTTGTCTCTCCTGTTGTAAACAAAACCGATGTAC
This sequence comes from Thysanoteuthis rhombus, assembly GCA_963457665.1. NCBI lineage: Eukaryota > Metazoa > Mollusca > Cephalopoda > Oegopsida > Thysanoteuthidae > Thysanoteuthis > Thysanoteuthis major. Next base: position 27,837,479 of record OY735232.1, read on the forward strand.
CAAATTAACATTTCCCTACCGTGGTTTAAAATCATGACCAAGTGATCGGTTGGCGGCCATTCCACCGACTGAGCCAAACTGACAAGTTTTACATATCCACGGTTTATCTATTTTGCTCACAGTACAAAAGTTCCAGCTATCATCATCGGTCGGAATAAAAGTAGGAGCGGAGTTTGACCCCGCAGCAGCCAAATTCGTTTTTATTAGAAACCATCAACCAAAACTGTCACCAAAACTGTCAACAACGGTTTCTTCAGTTTTCAAATTAGTTTGGTTGGCTGATGATGTTAGTATCACGCGTAAAGGCCACACCAATGGGGCAAGAGGGCTGAAAACTTGAACATTTACTTCTTATTGTGTATTTTCTTTTTTGTTTGTTTTTTTACCCCGCCCCCGTAGTTTTCTTTAGAGGGTTCAGTTTACAATGTCAGTTTATGCTAAATTGGCTGAAGTTCATGCTTTTTTTCCTTTTTTTTTCATTTCTGTTCTTCTCTAGTGATAATTGCCCGACAACAGGCGAAAAGAAGTAACTAATTCATTGATCACCCATTTTTCCAATTTTTTCTCAATTGATCATGCGGTCAGAAGACGTTGGTTGTGTGACAGTTTCTATTGAGTGACTGACCAGACTTGTTCCTAACATTTCTCTAAGTAGATGGTTACTTTTAGGACACACTGTACGCGAATACCACTCCTTAATTGCGTTACTGATAAAAAAAAAACAATGCATTTTCATATAGCAACATGGTGGATTTTGTGATCCATCAGAAAGACCAAGAAAACATTAAACTGATAACAGATCGTCTGTCTCTTCCATTTGTGTGGGCGATGAACATAATGAGATAGAAAGAAGCGAACAGGTAGGCCTGCAGCATCAGTGTGGGCGGTTGAAAACGAAACTAATGGTTAGTTCCCATAGCGACCTGAGAGAGGAAGATCGGATGATTTTGAAGAACTTACAAGAAATAAAAAACGTCTGAGAATTAGTGAGGTGAAAAAAAAATTATTTCAACGTTTTCTTAGTCGATTCAGAGAGGAAAGGACAGGTGAGAAACTTCAATAATGTTAAATAGATAAGTAAATAGGTAGAAATGTCCTACGTTAATTGTAGATTTACTGATAGGAAAACGTCAAGATATAGATAACTGAAAGTAAGCGACCAAAGGCCGATAGCTTAATTCTCTCTCTCCCCCGTCTCTCTCACACAAACGTGTGTTGGGTGGGATGGAAGATCGATAATTGAATGCAGAGTAATAGATTGTCTTAGTATATTAATGGAATAACCCATTGAGGTGTTACTACCGGTTAGAAAGTGTTTTGCTTTCGTTTCAACCATGTATATAAAGATAATTCAGTTGATAATTTAGAGGGAAAAACAACTTGATAGAAGTTAGATGGTATTCGACGTGGAGATATTAACTTTAAGGTTATTGGGGAAAATTCTTCGGTTGAATTTGTAGGTGGAGAATCAACTCGAAGAAGTTTTCTGTGTAATTAGTATTCTCGGAAATGATATCATAAGTTGGTTTGCATGCAGTCTGAGATTAAAACCGACACGATGGATTTAATATTCACATGGGCGAACACTCAATAGAAGTGACACGAACGACGAGTCGAGTCTGTTGTTATACTTACTGATTCCTAATCATTTAATACGCTTTTAAGTAACCTAGGTAAGTAAGCTCTGTTTAAAAAAATTGAATGACGTGTAGTATAAAATAACATCCATGTATGATAATACCCTACATAAAATAATAAACTACATGTATGACATAAGCTATATATTAAAATTATTGCTGAAAGGGAGGTGGTGTTTGATCAACACTGCTGGGATTCCATGTTAATATAACTGTTTTGTTTTTTTAAATCCCCGAAACGGTTACATGGTAAGCGAATGATGATCCTAACAAAAGAAAATTTACTTATAGTACCTATTGGGCTAGAGTGCTGAAAACTTGAACATTTATTCCTTATTGTGTCTAGAAACCAAACATATATATATATAAAACATTCTAAAAAAAATCACCGAAGAAAATTAACTAAATTACATTAGCAGATATTGGGAAATAAGTGAATGAAGAGACACACAAAGAAAAAAAATTCGAAAATCTTTCGAAATGTGTTTAGTGTTTAAAACAGTAACACTTTCTTGACTGTATATAATCTAGAAAGCTTTACGGCTTCAAATAGCAGAAATATTAAAAAATTCAAAGCTATGACATTTCAGTCATTTATTTCCAAATGCTATTCCAAACAGTTTTATATTTTATACAGAATTAGATGTAGTACTATGTGTGATTTTGTTTGGATCATCAGTTGTATATCATGTCACCATTTCGGGTATTTAAAACCAAAACTGTTTTATTGACATGGCGCTCCAAAAGTGTTGATCAAACACCACATCCCTAATGATATGATTTCAATAAATTGCTTTATTTCATTATTTTTAAACTAAATAGCATTCTAGCTGTTAGAAACACCTATATTGACTATTCCATCAATATACTTTGACTTTGTTACTTGGTATTACGTATTCAATCTCCCACCCGCCCAGCAACCAATTAGTCAGAAAAATAGACCAGAGCCTTTTCCAGTATTTACAAATTCAATTGCCTTGTGCACTTACAATGACTAAATTCATCTCTTTTTGGTTAGTTAACTCTACAAAACACATCAGAAATAAAAGAAATGAGAAGTTTACATTAAATCAAATAATTTAATATAAACTACTCCTTTCTTCCATTTTTTTATACTCTCGTTAATATTTTTAATTTTTGTTATAATTCAATTATAGTCAACCTCATAAGTTTTGAAGGGATTAGGATGTTTGGTTACGGCTTAATCATATTATATATATGTAAGAGCCGTACAGATTAGTGTATTTTATAGTTTAATCGTTTAATCGGTTGTATGTTTGTCCTGTACGATTCCTGTTATAATCTAAAACTTATAATGGATTGGTCATGGGAAATTGAGTAACTTGGTTAATAAAACAATTAAAGGATGGTATAAATATGAGATCGTCTGTTGTGAAAAAACGATGGAGGTTACGTCATAGAAAATCTTTATTTCTGATCACACATAAAAAAAAAGCTTGAGCTGAGTTGAAACTTGAAAAAGACTTTGAATCACGATGTTTGAATAATTAAAAATAAAATACCAAATGAAATAGCTGGAGGATCTTAATCCACCTGAAGAAGGGCGTAGAATGGATCGTCTGTAGCGATGTGGGAGGAGGGATAGATAATACAAAAATGAGCAGTTGTCGGATAATTTTTCGAATGGAAAAAGACTGAACTTTTGAAAAACTGGACCAGGGTGCTTTGCGGTGTGAACTGTGAGGGTCATGATGTTGATTCGACATCTGTTAATGATATGAAAAGGCAAAGGAATAAGACGTTGAAAGTCCAATACAGACAAAAATAAATACATACATTGTGAGGCGGATCCAGAAATTTGTTTTCGTCTGAGAGATATCTTTCCATTTTTCCGTACATTTATGTATTTGCTGATATCTGTCCACACGGTATATCTAAAGGTTGCTGGAGAAGTAATCAGAATTTGGTGCGGATCCAGGATTGTTTTTCCTTATTGAGTCAGTGTACGACGTTCGCAGAGTTACACACTCTCTAGTTGAATTAGAGTTCACTTGACTCGCTGAATCTTTTAGAATAATTAACCCTGCAAGTTTTAGGAATTGGGGGTCATCGACAATTTAGTGCTGTGAATGTATTAAATTCTGCATTTCCCTTCATTCCAAAGAAGTTGTGGCTGGCCGAACGGTTGACAAGATGGAGAATAGAATCGGAGAAAAGAGTTCGAATCCTGGTTGGGACAGTTTGCATTTTCTTCACACTAATGCTATTGGGGATGGAATGAATCAATTTCTACCGAAGCTACGCGATAATGGTTCCAAAACTGAGGTCCTTGGGTGTCTGTTGGGTGTCTGACGATGCTCGCTGGACCACATGATACTATGAATCTTATGATTGAGAAACATCATACGTCGTTCAGCTATGGAAAAACGTAGTTTACATGTCCATAGACCCATACCAAATATTAGACTTGAAATGAATGCGATTCTTTTAGAATAAACATGATTTCTAAAGGTCAAAAATTGTCCATTATGGTAAGGTAAAAGGTCTGTCTCTTAAGAGACAACCCCCACCAAATATGATGACTGGTGATTCAAGATTTTCCAGAAGTCCAGATTTCTATTACAAGCATCAGCTAAGTATCCTTGTAAGTCTCAAGTTTAGCCGAGACCAGAACTTTATACCTGCAACGACCAATCCCTTGGCGGGATGCAAGTCCACCGAAGGAACGAATCCACCCTAATCACTCAGATTAGAGTGTACTCAATTAGCGGCTGGGTGTACAGGGAAATTCGTCCTAATGAAGTCGTTGGGTGTCTGACAAATAATGCTCGCTGGACCACGTGATACTTTGAATCTTATGACAGAGAAATATCATACGTCGCTCAGCTATGGAAAAACGTAGTTTACATGTACACGCACTTGATAGGCTGCAGTGTAAGTCCGTTGCCCAAAATAGAATATGTATCGGGAATCAAACCTTTTGCGTGTGAGGCAAAAACACTATTTCAATATCCGAGCGGATTTGTTTCTTGTAGTTCATTAATTATAGCCTAAAAACGAACTGGAAAAAAATGGAGAACGCCAGAACATTATTTTTATAAAAAAGATCCATGGTTTTCAAAGTTTCGAAACCATTGCTGAAAGGCATTCTATTTTGGGCAACGGACTTACACCGCGGCCTATCAAGACTTTCATTCGCAACAAAATAATGATTGGGTCTGCAGGGATCGTTCAACTAATGAAAAGCAAATCATGAGTTGCATAACACGGGCACAATTAAGCTGAGCACTTACCCTCAAGGTGAACTTGTTTCACTCCACAGAACATATGTATAATGTTATAAAAGCAATGGCCGTTCAGGAGGGGCATGTTAATGAAGAATCCTGCCATAATCGTCAAGTTAACTAATTTTCCGTCGGCGCACGAAACGACGGCTTCGAATTATTTCGGTTACTCCTTTTAGTGTTTGCCAATTTGATTATTTTATATCTAAATTTAGATCTATAATTTTTGTCAGATGATCTGTAGTTTTCTATTAATTTCCTATTAGATTTTCCGAGAACTGCTGATCAAAATAAATTCAAATTCGAAACTGCAGTGCCTTGTATACAAACTAATACATCTGACGGATGTTACCTTTGTTTCATGTTGAGTTACCGAGTAATCACACTGCACACACACACACACACACACACACACACACACACACACACACACACGCAAAGATGTCTTCAATTGTGCTTAGATATTACAGCTTTTCGGGGCATCTGGGGTATACACAGCAAATAGTTGTGTGCTTCTGCGTAGTGTAATGGTTAGGGAGCTAGTCTAGTAGAGCAGTACTTCTGAGCAGTGAGTTCGTGTCTCACAGGGTGCGTATATATGCACATATATACATATATATATATATAATTGAGTATTGTATTACATCCCTGATTAGTACTGCGTATGTGTGCGTATACACACACTTCATCAAAATGTCAAACTAAACTGAGCTTTGTAATTATCAAGGCATATATATATATGTATATATATATATATATATATGTGTGTGTGTGTGTGTGTAGGTGGTTGTATATATACTTGTTGATGAAAATATCAATAGGGGAGTGAAGAGAAAAAGTCAAGACAAAGGAGGTGTTACAGACAATTTTTTAAAAGAATTATTCTGTGGGCATGTTCCAATGCATTTCGACGGGTGCCAGCCATCTTTTCCAGAGAAAATATTTTCAGGGGTTCACAAAAATTTTTTTGCTGTTTACATGTTTGAGACTGGTGAAAGAAACAGGGATATTTCTATGTTGTTTGGTTGTTTAGTAAGAGCAAGAGAGGAGGTGTTTGTATCTGAGTGGGTGAGAGTGAAATTTGGTTTAAAATTAGGTGGGTCTGTGAGGGACGGGGTCAGAGAGTGTTTGTATTCGGTCTCTCTGAGTGTTTGGCTTGTCTTAGATAATCTTCTTCCACACACATGTATATGGATATATGAGTGTGCATATATGTATATACATGCACACATATGTGTGTGTGTACTCATACAGATGATAACAAATTATGCTTCATTTATTTCATTAAATCGCTTGGGACGTGTGCATTTCACTACCTAGTTTCCATTGGGCTGGTTTTGGGCCCTAAACACTGTTTTTTGTCGTCATCATCATCAGTCTTTTATCGTCCGTCGTTGCACGTAGACCTTCCCCAGGATCTGCCACATTTCTCCATCATGAGCTTCGCAGAGCCAGTATTTTCTGAATTTGTCTAGTTCATCTCTACATCTTGTATTCTATCGGCCTCATGATGTCGATCGGTTGTCTGCTTTTCTTGCAACATGGCCTGCCCATTACCATTTAAATTTTTAATAGATTCTATGGTGTCTCAGACCCCTGTTTTCTTCCTGATATACTGTGCTGTCTTGTGATTTATCCGTGTGAGGTTGAGTATAATTCTCTCATGCGCATGCTACATGCTTCTCAGTTTGCGGGACAGTCTTTTGGTTAGGTTTCATGCTTCAGCTCCATAAGTGACTATCGTGAGAATGCATTGGTTGTACACCCTTAATTTTAGGATTATTCGGATCGTCTGGTCTTTGAAAGATGAGCTTGCTCTGCCGAAAGCTTTCCACCCTAGAGTGATTCTTTACTTGATTTTGTCTTCTTTTGAGGATCTTATGGAGATTCCTTATCCTAGATAGATGTACTGGCCTACTTTCCTCAGTGTTGCATCTTCAATTTTGACAGTCATGTCCTTATTCTCGATGTGATTGTTGCACATGACTTTTGTTTTACTGAAGTTCATGTGTAGGCTGACTTTCTTGCTTTCTTCGTTTAGTTCATTTAGCATTAGTTTGAGGTCATGTAGGTTCTCTGCGAAAAAGATGTTGTCGTCTGCGAATCTGAGATTGCTCAGATATTTGCCGTCTATTTTGATTCCTCTATTCTCCCAGTACAGGTTTCGGAAGATTGTCTCGGTGCAGGCTGTGATGAGTTTGGGTGAGCTGGTATCACCTTGCCTTACTCCTTTTTGGAGCTTGAAGGGCTCAGTCTTTATATAGCCTGATGAAGAGGTTGGTGTGATTGTATGTATATACATTGCAGTACTTTGATGCATACAGGGTCTACACCTTGTAGAGTGATGGCCTTCGTGACCATGGGAATTTCTACTGAGTCGAATGCCTTCTTGAAGTCTATAAATGGTACTGCAAGTGGCATTTTGTATTCTGCTGCTTACTCCTTCAGCTGATTTGTCATCATCATCATCATCATCATCATCATCATCATTCTTTTAATGTCCGTCGTTGGACGTAGACCTTCCCCAGGATTTGCCACACTTCCCTATCGTGGGCGTCGCGGAACCAGTACTTCCTGAACTTTTCTAGCTCATCTCGCCATCTAATATTCTGCCGGCCTCATTTCTGCATGTGATCTTGGGGAATCCATATCGTGAGTTGTGATGTCCATCGGTTGTCTGCCATTCTTGCAACATGGCCAGCCCACTGCCATTTGAGATTTGTAATGGATTCTATGATGTCCCTGACTCTTGTCTTTTCTCAGATGTACTATGCTGTCTTGTGGTCTCTCCATGTGAGGCCCAGCATAATTCTTTCATGTGCACGTTGCATGGTTCTCAATTTACGGGTGTGTCTTTTTGTTAGGTTCCATGTTTCAGCTCCATAAGTGAGTATTGGGAGGATGTATTGGTTATACACCTTTCTTTTTAGGATTGCTGGGATCTTCTTATTTTTGAAGGTTGAGCTAGCTCTGCCAAAGGCTTGCCATTTTGGTGTAATTCTTCGCTTGATTTCTTCTTCTTTTAAGGGTCTCATGGAGATTCGTTATCCTTGGTAGATGTAGTGGTCTACTTCCTCTATAAAATAGACGGTGAGTATCTGAGCAACCTCAGATTTGCAGACGACATTGCTCTTTTCGCAGACAACCTACAAGACCTCCAACTAATGATAGATGACCTAAATGAAGAGAACAAGAAAGTCGGCCTACACATGAACTTCAGCAAGACGAAGATCATGTGCAACAACCACATCGGAGATAAAAAAACACTAAAATCAAAATCGTAATTGATGTCAAATATCAGTAGCTGGTTGGAGTTGGTACCATGGGTGGGGACGATAACACCTTTTTTGGAGACGAAAATTTTGAAATGACCACTATTTTTGCTTGAAAGAAGTGCCGGTCAGTCGTGTCATTATTCCGAGAGAAACGGTAACGGGAGAATCAACCCTGTAAAAGTTGATGTTTTCTCGAAAAGTGTGTTGTAAGGAAGACAATGAGCGAATAGTTTTATTAACTTGACAACTATGATTTTTTTTGTAAGTGTGTACCTACATTTGTCAGGGATAGTATTTCATCGGAATATTCAGTTGACATGTGTCAGGCAATGTCAAGAAGTATTCGGAATATTCCATTAACGCAGTAGTAATACATTTTTTCATTGATGCCCGTGTGCCAGAAGGTCTAAGGAAGAGGTAAATTTTGATATAGATATTAGTTAACATGTCTCATTTGTCCGGAAAGTGTCGCATGATAACATAAATCTTAATTTTCAATAGATATTTAGCAATCTTCCCACAGAAGTATCCATGCGTTTTCTTAGCTATTTAACTCAACTCTGGCGAGAAGCGTTTCTGTTTCCAATTTAAAACCTTATAATTTTTTTTAAATAATTGTTTATACTTCCTTAATTCTCTCATTTCTATTCATTTATGCGCAGTTTCAAACACAAGAGAAATTGAGACGTAGGAGTATTAATAAGCTTCTATTGGAACGTAAGACGACGTTATTATGGCCGTTCTTGGCCAGAAACGCCACTAAAAACTCTATCGGAATGGTTTGTTTATATTTGTGAAGTAGTAGTATTGAGAAGCTTTTGGGGAGCAAAGGAAGCAGTTCTTTGCTTTGGCTAGAACATAAACATATGTCAGGCAATATCTTGAAGTGACAAGCT
>OY735232.1:27851531-27951531 GCA_963457665.1 Thysanoteuthis rhombus
AAAATCTGAACCAGTAATGTTTGGACGAATATATGTGTTCACAGCAGCTCGTCATGTGACTTTTACGCTTGGTATGATCCATAAGTTTGCTTTGTCATGCTAAGTCCCGCTTGATGAACTACCCAGTGTACTGCTAATGTTGATCGAAGTGGTTAACGTAGTAAAAGGGCGTAGTATTAATATCCAGTTACTTATACTGTTGTACAAAGGTGCAAGATATCCAAACAATTACCGGCTCCGAAAATGATCTAGGAGAACCGAGTTCCAATCCCGACTGAGACATTTTGTGTTCACTTCGGAAGAGATCATCTCCAGGTGTTTCGGAGTTTATTCTGTGGTTTGATTCAATCCCAACAGCACTGAAAACGTTGTCACTTGGGAAAGGCATGAATCCATCTCTACTATAGTATAACAGATAGGAATCTCAAAACATATTTAATGACCAGTCTTGGAGACGGACAACTCTCTCTCTGATTCCGGAATTAACCTAATGAAGGATGGGCTCCGTCAGGCTATCTCAGCATTGAAGCAAATATGTCGGTGCTGCCCCCAATACTGCTATACAAGTCCAAATTTGTATAGACTTGGGACCTCATTAATTAGCTGCAGTTAAAAAATGATGAAAAATCTTGAAATTCATCATCATACTAAACTTGCTGGAAAAATGGATTTAAATACACATTTTAAAAAAACTATTGTGGTTGGAGAGATATTGTGTCGATATGTCAACCACTTGGGGTGTACTGCAAATTACACTATTTGAATTTCCCTGTCTTAGTAATACAGGACAGCCAGATATCTCTTGCCAAATCAAATAGTTTCTGTATAAAAATAATAAAATAACTTGAAATTCGTCTTCAGACTAAGATTGCAGGACAATGAATTAAAAAAAAAAATTTTTTTATCGATTCTTCATGTATATTCATGTCGTATCATACCATTTATGTATAAGGCACGGTTATCTCTTGTAAATTTTCCTTTTTGCCCAAGTGTCAAATCTCTATTTTTGTAACCAAACAGCTCTGTTTACGGCTACAATTACTTAATTTCGATCTTGAAAAGTACCAAATGATAATCCTGATCTTAGTATTACACAGATACAACCTATTCTGAAAGCATCCGAAGTACCACCTAATTGGGCTGTAAAGGAATTAACGTATAGCACTCGAAGTATGAACAACACAGGAAACATAACAGCTGATGATATGGCCATGGACATATCAGGTCAACCAATTAACAATATCAAATTTTAGGGTAAGAAAAATATCAAAAATTCATGTTTCATTATTATGTACTCATCAACACATGTTTCATAATTATCAATAACCTCCTTCCAACGATTTACAAGCTTCTTAAAATTGTTTTTTGTAAAAACCTTTTGTTTTTGAGGAAAATAATGTTGAGAGATTAGTTCATCTAGATCACAGATTCCCAACTTGTTTCGTTCCGCTTGCCCTGGGCAACTTTTCGAAAGTAAATTTACTCCCACCTTTTTTTTTTTGTTCAGCAATTTTAAGTACATAATAAGGCAACTGACCAAGGGGAGAGGGGATAAAACACTGTTTTAACGATATCATTTTGTTTTTTTCATCTACGTAATTTGTTTTATATTTTGCTTTTCTTTAAAAGAGAAAAAAAAACAAACACTATGAAGACTATGTAGAGGTTGATTGTCATTGGGATCGACGAAGCTGTTTCCTGTGTAAGGTTTAGAGGTTATCTGAAAGGTTTAGAAATTACCTGAATTAGCAGTCGGATCTGTAGCCTGTTAAAAACGAAAATGTTCGCAACTAACCCAGAAGGTTATATAGATATGTGTACAAAGAATTGGAAGACTCAACTCTACACGCATTGATTAGATGAGGGTCAGGTGAGAATAGATAAGTTGAGCATTTATACCACTGCATGTGCATCAGTCACTGTTCTATTGCAGTCAACAGAAGACCACTCTAATACACAAGGTAGACAACTTTAACGATTTATTATTATTTATTTATTATTATTGTTATTATACTATAATTTTTATTATTATTATTATTATTGTTATTATTATTATTATCATTATGCAATCTCACACCAGTTGCCTGAGATTGAGTGACAGCAAGTCTCCTCAAGTTTCCAGCCCTTCTCTCCTCGTTCTCATAGGCCACAGTAATACTGCAGTTTAGTTTCACACCGGTTGCCCAGTGGTCATTGTTGAAGGCTGAGTAACAATAAGTCTCCTTAGGTCTTCAGCCAACATCTCTTCTCTCCTGCGCATATCATGCCACTGCTGTGGTTCACATCTGAGCTTTTGTTTCCCTTCCTCTGTTAGGCCAGTGCTAACATCTAATGTTGCAGTCTTTATGTTTCTGGCACTTTCCTCAGTATCCGTGCGGTTCCTCGCAGTGCTGTGGTCTGTACAGTCTCAATCCTTCCTTTTATCCTGAGCTCCTCCAGTCTCGCCCTCAGTGTCTATGGGACAGTTCCCGATGCACCTACTATGACTGACACTACCCTGACTTTCATGTTCCACATCTTCTTCAGTTCTCTCGCTAGATCTTGATATTTTTCCAGTTTTTCACTCTCCTTCCTCTTTACTCTATGGTCTGCAGGTACAGCCACGTCCATTATTTGGCAGGTTTTCCTCTTCTTGTCTACTATTACCAAGTCCGGTCTTCTTACCTGGATGAGGTGGTCGGTTTAGATGTCAAAGTCCCTGAGTAATTTGTGGTTTTCATTCTCCAGGGCTGCCCCTGGTTTGTGCTGGTACCGACTTTCCACATGGTTGAATCTCATTCGTTTACTCAGTTCCCAGTGTATCACTGTTGCTACTCTATCGTGCCTGCACTTTTCTCATAAGGAAAGCACTTGAAATACAATTAGCAAAAGTGAAAAAAAAGTCACATCGAGATGATGGAGAATTAGTAACAACGCAATTTTGGATTCCGTTCGCGAAAAGAATGTCTAAAAAATTGTGTCGCAGTAATATCAAAAAATAATTTTGTAATGTTACTAATTCAGCACGAAAACATTGTTGAACAACAAGGCCGGAATATCACCAACAAAAAATTAGATAAAGTAGTGCACTCACCGAAAAAAAATTACAAATATGCATAATCATTATTACCGTGCTACATAGGATGTCTTCAGAATAATTAAAACAGTTTTTGCCAAGAGTAATTCTCCTCTGAATCATTCCACTGAATTGGTAACTGAGAAGTACAAAATACAGATCGTTTAGTCCAAAATGGTGGGAAGAAAAAAATAGTATTTTTCACAAAATTGGCCAACTTCAAATTTTCCTCTCAACTTCTGTTTAAAAAGATATAAATATAATATAATATAATTGGAACAAAAATATGCACAATGCAGAATCAGCAAGTTTACTTGGAAGGTTAAATTTGCCTAAGATTGGGAACACCTGGTGTTAATGGTCATGAAAACTTCGATCTCTGCTGTATGGGGTCGTTTCTTTGTTGCAAAAAGCCCAATCAGAAAAAAGCTTACACACCTCCATCCCTGAAGCTACGACCACAATAGTAATATATGTAAGCTCTCTTCCAAAACCTAGACTAGGAAAATAAAGGAATCAAAATAGCTGGCGAATATCTCAGCAACCTCAGATTAGCAAACGGCATCGTCTTTTCTGAAAAGAACCTCCACGATCTCAAACAAATGCTAGGTTAACTAAATGAAGAAAAAACAAGAAAATTGACATTCACATGAATAAAACAAAGGTTATGTGCAACAATCACGTCGGAAATAAGCACACATCAAAATCGAAAACGAAGAAGTGGAGAGAGTAGATCACAACATCTACGTAGGACAACAAATCTCCATGAAATCCTTAAAAGAAAAAATCAAGCAAAGAATCATTCTACGGTGGTAAGCCTTCGGTAGAGCAAGAACACGAAAATCCCATTAGTCCAGAAAAAGAAGGGTGTACAACCAATGCAACCTCCTAATATTCACCTGTGGAAATCTTACCTAGAAACTGATATACAAACTGAAAACCATGCAGCGTGCACATAAAAGAAATATGCCCAACCTCACATTCAGGGATCACAATATATCAGGGAAAAACAGGAGTAAGAAACACCTTAGAATCCATTCGAAAACTCAAATGGCAATGGGCTGGTCATGTTGCAAGAATAGCAGACAACTGCTGGATATCACGACTCACAATGTGGATCCCCATAAATCACATGCGTAACCGAGGCCGACAGAATACAAGATGGAGAAACGAACTAAAGAAGTTCAGAAAGTATTGGCATCGCGACGCCCACGACAGAAAGATCTGGCGAATCCTGGGGAACGACGGACGATAAAGAACGGATAATGCTGAAAAAATTACTACCATCTCTCTCTTTCTAACTTCTATTTGGTTGGTCAGACTGAGATCTTTTTAACACACTCGTACACATGCACACAACGACACATAGACTTACACTAAAGTCACTTCACAACACGCTCTCTAACTGCTGAAAATACTTGTCAGTTGTTTTGCAATATTGACTGGTAGCGACCCAAAGTGGACCAAACCATCGAAATACCAGTAAACACTAACAAAAACTTTCCTTTGATGGAGGTTCATTTCCGCCTTTACTAAGAAATTTTCTGTTCTACTTTATATCTTGATAAAATATTCATTTTTATCACCAATCACTAATCTATCCAATAATGGCAAGATGCATTTCCAAGAGCAGAGAAGTGTAGATATCCTCTCCACGGTTGGCTTCTATCAAATCATTCAGAACCCATTTCAGAACCTGCATCAATAACGAACAAGAGGCTCGACTCAATCATCGGCGTCCAGGATTCGCCAACATAAAAACTGACGATGAGAAAAACCGAGCAATATATATATATATATATATATATATATATATATATATATATATGATGATAAAGTGATCCTTCTTTCAGACCAACATGACACTCATTGACATAGATACAAACACTTCCTGGTCCATCTTCTCACAGTCCCTTCTTATTTCAGACCAACCTGATTCTCACCGACTCGGATACAAATACCCCTTCCCACCCACTAAGCGACCAAAAACACTCAAATCTTTTCATTTCAATCCTGGAATCTCAAATATGTAAACAGTGTACAGTTTTCTCTAGAACCGCTGCAAGTCTTTTGAAAAAGATGTTTGGCAACCATCGAAATGCATCGGAACATGTCAACATGATAGTGAATTTTTAAGATATTTAAAAAAAACTTTTCTGCACCTTCCAATTGTTACATTACCAATATATCATACAGTACTGAGGGACATGTATATATGTGTGTGTGTGTGTGTGCTTTTGCATTCCAAGATATCGAGAACTAAGCATCACAGAACAGAACAGAATCATGTCTAAAATCTACAGGTCTCAAAAGACCTATAGCACAAATCTTTGGTCGAATTTTTCAAAAAGAAAACCGATTCCTATCGGGTCTTCGTTTACTCTCTCAGAAAACAAGTATGCCGAAGAAATATTTTTCTGAGTGTTTTTTTCGTCCAGGATTTTCACGAAATTATTAAAATTAGATCTTTGAAATCAAATTATGCATATTTTGATTCAGTATCATACTGGTGGTGGTGGTGGGGGGTCATTATGTACCGGAACCCACTCTCAAGTGAAGGGGCAACGCCTTTAAAAAAATATTTCTGATCAGTAATTCTTAGACTCTACCATGTAGCAGTTCAATTGTCGAGTGGTTAGATCTCGCAAAATAAAGTTAATGAACCAAGTTCAAACCGCGATAGAGAAAGTTTTTTTCCCCCCTTTTTCATTTTAAATGCTTCCAAACTATTTTTTCACAGTTTTTAGTTTTGATAAAGTGATTTTTTTCAGGTTTTAGGTGGGGCTCTACTCACAAAGTAGTTATAATGCTGATTGGACCCTCACTTGTGGCAAATCTGAAAACAAGGTAATCTTTTTATGGGGTCTACCGCCGTGCTTTCAAAGAACAAGTCCACCGAAAAATATTTTTTTCTTTGTGTAAATTCATTTAGGACTCCCTCAAAAGCCATCATAGTTTTATATCATGGATCTAACTCTATGTACATTTTGAATCAGCATCACCCGGTGAAGGTTTTTTTCACCATTAATTTGAAGTACTAACATGTGAGGGGGTCAATTCTTTTTTTTAGAATTACCTCTTTGGGCAGTAATTCTTAGTCTGTAAGTCATAGCAGTTCAATAGTCGAGTGATTCTATAATCAATGTAGTTATAATGCTAAACTGAGTCTCCACTTTCCGTTTGTGTTTTTTTTTCTCTTAGTATTGATGAAATTATATCATAAATGATTAAATTTCAATCCGTTTCTTTCAATCTCATGCACTTTCAATTTATTAGACTCTCGTTTATTAGACCTCAAAATTAGTTTGGTTTGAAAAGGGAAATCTTGAAAGGTTTTATAAGTTGGGTTTCTATTTTTAATGTAGTTATAATGCTAACAGCAATCTTAATTTCTATTCGTCATTTGTGACCATTGATGTGAATTTCTCTTTCTCTTGGTGCTTATGCTAGTTTGCCTGAGGTTGCACGCTTTAGCACTCACATAAAAAGGAAAATATCGATAAAGAAATTTGTGAAAGCTGCAATACACCAGTGTTTAGACATGTGGTAAATACAATCTCCGATGGAGAAAATGTTTCTTTTTTTCTCCCCATTTCATGTGCTTTCAATTTATCACAACTTCAAATATATCGAGAATATCTAAAAGTTCTATAAGAAAGGGGTTCTATTTACAATGTACCTATAATGCTGAACTACACCCTTACTCTCCATTCGTCATAAACGACCACGGACGTAAATTCTTTTTTCTCAGTGCATATACCAGTTTGCCTGGATTATTTGAGAAATCTATCCATAAAATGAGTATAAAACGTTTTTTTCTCGAATCAAAAACACTAACCTTACCTCGAACTCTGATCCAAACCCCAACATAACCATGAAACAGACGCACAATCTAAATTTGATAGTCTACTTTGACGTGCGAACTAGTAACGCAAAAAGTGAACAAATGAATACTCAGTTTTTCGAAAAATTAATCTTTAGGGGTCAAAGTTGCCCGCGCGGAGTTTTCATGAAATTTCATAAAAGTACAATTTTTTCCCCAGTATTGACATATTTAAAATTATTTTTGCTTATATATATATATATAATCCCCGAAACAGGTCCATGCGTGCGTGTGTACGTGTGTGAGTGTGGTTCCAAAACCGGATTAAAACCATAGAAAAAATTAAATTATTACAACCTATATATATATACATAAAGGTTGTTTTTTTTAACTTGAAACTCTATTTGAACAAACATCCTGTTTTTACCCTGTGAATGTGCCAGTTAGCCTAGACAGCGTACATAGAATAAACAATAAATTAGTAAAATAATGGACTGGAATGGAAATGAACCTGAGCCCAACTGTTTTATACCCAAATCTCGTCTAATTGTCTCCGTTGTGAAACAAAAAGATATGGACAGTGAATAAACAAGACGAAATTTGGGTGTAAAGCTGTTATTTGGACTTCAGATTTATCAGCTGGATGCTTAGCTCAGATAAGAGTGGCGTTGCATTGAGACGGCCTCCTGTTGGAGACGGTCCGATTCCTGCAGTAACTCATTTCTTCAATTGTTTATTATATTCACGCTCTTTTGGCCAACTGGTATATTCACTGCGTAAAACATGATGTCAGTTTAAATGGGTTTCAAATAAAAATAACGCATTTATAATTGTTCTGTTGCATTATATATCCATTTCTTATAAATATATATATATATATATATATATATATATATATATATATATATATATATACTGGAGTGACGTTGAATTCTATTGTAGGGTCGTCCTCTTATGGTCGAGTGACTATTGTTTTTCCTGCATAGATACAACTGATGTTAATCATTTTAAGAGGAGGATATTATGTTATGGATGTGCGAATCTCTTTGATGTGATGTTATCAGGGTCCTACAAATAATTGTTTTTTGCAAAATAAATAGAACAGTCATCATAGTCATAACAGGAAGAAGCTTGCGACTATTTTCTCCAAACAGTCACTTCACTGGTTGCTTTGTCGACGATATCCTTGTGCGTGTCCAGCATCCTCGTGTCTCACCAGTATCACGTCTGCCCCCTCCATCCCTATGTATTTTGCCTTTACTCCATCATCCCGTACTGTTTCTTTCTTCGTTCACACATAGGAAGGAACACAAGGGCTTGGCGTGTGTTTCTTCGGCGGAACAGACCCACACTCATTTAACCTGCGAAGGTTGAAACAGATTTAAAAATAAACATTCCCATATCTAAGAATAACGCAGTAGATATACGAAGAGACGAATACCGACGGAAATAAAGACTTAGACAGGAAGACTGATAAACCTTGGTGAAACCAAAAGATACACGCATATTGAGACGGATGAAGGGTAAGACAGATAGATATATAATTGCAAAGATAGATAGATAAAACAGGTTAACTCTATAACTATATTTCTCGAATTAAAACCTCAGCGAAAATACTAAGATGTATGGAGATAATCAAAAAATATTCTAGGTGCTAGAAATTGAATCCATGCAAATCAGTTGACGGTGCCTCTTTGATATAAACGGAACTTAGTATATCTCTGGATTTTTGAGATTAGGTATTATTATTATTTCTATTATCATTCGGACCATCCTCATCTTAGTTATTTTTCATAAAACGTTGCGGCCGTTGCACTCTACGGCCTTCATCTGGTAGGTGTGGGGAAGTAACGAACCGAACCCTTTATTCAACCGACGGGGGTATATTGACCGCACTCCCCTCTTAGCATAAGTATTATTATTATAATTGTCTCACACTGGGATTGAACCTAGAACCATCAGATTACTTGCAGTAATTTTGTCTAACAGACGATAGCTGATGAAAGCCGTAGAGTACAACGGGCGAAAATTTGTATGAAAAGCAACCAAGATAAGGATGGTCCAAATAATAATAGAAATAATAAACAGAACTGTTACTCTAAAATGTAGTCTTTGATTAACTTGATTATGTTGTGAATAAAACCTGATTTTGATCGAATGTCATGGCCTGTAAACTGATTACGCAAGCTGCAATACTACCACAAGAAGATGGAGCTGAAGTTGTGGGTTCCAGTTTTCTTACTATTCGTTGAAACTTTCATGAATTGGGACCATTTTGTTATAATTTTTATCTGTTTTGAGTCATATTGAATATCTTTGGTATGCACACATTTTGATATGTAGAAACTCGGCACAACAAGTCCAGTTCCCATCTGGGGGAATAACTGTCTCTGCTGTTGGTGAAGCTCCTGCTGCTGTTGCTGTTCTGGTCAAAGAAGAGATCGAGTTTATTTATCCAAAAATATTTACTATATTATACCAAATCACAAAAGTCGTTTCACAATGAATCATCATCATCATCATCATCATCATCATCATCATCATCATCATCATCATCATCATCATCATCATCATCATCATCAGTAGTCTTTCAACGTCCTTCGTTGGACATAGACCTTCCCCAGGACTTGCCACACTTCTCTATCATGGGTGTCGTGGAGCCAGTACTTCCTGAACTCGTCTAGCTCGTCCCTCCATCTAATATTCTGCTGGACTCGGTTGCGCATGTGATCTCGGGGGATCCATGTCGTGAGTCGCAATGTCCATCGGTTGTCCGCCATTCGTGCAACATGGCCAGCCCACTGCCATTTGAGATTTGTAATGGATTCTATGATGTCCCTGACTCTTATCTCTTCCCAGATGTACTGTGCTGTCTTGTGGTCTCTTCATGTGAGGTCCAGCATGATTTTCTCATGTACACGTCGCATAGTTCTCAATTTGTAGATCTGTCTCTTGGATAGGTTCCATGTCTCAGCTCCATGATTGACTATTGGGAGAATGCATTGGTTATACACCCTTCTTTTCAGGATAAATGGGATCTTCTTATTTTTGAAGGTTGAGCTTGCTCTGCCAAAGGCTTACCATCCTAGTATGATTCTTCTCCTGATTTCTTCTTCTTTTGATGGTCTCATGGAGATTCGTTGTTCTCGGTAGATGAAGTGATCTACTTTCTCCAGTTCTATGTCTTCGATTTTGATCTCAGTCTAAGGTCATGGAGGCCATCACTCGACAAGGTGTAGATCCAGTATATGTCGAAGTGCTGAAACATATATACAATCAGAGCAGCCTCTTTATCAGGTCACAATGAATAAAAAGATATAAAATATTAAGGAAAGTATGAATACAAATCAGTTCAAAGGAACTATGCAAAAGGCATAACAAACGCACGATCTGAATGTGACAAGAAGTCAAGGGTTGGGCAGGTTTTGGTCGTTGCTAGTCTCAATCATTTACCAATTCACTTGACAACTTTATCATACGCTAGTCCGTTCATCCGTCAATTTCCTTACTCGGTTTACTCTGGAGGCCCAGGTTTTCTCCACCCGATAAAGAGGCCGTGAAAAAAAAGTATAATCGAAAGAATGTGATAGAGACATGGGATTCGGCCTCTTTTTGATCATTATTGATTTTATCTTGGATAGAAAATCTAGAAATCTTCTGCGAATTAACTAAGGTGGGAAACTCATTCGACACGAAGTTTGAATTATAAGCGAACTAACCACACATTTTTTAGCAGTTTCCTAGACGGACGCTAAAAGACTGATGATGATGATGATGATGATGATGAAAGATATTTTGGTGGTAGTCTAGATCAGGGGTCAGCAAACTACGGCCTGCCAGCCAAATCCTGCCGGCCTAATCCTGCCGGCCAAATCCTGCCGGTCAATTCCTGCCCACGTCCTCATTTTATCTAGTTCTTAGACTTCATCGAATATTTGTCTTTGGTTAACGAACAATAAGAGAATAAAAAAATACAGAAAAAAGTCTCATTTTTCCAGTGGCCTCAAACAAATCAATGTTTTTAGCTAAAATGTTTGAAGAGGAGGAAGAGGAAGATGAAGATAATTCACCTGAATGTCTAGACCAAGTTACATATCAATCCTACATGATACGGCTCAGAAACTTGATATTTAGCATAATCAGGGCCCCAAAAGTGTCTCGTAAAGGAAAGGTTGTTTGTTTCATGACATGAGAGGAAATAAATTTGACAACACTCATATTGCGAAAAATAGGTATTCATAAAATTCAACGAACATTTTTGGATGCATGATTTGAAAATTAGTGCAGAGTCCGTATAATGGGAAATACCATTAAAACACAAAAGCCATTGCCAGTTTCTACTCTACAGATTTAAATACTAAGAAAAAAACCAAGAAACTGTAATGGACGGAAAAACTTATATTTCATTGAATTTTAAAGTTAACAAAAAAAAAAAGAAAAAAAAAAGAAAAAAGTAACCCAGACAGGTTTTGAGGAACCCCAGTCTGGGTTGGAAAACTCAGCATTGACAGCTTTGCTGGGGGGGGGGGGGGCAGCTGGAGAATATATGTAGACAATCTCCATTATTACGAATGTCGATAATTTTTTTCTGAAAGACGCTAATAGCTACTCAGTATTTCTCGACTAGACCGAAAATGAGAATTTAAAAAAAAAAAAAAAATTCCCCATCGAAATATTTCCTGGATCCGTCCCCCTAATAGAATCATCTTTAGCCCATGACTCATCCACCCCCCCCCCCCAAAAAAATATCATTGAAATTCATTCTAGAGATATCGTGTACATAGACAGACAGACAGACGGAAATACAGGCAGACGGAGGGTAACACACATACCTCACCCACTTCGTTGGCAGAGACAAGAACAGGGTCAGTTCTCAATGCAGTATATAGAAGTCTTATCTCGAACATCTGAGCAACGGGGGCTCGACACACCCGAAACAGATCTTTTATAAGACAAACCCGACAAATAAAATCAGATACTTGTATGCGCAGACAGAATGTATCCATTAAAATGTTCCCTTCTAAAATGTCTCATGCAACCGTTATATAACATTCGTATATATCAGTAGACCACCTCATAATAACCGTCAAAATAAGAGAACAGTTTATTCAAATGTAGTCCTTCATATTAGTAATTGTCACAAGGTCTTGAAATTTGCAGAATTAGTAGCTCTTGGCATTTACTTCTTGTATAAAGAAGCGTTTATCTGAAGTAGTTGTGGAAAAAAGTTATTCAAGAAATATTTTTATTTGAAAAAAAAGCAGTGGACAACATACGTGAACGGGTATGCAATATCATTTTTATGATGAAGTTTACAAAATAAAAATAGATCATTTGTGAATAGGTTGACTTGAAACAATTAGTAGGAAGTATAGAGACCTTTATTAGCAATACCTTCAGCACACCGATCCCATAGAACATGACAAATTCCTTGTACAGATCTGGTGTCATTTCTCTTCCAATAATCTACCATTTTCCCTATAAGTCGGTTATAGAGCTTGGGTTCGATTCCCTAAATTTGACTCCTATTATTTTCCACAACTTCTCGATGGAATTTAAGTCTAGACTTTGTGTTGGCAATCTCATGACTTGGATATTTCACTCGTTTAGCTCTATGAAAGGAGGCGCTGTTTTGCATAAAAATGGATGTAGGATGTCATGTTGCGTGTTTTAGTGTGATAACACATTTACATATGTCGTCCTGTTATTTCTCACAATAGGTTGAACACATTCAGTGAACATCCTTTTGATTTGCCTTGAAATTTCTACTACAGTGTTGTATGACATGTCTCTTAATTACTCTGTCTCCTCTAAAGCTTGTCTTGCATGGTCGACAGTTTTTTTTCTCTGAGACAAAGTCTTTTGTTTCATCGTACAATACCCAAACTCTCGAAATTACACTCTTGAATGGCCAAGTACTCTTGAAACCGCAGATAGAGACCTGTCCTCAGTCTTGATCTGGACAATTAGTCGTCGAAGGGCTGCAATCACTTTGATGGGTTCCAGTATGTCTGGCTGCTTATGCAATTCTGAGAACCTCCTACTTATCGTTTAGTGAAGACAGTATTGCCATGTGCCTGTGATTTATCTCTTGAACGGAAAAAAACACTGTATTTTTTTTCAAATAAAGGTTTTAATTGGATAACTTCTTGACATAACCTCTTTTGATGAAAGCTTTTATGTACATGAAGTATATACCAAAAGATACATTTCCAATAAACTTTGAGATCTAGTGTTAATTACTATTGATAGAAACCACATTTGAATAAATCGTTGTCTCATTTTGACCGGTACTGTATCCACGTACTTTGATTTCTTTGTTTGTATCTCTGTGTGAGAGTATGCATGGGCGTATGCATACATAGAGAATGAATTATAAATTGCGTTCTATTATATAGAAACTTGTTTGAAACGATATCCAGTCGTTACTTGGTTAATATATCACTCAATCTAGACAACGTATATATAATAAACAATCTAAGAAAATGGGGCTACTGTAGGAATGAGAATTCAGGTTTAAAGCAGTTATTTGGCTTTTGCATTATCAACTCTTTAGCTCAATGGTAAGAGTGTCGCTACGATGAAGTGGCAACCCTATCAGTGACAGGTTCGATTCCTGCAGCTGCCCCATTTTCTTTGATTGTTCATTCTATTTACGTTGTCTACGTTGAATAATATATTAACCGTGTAACGACCGGGGATAATTTCAAATACGCTTCTAAGTAATATAACGCAGTTTATAATTCATTCTGTCGGACTAAATATGTCCATTTCTTAAATACATACTTAGAGAAGTAAACACATGAACACACACGTGCGTGCACGTATGCAGGCCCATACAAATGTTGCTTAATCTAGCACAATGGTTTTGCATGCTTGTCACACGGATCACTTCCCTTGTGCAGTTGATTCTCTCTTCATTAGGTGCCCTATTACTATGGAATTATTCTACTCTAATCAAATTTTAGTAAATCATTACATACGTACATTCAGGTTGTCTAATATGGCTCGATGGTCAGCATGTTTGTCACGTAGACCAATACGTGGGTGAATTGAATTTGATCCTCACATGGCCATGTGCCAGACTTAGTAGATAACAATATACTGGATGGGTGAAAAGAATCTCTTTATCGAAAATTGGTAATAGCATTATCATTTATTGGTCGATTATAGTCAAACTAACTTCACCTTAGATCATAGAATGGTAGAATTTGCCCGCTGTGTTGAAGCTCGATACACCATTTCGGGAAGTCTTTCGATATGATGGATATAACACGCCGAATGAGCTCCTCCTGTTGATACAGAGTTTGAGGTTAAGTGTGGTACACCTCCTCCTGAAGAAGTCACAGGGGGTAAGTTCAGGGTTTCGTGTAAGCTATTCATTCCGAACAGGGAGCTAATTCTCACTTTTATTGAATTAATTATTGATTTTCTCATCTCGGAACTTACAGCAACACCGTTTTATCGATTTTTTTCGTCACAGAACTTGCATTAGCACCGTTTTATTGATCTTTTTCGGCTACTTATAATAACTCCGTTTTATTGAACTTACCCATCATGCAACTCTTATTGTAAACTTTCTAGAATTGAGTCCCTTTTAAACACTTCGCACGCCTTTCGTTGGTCTACGCCATTTTTTGTATTTGATCAGCTTGCGTTTTTTTTTTCTGGATCTTCGGTTGGCAAGACTCCAAGTATGGGCGTTTTCCTTGGTGTTGTAGCAGGTGCTGATAGGTCAAGTTTATCATTTCAAGGGGGTGAAGCATGACCTATAAGAGCATCAATAGGTGACACAATTCGACATCTTACAGCCTGCCAGCTAGGAGGGTACAACCTTGCCGCTCTGATTGCATGGAAGGGGTGTAATTGCTGCCATAGTTCAACCAGTAGGATTGGGAAGACAGTATCATCATCTGCTGTCATGAGTAACTCTGTGAAACATTGGTTTACAACCTTCCATGTTACCTTGACTGGTCTGGAGATACCCTACTTTTAGGGACTGATGTGCATGTGAAGTATCTAGCATCAAACATAAAACTACTTAGTTATGACTATTTTTACTATATTGTTAGTTAAATGGTTTTTGTGACCATCAGATTTTTGAAGACTTGGTCTTCCATAAGATTCTGCATACTCAACAAAAACTTGCAAAAATCACTTCTTATAATTAATGTCATTTCATCCATAATTTCACATGGAATAATTCGACCTGTCACGTTTTGCCTATAAAAGAATGAATTGATCAAATAATATTGAATGTCAACGAAACATTATATTTGAATGAAATATGAAAATAGGCCCACTTTTGGGCACACTCAATCGGCCTCAGTCTAGCCAGTATAACTTAAATAGATTTTCATATGTAATAAATTACAGCAATCAACTAGTATAGGCCTAGTAGTCCCCAAAATGATAGGCTTATTAGAAAAAGTATCACAAAGCAGATCTACAAATAGAAAGCTAATACGGTAATACTAGATGACCCTAATTGCCCCACTTTACATTTTGTCATAGCTTAAAGATAATTGCAAACGGGTTAAAGATATTCATATGCTAAATAATCAACAGTCTCAGCTATCCAACCATGCGACGGCATTCATTATCCTGAATCTATCGATGTCGATTTTACCGCAATCCTATTGGTTGCCTAATCACTCTGTGTACTCATCATATTGCCGCTTTGCGAATTACCCGGAAAGGAAAAGAATGAATTCTTCAATGTTCCATCGTGTTTCCTAAAACACCTGTTGACTTTTCATTTTCTATGATAAGTACGATGGGGTTATTTTTACTGACCCTGTTTTTACAAACTATGGAATGAAAACGATTCATTGAGATACAATAATCAAAATCGTTTTTTTAAAACTGAATTATTTCAGTGAATTAATTTACTCCAGCAGTTCAATTCGATATATTATAGTTCTCAGCAACAGAATATATGGAGTTGATACGATTTATTACAGAAATTGAAATTATGGGTATGATGGTTTGTAAACAAACTATAAAACTATCTATTATTTACAAACTATCTAGATACAATATTTGATGAGGGAATCACTTCGTAAACATTTTACAAGCTATCAGAGTTACCATTTTGGCTATTTTGCGGCCAAATCTGGCCTTTTTAAAAAGCAAATTTTGGTTTGACCGTATTCAAATTTTTTTGCTATTTTGACTAAACTGCAGTAGTATTTTTTGATAAATTCTCATCTTTCGTATGAACAGTATTGCAATGTTTTCTAAACAGGTTGTCACTGTTAAGTTGCGATGAAAAAGCAGCTTGAAAAATAAGAATAAAGTAAATAGTAGAATTCTTTTATTTTTTTGATTTTTTGAATCAATAATGATTACAATAAAGTGCTTAAGTCTGACGTAGGTTTCCATAGCAACGGTTTTTAGAATCCAAACAAAGCTTAAACGAGCCTTCAAATAGCGTCAATAGCATTAACGTGACTATATTTATCGTTATAAAATCGCTCTGTGCAATCATTATTGGAAAACCACCGCTGTAAATTTTACCGCCCTCCTTAAGATCCAATTCAAAAAAGAAGATGGGCTTCTTTGATTAGTTTGTTGACGAGACGCGTAGTTCATAGAGCGAACGTAACATTTATTTTAGTGTGACAAAATAGCGTGCAGTTTGTACTTACAAGTACGCATCATAACAATCATGGGGAGTGAACATTTAAGTACTACTCCACTATCTATTCCATATAGTCTAGCCACGATTACCCAATCGAATTTTCTGATATTTAATTTACTATTCTCAACTTCTACCTCAGATTTATGGCCTCTCTGTCCTTCACTCCGTCCTCGTGAAAAATTCATTAGGGTCTGGATTCTAAACCACGCATAATCTTAAACACTTTAAGCTAATCTTTCCGGTCGCTCTTATCTTGTCTATCGATATTAATCCTAACTCATTCAACTTGTCTCCGCAATCACAACTTATACTTTTTAATTCTGGTACTAACTTAGTTGCACGTCTTTGGGCTTTTTCAATAATATTTCAAACTTACTATGAGTCCCTGAAAATCCTTAAATTGAAAGAAATTCAGCAAATTTTTATCAATCAAAAACTTCTCAACAGTTTCGATGAATTTTTCACTCTCTTGACAGAGAAAAAAGCTTTAATAATCTAGACTTGAAGTGTTCAAAATCTTTTTGTTTTAGTTACATTCTCCAAGAAAAAATTTTAAAAAATTCAAGAAGAAATAGTTTCAATAGAATACTTTATAAATTTATATCATGACCAGCTACTAAAACAAAGAAAAGGAAAAAGAAAAAGAAAAGATATACAAATAGAATAGGAGGAAGATTCTACACGTGGGTGAAAAGACCCCTTCTCCCAAACCGTCTTATTTAAAATAAACCGAATCATTCGCCTGAAGAAGTCCAAACAGGGCAGAAACATAAGCGTGTTTGTGCAGCGAATCCTTTACTTCATCACACCTCAAGCTCTACTCTAACCAAACTTGATGTTTAATGTTGAATGTATCGAGCATGTTATAAGATAAACCCACCACACGTGGTACATTGTATTGAAATATATTATATTACATTGTATTCTTGATTTGTATTATATATATATATATATATATATATATATATATATATATATATATATATAAAGATTTGATCAAAACGGAAATATAAGTAAATTAGATATCTTAGTTAAACATAATTCACATTCACACCCACTCTCTCTTTTTCTCTCATGTACTCTCCTTTTCTCACTCGTCTATTTACCTGAAAAGACAAAAACTGAATTTGGAAACAGAAACACACCTGAGAATTCGCCGAAGGCCAAACATATTTCCTGAAAACTATCCCCTTTTACCATAAATGGTGAGAATTTCCAGAAAAAGACCTTAAGTTCTAGGAAAACAAACAAAATCTCTTTGACAAACAACAGGTGTATATACCGACGTAGCCGCCTGCTCAATCACGAACTAAGCATTTTGATTACAGACTTTATTTTTACTTCACACCTCGAAAAGATTTTACATCTAGTACACATTACACAAAATCATTTCTCTCATGATTTCATAGTTTATGTACATTGCTAAATAGTGTAGCATTTTTACATGAGAAAACTTTGTCATTTATTCCCCTGTGATTTGTCTCTCTCTAACTTACAAGCCTCCCCTTACTTGACTAAATGATACATCCACGCTCGCACCTAATTTTATACTTGGGAACCTTCTGATACTTTACAATAAATCCTATCTTAATGGAGTCAACAACGAAATGACGCTTATAGACCCCCCACACACACATTGGCGACTTTGACGTTCTTCGGAGAGACGCAGCAACTTCATCAGGCGACAAAATGACCATTCATACAAAAATACGGACCTTTCGTTATGACAGCAGAATTAATTTACCCACACCAATAAACATAACGGAGCACAAAAAATTAACTCAAAATGTCGACTCTAGACGAGATACCCGTTGGGGAATACCAAGCCATACAGACTGTTTAAATAAAACTGTGCTGGCGTGGTTTTCCAAAATTGAAGCTCAATTCAACACTGCAAAAATGAGCCTACCAACCCAACACAAAACTCCACCGCGTTCTATTAGCACTTCCTCCAGATATAGCAGGAAAAATCAACCGACAGTTCTACAATCTGTGGACTATGATACTCTCGAAGAAGCGGTTATTTCGCCCTTCAAAAAATTTAATCCCGAAACATTGGACAAACTGAAGACGTCTTCCGTCATAACTAATATACCTGAACGAGCTGATGTCACTAACAAGTCGAATCGGTGTTGGAGATGATACCGTCCGACATAAATTCATTCAAGCGTCATCGTCATTCTTTGCAATGTTGATAGCATCGCAAATGGATTTAAACACAGATCGGCTGCGGAAAAATGGCAGATGATCCTCTATTAACACTTAAATAACAAGCAAACTGCACATATCCAACAAGTGTCAAGGGGTATTCGATGAAAGCATTCAAAAAAGAAACTATTCACGGAGAACGTACAACCTTCCTCAGAGTGTTCGCCTTTTCAATAAGGACCCCAAACCCAAGATTTGTCTGGCTCACCAGTACTTAGTGGAATATGCCAGAATCTGCGAGCCAGGTGCAAGTGGGTGAAGAATCAAAAGTCAAAATTCAACCGGGTCCACGTCTACCTTCGAATGCACCGATTGAGAAATCGAAAAATTAGTTAGGCGGGATACGTGAACGGGAATATCAATCATACTTTATACCACAAACTTATAGAACCCGCCACAAAGACATATTGTTGGAAGCAAATTATCAAAGTGTACAATGGAAAATGATCTAGCAAAAAATATGGTAATTTTATTATATACAAAAGATTCACTAATTTGGTGAATTATTGATATCTTTTTGAATTAAAAAAATCATTTTTGAATTGAAAAATAATTTAAAAAAAATATTGTATACATGAAAATATGAAGGTGGGTACTGTTTGTGAGGCACTAGGCCTAATTTGTACCCTCCTCCTTATTAACTCTTATATCAATTAAAAAATCTATAGTTAATGTTATTGTATGTTTGCTGAGATAAAATGGAATTTTATTCTATTCTCCAAGATAAGCATTGTGAATAAAAAAAACAATTAGTTTAGGATTTAATGTTTTCAAGTTTTTATAATTGTACATTATTATGGCGGTATATTATTTTTTTATCGATCTAATTTTGCAAATGCACCTCATTTACAATTATTGACAATCTCGTAAGGTTTAACGTCCTAAATTAACACGATTGTTTTTAGGGCTCTCTGCCAATTTACCTACAAAATGCTGTTATGTTCACTATCAATGGCGGACAGTTTTGCTATTAGCAATCAGTTGGACGGATTACACTTCCATTGAGATATATATCTAAGACAAAATAATGGGTCATGTGATATTCTTTTATTCTCTCAAAACAAAACTTGCAAAAAAATAGACACATTTTCTCGTGTTAATTTCGTTACTTGGCGAGACTTTGTACGACTTATTCTTCATGTTAACAGATACATCTCCTCTTATAATCGCAACACAATTATAAAATGATTCTACGCGACTGGATGTATTGTGATTTTCACCACGAAAAATACTCTTGGGCTCATTTTGAAAGAATATCAATAATATATATATCGACGCTATTATTTACTCAACTAGATGGTTGTTTGGATACTCTGACCACTAACTAGTTACAATGGAAACGTGACGTCAGCTTCGGTACTCTAAATTTAATCTACTGAAAACTGATTATAAAATAATTGCTTTGATAAACAATTTTGGAGTTTTTTAATGTGGAATGAAACGATGTAAAAAATCAAAACGAAGTATTAAAATCATTTTCATTTAGTAGTAGTAGTAGTAGTAGTAGTAGTAGTAGTAGTAGTATATATATATATATATATATATATATATATATATATATATATATATTCAGGTTGGAAGGTCAACAGTTGGGAGAAATTAGGTTCTAGATATTTTGTGTTGAAGAATTGACGCCCGCTGAGTTTGTGGGCCCATATGGACGTCTGTGGGAAAGTTGAACAACGAAGGGAAATGTAAAGAGAACATACGTGCCAAGTACAAATGTAGACAAAGATATTAAACAGAGTAAAAAAGACACATACAAGTGTTCAGATGACGAAAATGAGAGATAAATTTGATGCACAAATGAAGAATGTAAATGAAATGCATACAATGCAAATATCAATACATTCAATCGTGTAAAGAAGAGAAGAGGCTTGTTTAGTTTAGGTTATTCCTATGCGTAAAAACGAGAAATAGGATCGAATAAGAATTTAGGGGACACGTGGCATAGACGGTCTAATGTCGTTTCGTCTATCTATCGAATAGAGCCTGATGAGTCGTGCCTGTTATAAAGAGTGGTATGTTGATCAAGCTAGATTATAAAAAGGCAGTTAGTTCAGGTTAGGTGCAAGAAGGAGCTAAAAGGGGCGAAATAATGAATGCAGCGTTTGTGTCGTTGCCAAAATAGAACTTGCAGTATCGGCATTTAATACCTATGAAGTTCTTGCGAATACTCACATCGAGGAAGATAAGTGACAAGATAATATATATATAAATACATATATATATATATATATATATATATATATATATATATATATATATAGAGAGAGAGAGAGAGAGAGAGAGAGAGAGAGAGAGAGAGGGTCAAAGAATCTACGTGTTTTTCTTAGATGGATTCTCTTATTTATTCATATTCAGTCTTCATTTGTAACCTTAACGGAGAGAGCACCCAAATTTGTTTTTAATTACAAACTATTTTGAAATTTTAATTTCTTATAATAATATGCAATTAATTTTTTCAAACAAATTCAGTATAATCCGAGGATAAATAACTGAAGTTTTATCAGTTTTATAAAAAAAATCATCATTTCTATCAAATACTAAAAAAAATAACCAGTTGAAGAGGTGTACAAGTCTGCACAGGGATATGAAGAATTATTATACAAGAACTCAATACTAGCGCCATCTTTTATGACAGTTAAAAAAATTGAAATTTTGATTCTCTGGTTAAAAGTACAATTATTGTAAAATGCAGGAAACACTTCCTTTGGACATCTGAAGTTGAGTCACAGTTTATAATACCGCTAAAACATCTACAATCCTCCGGAAATTTTTTGCGTCCTAAAATATCCAGCTTGTTGTGAGGACATTTAAGTGTTTCTAATTTTAGGGAAATTCGTGGGACGGAAATTTGAATTTACAAAGGGTCCGAATACATATTGAAGGAATAATTTCATGCAATTGTTACCTTAGATTCTGTTGCACTACAGTATTGTTTTTCTCCACAAGTTTTAAAATTGATATGAAAAAGGATTAGTGTTTAGGATTAATTTAGATTTTTAATTTCAATTTTCAAATATTCAATTGGATTTTGATTTACTCCAGATTATCTTTAATAATCTTTAGAAACTGAAGACGTGTCGATTTTTGTTGCTACACAGATTCTCACCCTACACGAATCCATAAGAAATTGAAAATTTTCATAAACAGCAAATTGATGTAGATTACAAATAATTTTTAATAATTTTTATATCATCACTGTAGTATATAACAGAGTATTTTTATTAAAATAATTTCGTTTTCGTAGGTCTCTCAAAACAACAGAAATGCATCTACAATGTGTCAGTCGCTATAATACGATTTAGAGTGCAGCAAAAATGTATTTGAGAGGGGAGAATGAATAACACTGAAATTCACCCACAGCTGTACTGTGTGAGAACTCACTGTCGTCTGCAATCTTCGCACATAGTTTGAAATACTAGTCTATTTACCTGAACTAAAAAACAGAAGAAAATATATGAAAAAAACATCTGGCTCCCCCGATCAAGGCTGTTTACATTATCATTATGAATTATAAATGAAAAAGCAAAAAAATCTAAGCAATTGACTACAGGGAAATATTGTTAACAAAAAAAAAAAACCTTTCAGCACTTTGTATAGGAGGTGATAGTGACTTGTAAAGTTTCATTCTTACTCAATCGATGTTGAAAACGGCGCACGAATAAAAAGAAATAAGAGAATTGATGAAAGAAAAATATATTTTGGATAATACAAATAAACCTCGATATTGAATTGATGAACTAATAAAATAAGTTAGTAAAAATACGTAATAGATCCTATTTCTATTGATATTCGGACCACCCTCATCTTGGTTGTTTTTCATACATTGCCGTTGCACTCTACGGCCTTCTCATACATCGGCCGTTGCACTCTACGGCCTTCGTCAGATATCATCTGGTAGATTTGAGGAACTAACGAACCGAGCCCTTTATTTATCCGACGGGGGTACTTTGACCGTACTCCCCTCTTAGCGTTAGTAGTATTGTTATATTGTCTCACGGATTTGTCTAGGATCGAACCTAGAAGCATCAGATTACTTTACAGTAATTTGTCTGATGCTGTAACCACTGCGCTATGTGTCCATGTGAATATACAAATGATAATAATAATACCTCATCTAAAAAATTCCGATATATAATAATAATTCTTATCGTGCATAGACTTGAAATTCGAGTTTTATAATAGAATCTATTCGATGTTTACCCTTCTTTCTTCTATAAAAGGTAGTTCTAGTATTGCAAAGTAAGAATAATTCAAATATTTTGTTATTCATTTTAATATCTTTGTATTCCACTTATATTAGATAAATAAAAGCGATTATTTATTTTCAATTTTCATCAGATTAAGTATTGTAAAAATTATTGATTAAAGAAAATATTTTTTTACTATTTACCTTATTACTAATTTCCCAGCTGTTCTTTTTATCGCAACTTAACGGTGACAGCCTATTTATAGAACATTGCAATACTGTACATACGAAAGATAAGAATGAGTTAAAAATACTACGGCAGCGAAATCAAAATGGTAAAAATTTGAATACGGTCAAACCAAAAAGTGCTTTTAAGAAAGGACAGATTTGGCTACAAAATGGCCAAAATGATAACCTTGATAGCCTGTAAAATGTTTACAAAGTGATTCCGTCATCAAATATTGTATCTACTGCGAAGTAAAAGATAGTTTGTAAATAATAAATAGTTTTATA
Organism: Thysanoteuthis rhombus; assembly: GCA_963457665.1. NCBI lineage: Eukaryota > Metazoa > Mollusca > Cephalopoda > Oegopsida > Thysanoteuthidae > Thysanoteuthis > Thysanoteuthis major. Next base: position 27,874,969 of record OY735232.1, read on the forward strand.
GTTTGTTTACAAACTCATCATTCCCATAATTTCAATTTCTGTAATATATCGTATCAACTCCATATATGCTGTTGCTGAGAGCTATGAATTATCAAATCGAACGACAGAAGTAAATCAATTCTCTAAGATAATTCAACTAAAAAAACAATTTCAATTTTTGTGTCTCAATGAATCGTTTTAATTCCATAGTTTTTAAAAATAGGGTCAGTAAAAATAACCCCGTCGCTCTAAATAAGAAAAAACGTCAACCAGTGTTTTTGAAAGTACAGTGAATCATCAAAGAATGCCTTCGAATTTTGGGTAATTTGCAAAGCAGTAACATGATGAGTACGGAAAATGATTCGGCAGCCAATAGAGTTGCATCTAAACTGATGTCGGCTTAAACAGATTCGGGATATTGATACGCCCACCCCCAACAAAATAATCACCTTCCATCTAGGTTTTTGACTTTCCACTGTAGACTGTAGTATTCAGAAGGTAAAATTAATTTCAGTGCTTTTAAACGAGGTATTACAAGCTGAGTGTCAGAAAATCTGTCATTTGCCAGAAATTTAAAAAATAAATTTAAAAAAAAAACGTCTGGGTTATGATTGAAATTTCCCCGGGGCTCAAATTACCCCGATAGACCTTGATTTTTTGCATTCATAAATGAAGTTTAATTGTTTCTTCTTAAAAGTCAATAGGCGGAATATTTTCGTATTACTTACGTTCTCTTGATGCAAGTAGACCCCTACCGCCACCCCTGGACGCAAGTTTTTTTGGGCTTTGAATCTCGTTCTCATGTACGAAAGTCACTAACATAATCCGTCTGGCTCACTCCTTGCGCTGAAAGGAGGCAAGTGGTCATCAGCATTGTCTGATGCATGCGATTTTTACAAAACTACCTGACGGATATATATTTAGGTAAAATCATCCATTAAATCATGGGGAAAGATGGGCCATGCCCTGCTACGCTGGCCCATGACGTGGTGGTGGAGATCTGGTGGATTGGTCACTGCTGATGTCGTTCGGAGTAGCCTTGAAGCTACACCGGCTCCTTAACACCCACTACTTGCTCCTTGTGGGTAAGAAGACAGGTCCGGGTGTACGTAGCACTGTACAGGGTGAAAGTCAGAGGATGAGAATTTGGAGTGAAGGATCTGTAAAGGTATCAATTTAGGTATATAGAATTATAGAATTACAATTTATTCTATTTTTTTTTCTATTCAATTATTTATTTATTTTTGGTTATTTGTTACTCACGCAGTTTACCTGAGTGAATCAACCGAGCTTATATCCTATTTTACACTATGTGCATCTGTAACAGGGTAAAGCTCTGTGCTGTGGAATACTAACATGTCTAATGGAATTTGAAGAGTTTTGTTCACTCAGAAGGGCAATTCGCGCACAGGCATACCTTTTCCTTATTAAGTTTTTAACTAACTTAAAGTCCACAGACGGTCGATTAAAAAAAGAATTTCAATGAATGAAAGAAAATTGAAATAGAGAGAAAAATGTGGCAACTTTAGGTCTACTTATCTGGTTCAATTTCATCTTGCGTCAGCTTGCAGAACGACAGACATTAAAAGACATAATGATGATGATAATTCATTAAACGTCGCCCTGTTCGGTGGTGAGAAGTGGTTGGACGGTTGCTGGCAAGGAAAACCGGATCAGCGAACCGAGTTCGACTTATGGTCATGGCTGCTTGCGTTCACTTCGCACTGATGCACTGGAGGAAGACACGGATCCATTTTTCCCGACGCCCCAAGTTCCACGCAAATAGCTTCTCCCCGGGGACATCTGCTCTGTGGAATAAACACCATTCTGAATGTTTTCCCGATGAGTTCAATCTCAACATTTTTAAATCCAGTGTGAACCCAATGTTAATCTATGTTTTAAAAAATCTTGTTGTTCTTCATTCATTATTATTTCAAGCTCTTTTATTGCTTTTTTAGTCATTGTTAGTCTTAATTTTAAACATATCATGTTTTAGTAATTATTTTTTTTAACTTTCTCATTGCTTTTTAGTCATTATCAGTCTTCATTTCAAAAGTGTTATGTTTTAGTGATTTCAACTTGGGATTTTTAACATCAGTAAGCTATTTCAACATTTTTTGTACTGGCCTTAATTCTATGGCATAAACAATTCTCTTCTTACTAACGCTTTGATATGGAAAGTGACCGAAAAGCCTTGCTGAGTGATCAAAAGTGGACAAAAAAAACCGTAGGTGAATAACAGGACAGTTGGAGCCCTTTACCTGAAACATGGAACCTAACCAAGAGACAGGCCCGCAAACCGAGAAGCATGCAACGTGCCCATTAGAGAATCATGCTCAATCCCACGTGGAGAGATCACAAGACAGCACAGTATACCAGGGAGAAAACGGGAGTCCAAGACATCATAGAAACTATTAGAAAACTTAAATAGCAATGGGCCGGTCAGGTTGCAAGAATGGCAGACAACCGATGGACATCAAGATTCATAGCATGGATCCCCAGAGATCACATGTAAAACCGAGGCCGGCAGAATACAAGATGGAGAGACGAACTAGAAGAACTTAGAAAGTATTGGCTCCGTGATGCCCACGATGGAGAGGTGTGGCAAATCCTAGGGAAGGTCCACGTCCAAAGACGGACGGACTGATGATGATGATGATGATAAAAATGCAACACTTTCAAGCATTATGCAATCTTGGCCTTTTCCCGTGTGAGCTTTTTTCCGTGTGGGCTTTTTTTCCCGTGTGGGCTTTTCCAGTTTGCACTTATTTGTGGAGTACGTTCTAGTGGGCTTGTTTCACGAGGACATCTTTATGACCTCATATATATACATATATACACAATACTTTTTTTAATGCAAAATACGGCTCTATTTTGTTAAAGTGACAACCCCCTTGAAATAATCGGTAACCATGGAAACTATCTTTTCTCCCCACAGACCCAGTCCTATATATACACAAACATACATAAACAATACTTTTTTTAAAAGCAAAACATGACTCTATTTTGTAAAAGTGACATCCCCTTTAAAGTAATCTGTAACAGTGGAAGCTCTCCTTTTCTTACCACAGACCCCGTCCCATTCGCGTCTACGCATAAAGTGATGGAGAGATACACACATACATACACCATAATTTTTTTTTTCGCAACACATTGCTCTATTTTGTAAAAGTGACATCTCTCTGCGTAGACGCTAAGAATAAGATCATTTCTAAAATTACATTCAGTATCGTTCGACTCAGTGCTGCTTCATAGTTCAAACAAACAAATATCGTATCGTTCTCGTCGGCGGATTTAGACAGGAGGTACTGGCCTATTGAGGAGGACTTAATCGTGAGAAACCCATCTGCCTTGAAATTCACACGTCACATTCTGCGGGTCAACCTTTATCCAGGCTTCCGTCATAAAACAATGCTATCTAGACAAGTGCTAGATAAGCTGGTCTTGCAACTTGGCGGGTCTACTCTCGAAGATTCGACTTGTGCCCCAAGGTGATTGCTCAGTGGTAGAACACTGGACTTCATACCATGGGACATAGATTCTAACGTTGATAAAAGTTTGGTGCTACTATTCATAGAAAAATGTTCGGTTTTACTTTTCTGGGGGTCGACATAGAGGATTGGAGGGTGCAAAAGGGTCTCCTCGGAATATATCATCATCATCATCACCACCATCATCACCACCATCATCATCATCATACTACTACTACTACTGATACTAATAATGATAATAATGATAATGATTAATGCAGTCTCTTTATATAAGGACTCTCAAGCCCCCTCACCCCAGGCAGGCCTGTTGCCCCCTCCTCCTCCGTACACCAGTGTTTGAATCCAACCGTTTTTTTTCGAGCTGTTTTAATCATTTTACATACGTTGGCTAGGACTGATTTTCTCCTCGATGTTAATTTGTCACAACGTTTCAGTCGTGCACTCTCCGGTCTTTCTCAGGTGTCTGCTGAGTCATTTTATTCATCTCTCCCACACGTCATACCCTGTGTTTGGGCCAGCGTATTTTGGGGATTGTCTTCTCCTGAACAACGCATTGTACCCATGACCTTCCAATATACTGGTTGAACTTCTTGGGTCATGCTACAAACATTTTTAATTCATCTCTTGTTCCCTCTTGCTGTAGAAAAATTGGAAAAAATATCTCAACTAAAATTGATAGTTTAACAAAAATAGATAATAACTGAAAATAATGTATTGACATTTTTCAGACGTAACTGAATCAAATTTACATCCTTGGACATCCTATTTTTAAACGTAATTAATATTTAGAAAATGGTTTTTCAAAAATATATATTTCCTGAAATTAATGTATTAAGATTTTTCGGACGTAACAGAATAATGAGGAAGGAAGAACGGAGAAAAGACAGAAAAAAAATCAAATGTTAATGAGAAATATTCAATGCCATGGCATTTTAATTTTGATATTTATGATAGCAATTTTCTGTATAAGCTGATGGATATATTTCTTTAGACGGGGGTTCTCGACCAGGGGTATCAATACCTCCTGAGATTTGGGAGGAAAGATTAGGGGGGGGTATGGGGCGTGACGGGAGAAAGATAAAAAAAATATCATTATAATGAAATATGCATACGGAGTTAGTATCGAATGTAAGTCTTTCAAGATTCCGTATTTTGACTACAGGCAAGCAATACCAGAAATACCAGTAAAAGTCAAATTGGTGAGCGAAATAAGTTCTTTAGTTTTGTTTGTTTTGTTGTATTTATTTATCTATTCGTTTTCTTTTATTGCTTTTCCAATAACGATGATGATGAAGAGGATTTTGATGGTTAGGGGTATGGGGACTTAGTGGACGATGCACTTGGGGCTGGAACCGTAAAAAGTTAAAGACCCCCCACCCACCCCGTATAACATACAGTTCTTACTCCGCAGGAAGTGGAGCAAACCATTAAACAAACATAGAAAGGAAAGGCCTGATAGCATCGCCATCGACCTATCCAAAACAGCTGGAAAAATCATCTCGAGAAAACTAGTGATTCTATTCATCTATTGCCTCAAAAGTAAAGTCCCAGAAGAGTGGAACATTGCAATCATAATGCTGTTACTCAAAAAAGGAAACCTTGAAAACTTCAACAACAACAGGCCAATAAGCCTACACAACTGCATCTATAAATTCTTCACCAAAGTGATCTCTAACCGAATCAGCTAAACGCTAGATGAAAACCAACCACGGGAACAAGCTAGCTTCTTAAAAAAGCTACTCAACTATCAATCATCTCCATTCAGTAAACCAACTAAGAGAGAAAGGAGCGGAATATACAATGCCACTAGTAGTAGCATTCGTTGACTAACAAGGTGTAGACCCTGCATAAGTCAGACTACATACTGACTGCAACATATCTACCAACACAGCAGCTCCTACGTAATGACTCTGAGACCATTCGACTAGAGAAATGAGTGAGACAAGACAAACTCTTCACAGCCTGCCTCAAGATGATCTTCCGAAACTTAGAATGGGAATATAAACGAATCAGGATTGACGGAAAATACTTAAGTAACCTAAGATTTGCTGACAACATCGTCCTCTTTGCTAAGAACCTTACCGATCTCCAAATAATGTTGGGCGAACTTAATGGAGCAAGCCAGAAAGATGGCCTCCACATGAACATGAACCAGCAAAGCAAATTTCATGAACAACAAACATTTTGGGGACAAAGACACAACGATCAAAATTGAAAATGCTGAGCTGGCGTAAGTAGACCACTACGTCTACCTAGGACAACAAGTCTCCATGAAATCATCAAAAGAAGGAGAAACAAAGCGGAGAATCGCACGAAGTTGGCAAGCTTTCGGTAGAACAAACTCAACTTTCAAGAATAAGAAAATACCTCTAGTCCTGAATAGAAGGGTATAAAACCAATGTATCCTACTGGTAGTCAAATACGGAACTGAAACATGGAAGCTAACCAAAAGATTGACCCACAAACTGAGAACCATACAACTTGCACAGGAGAATCATGCTCAACTTCACATGGAGAGATCATAAGACAGAAGCCCGAGACATCATAAAAACTCAAATGGCAATGAGCTTGACATGTTGCAAGAATGTCAGACAACCGCTGGATATCACAACGAGGATCCTCAAAGATTAGGTGCAAGGCTGTGGACAACAAAAGTAGAATGGTGTGATGAGCTAGATAAAATCAGGAAGTGCTGGTTCTGCGATGCCCATGATAGAGAGGTCTGGCGAATCCTGGGGACAGTCTACGTCCATCGACGGATGCTAACAGACATGATGATGATGATGATTTTGGCCGGAATTGTATGTTTCTTTTATCACACACACACACACACACACACACACACAAACACACACATAAACACACACACACAAACACAAACACACACACACATACCCTCACACACGTACCCTCACACACTATAAACTTCTCAATGTTCGATCTCGTAGCAATGTTTTCATTATTTTTGCATCTTTTATCCAATTTCTGTCAGTTTGGGATAGGTATAAGGGTGTTAAATGAATCTCTTGAAATGCATTGGATAATTTTTGTATATTCATTTAAAAATCAGCCGAAATTGATTATTCTTAAAGTAAGCAAAATGATTGAATTTCTGCATATGGGGAGGGAGTGCCCCCCAAAACTTGAATTCGGACGTAGTTGCACATAGTGCTTAATAGGTGTCATGAGTCGACACTATTCTGAGCCAGTCAGTCACGTAGCGTGGTTATGAGTCGACGGGTTTCTTTCCTGTGGCTCCCTCTTCTGGATTTTTCGTATCATTGACTGAAATGCGATATCTGAATACAATATAGATCTTCGCCTGCATCTTATAATTATTCATGAAAGGTTTGTCTCTCTGTCTGTCGGCAACAGCCTACTGTAAAAACCATGCAACATAAACCCATGATATTTCTGTGTGCACTTTCCCCCAAATTGACATATTTCGTTTTCAAACATTATTTAAAACCACAAAGACATAAACAGTAATACATGTTTTATGCATTTTAATTTTGCATTCAAATTAGTGTTCTGATTAAGAATTTAAACCATTATTGACTTCAAATTGCCCTTAAGCAAAACTGACCTCATCCAATCCTAGAATAGCAACTGAGTGTATTTCTCTATCATGGACGTCGGGGAGTCAGTATTTTCTGAATTTGTCCAGTTCATCTCTCCATCTCGTGTTCTGTCGGCCTCGGTTTCGCATGTGATTTCTAGGGTCCTATGTTGTGAGCCGTGATGTCCATAAAGGATTCTGTACGCAAACACGTTTATGTTTCTGTCCTGTTTGAAGAAGCCCAAACGGGGAAGAAACGTAAAACGGGTTCTTAACTTTGTCATATTTTAAGCTTTACTCAACTTGATTTTGAACGAATCGAGCACTTCATGAAATAAACCCAACACACATTGGATATTAGATTATATCATATTCCTCATTTGTACTCTATGTTTTCATACACACACATATACAAACACATACATATATGTCAAGAAATGGATACATATGATCCGACAGAATTATTATGAATTGCATTATATTATGAAACTTATAATCATTAGCAACTTATTTGCGATGATCACCCGTCATTAACCGTCATGGCTAATGCATTATTCACCCAAGTCAACGTAAATTAGAATAAACAATTGAAGTAAATAGACCAAGAATAAATGAATTGGAAATTTGGTTTGAAATCGGTTATTTGGGCCTTTGCATTAATGGCGTATGTTTAGCTCAATGGTAAGAGCAGCAATTTGTTGAAACAACTATCCTATCAGTTCCAGGTTCGATTCCTGCAGCAGCCCTATTTTTTCAATTGTTTATTCATTTTACGTCGTCCAACGCAAGTGATACAGTAACTGTGAAATGACGACAGATCATCTCAAACAAGTTTCTGTATAATATAACGCAATTTATAATTATATATGCATAAAATAAGAATCACATGGACACATACCCGATGAATGTTAACATTCTGTGCCACTCACACTCATCGGTACGTTATTTCTTGTAGAATATATTTAATGTACAATATATATATATATATATATATATATATATATATATATATATATAAATATAACATATTCCAGTTTAATTAATTTTGATAAGACACTTTCCAGAAAATTTAGTATTCGTAACCATAAAAAATTGAGTAAATATATTCCTTGCAATGTTGATTGCAGGGCAAATGGTTTTTCAGGCATAATGTTCATGTTATTTACTCCCAGGACCGAGCGATTAGAAGCGAAGTATCTGCTTGTTCAAATACTAATGACAAGTACCGTAAACGTGTTACATTCAATATTCATGTTGGATCAACCCTCTGTTTGCATTTCTAGACACATTAACTAAATGTTCCTGTTACAAAAAACTGCGTTATCTTATTTATTTATTACTAACTTCGAAAATTTCTAGATTATGTTTGAGAAAGAACCTCGGCAATCGGGCGTCAGATTGCACGAAAAAGACATGTATCATGCGCTTCTAGGTTTGTTCTTTCTTCTTGAGTCTGAAGTGGGAAAAAAAGAGATTCAAGGTGAAAGGTTATCAGATTGAATCAAAAGCAGTGCCGTTTGGTGTCACACAGCGTGGTAACTCATGGTATCATCACCATAAACCTCTATCTATAGTAACACTTGTTCTAATATTACTCGTAAATAACAGTCCTGCATGTTAATGAATGCATTGGAAATAGTAGTTACATAAACAACAACCAAAATTGAAATTACACTTTTTAATTTCAATATCAAATGTACAGCTAATTTGCATTTAGAGAGTTTCGTGTGTTTCAATTGAAAATTCTGTAAGTAAACAACACAATTCGAAGTAAAAACGGCCAAGGACTCCACTAATATTATGCTTGTTTACGCTAAACCTTGACTTTTCAACCTTAAAGTGAGTGTTGGAACTTATTCATAAATTTGATCATAGAATAATACATAGCGAATATAGTTTCAAATTGCTTTAATGTGATATTTATTAGATTATGACAACATTATTAATAACGAAGAAGGAGCCTTTCTTTTTTTATTCCGTCCATATCTTCCTTTGATTATAACTTCATTCTCGAAAAATATTATTGATATTGATCAGCAGTATTCAAACTGTGCTCCGCGGAACCCTAGAGCCTATGGTTCCGTGCGACCTTTGTCCGAAACAGAGTGAAATTTCGCAAAATATTTGGTAATTCTCCATTGTATGAACAATTTTTTCGCAGCTTTTAAATGTGTTTATTTTATTTCTTTGACAGAAATTGTAATTTTTATATAAGAAAAAATCAACAATATTTTTAGTTTTTGAAAAGAAACATTTCGGTTATTTACACGATGCTGTTCAATTGATAGTCGTTAATATGTTTATTTTTCTTCCATATGTTTCGTTCTTATTTATCCACTCGAGTAGGCATTTCTTATTTGGGTTTTCGTACGAGAGACCACAAGACAGCACAGTACATCCGAGAAAAGACAACAGTCAGGGACATCATAGAATCCATTATAAATTTCAAATGGTGGTGGGCTGGTCATGTTGCAAGAATGGCAGACAACCGATGGACATCACGACTCACGACATGGATCCCCCGAGATCACATGTGCAACCGAGGCCAGCAGAATATTAGATGGAGAGACGAGCTAGACGAGTTCAGGAAGTACTAGCTCCGCGACGCCCATGATAGAGAAGTGTGGCATGTTTATATATGTACATGTGAGTAACTATTGGATTTTGGTTTCAAGTATGGAATTGTCAGAATATCATCATCATCATCATCATCATCATCATCAGTCTTTTAACGTCCGTCGTTGCACATGGACCTTCCCCAGGATTTGCCACACTGCCCCTGGACCAGACAACATCACTATCGACATACTACGGAAAGCGGGTAAAATCATCACTAGGAAACTGGCAGTCCTCTTCAACTTGTGTCTAAAACATAGTAAAGTCCCAGACGATTGGAACACTGTTATCATAATGCTTTTATATAAAGCAGGAAACCCAAAAGATCTCAACATATATATATATAAATATACATACATATTGTGTGTATATATATATATATATATATATATATATATATATATATATATATTGTATCATATATATATACATATATATATATATATATATATATATATATATATATATATATATATATATTGTATATATATGCTTATATATTGTATGACCATTTTAGACTCTATATTTTCCTCACACGACCCTTCCTATCTAAGACAGGCCAAGCACCCAAAGAGACAGGAAACGAGCTCCCTCTGACCCTGCCATCACAGACCCATCTTATTTTAAGCCGAATGTTACACTCATCTACGCAGGTTCAAATACCCACTCCTGCTCTTATTAACCAACTAAACCTATCAGGTCCGACATCCTGGCTGAATCGAGACTACCCACAATAACAGCAAATATTTTTTTTGTTAAGCAACATTAGCTTTAGCGACATAAAGCAAAAAAATAGCTGCACTTTTGTTCAATTTGACAATATAGACTCAACCTTCCTATATCTAAAGGACATTTCGAGGAAGCTATGAAATTTACAAAGATCTATACTAACATCAATGATAGAAATATAAGAATAATCAAACACAGTAGACGGACGGTAACCAAGAACAATAGACTAAAAAAAAAAACGATGTCTACGGTTTTGATGCTTCTATGGGTAGTCTCGATTCAGCCGAGATGTCGGACTTAATCGGTTTGTATATTTTGTATAGCTGCACCAGAAAATTAAGCTCTAAAAATATAGGACTGAATCGGGATGACAACCTACTAATTGTAGAAAAACAGCAACACACAAAAATGCGAAAAAGAAAACATAAAAGAAATTAACTTTACAGTTGAAATTAAGGCCAATGTAAAAATTCTACATTTTTTAGAAATTACCTTTAATCTAAAAGATAGCTTCCATAAACTAAATAGAAAAGAAAATCCCGTAATTACATATATTTATGCTAGATCTAACCACCCAAACAGAATCATTAAAAAAATCCCCGAATCAATACAAACTAATCTAATATATAACTCCTCAAATGAAAAAAATATTTAACAATGCTAGAAATAAATATACTGAAGCCTTAAAGGATATTAGTTTTACCGAAACTAGCTTTACATGAGATGAAAATGTAAAATCTAGTAGAGTAAAAATAGTAAAAACAAAAAAGAAGAGGTAAGAAATCATCTGGTAAATACCACCATCCAACTTACAAGTAAAAACCAACTTGGGGGAGAATATTCATTCTATTAACAGAAAAAAACTTCTGAGCAACCCACTGAGTAAAATATTTAACAAGAACAGACTGAAAATTAACTATGGTTGTACGGATAATTTTAAAAAGTTCATAACAAAATATAACAATAAAATGATTTGAAATAATACTTATTGAGAAAGCATGAATAAACAAGATAGCAATTGTACAATTAGAAACGGATGCCCTTTGAAAAACAAGTGTCTCGAATCGAATATTGTACATCAAGCTGAAATATCAACCCAAGAGAAATCCTTAGAAGTGATTTGTCATATGGGAATATCGAAAAAAAAAAACACATAAAACTAAGATTAGCCAACCATATATCATCAGTGACAAACGAAAAATACTAAAACAGTACCCAATTGTCGACATATTATTGGAAACTGACTGATAGCAACATCAAACCAACAGTAAATTGGAAAATATTAAAACAAATACACTTATGCCAGAATATTGAAACCCCATGTTACCTATGCCTAAATGAGAGATTCGAAATCCTCACTTGTGCCAACAGAACAAAAAATACCATTATTAAACAGAAAATTTGAAGTAGCGTTAAAATGCCGGCATCACTCAAAATTTCTATTAAGAACATGATTTAACATCCCAAGTATAGATACACTAAAAAACAACCACCATAGCTAACTTATTCACCTCGTTATAATTATTGACATTATTATCATTTTACACCTCCTGGCACTTTGAAGAACAACCCAATCACCATAATTATCCGATGCATGTAGAATAAGACCAAACCTAGAACGATTAAATAAACAACTAAGGTTATATAAAAGTGAACGCTAGCACTGGGAAACAGATTCAAGTGAGAATAAAATACTTACAGAGAGGAAACATACCACAAAGAGCTGATAGTTCAACAACATACTGATAATGAAAATGCCTAATTTATAATTAACGACTACCAACAAGCACTGTATCTCCACTAAATAAAACAGAAACACGTAACAAAGAACTGCTAAAAAAGAAAAAAAAGATACATAAATAGAACGAAAGGAAAATTCTACAACTTAGAAAAATAGCCCCCCTCCCCCAAAATTGTCCTTGATAGAGATCTAAAATAAACCGAATTATTCGCCTGAAGAAGTCCAAACCGGACAGAAACATGAAATTGTTTGTGAAACAATTCCTTTACCTCATCATATTTTTGCTCTATTCTAATTCAACTTGATGTTTGATGTTGAATGTATCGAGCATTTTATGGAATAAGCCCATCACATATCGGATATTATATCATATTATATTCCCGACTTGTATTAAAGACACACACACACACACACACACACACACACACACACATATATATATATATATATTTATATATATATCCACATATATATATATATATATATATATATATATATATATATATATACACACACACACACACACATATATATATATGTATATATATTTATAAACAGGTTTGGTAAGTCAATCAATCGAAACTGTCACGTGACCAACATCTTACAGCAGTGTGCTTGGTTGAGAGTGTTCAATTAAATGTTTGGAGAAAGTGATAACCAATGAATAAGTTACCTCTCGAACTAGGGACCAATTTAGCATAGACCTACATTGGAAATCGGCCTCCCATACACACACACACCACACACACACACACACACACACACACACACACACACACACACACAACCACTAAGAACCTGTTCAGGGGATTAAATAGCAAAATAACCCTCTTTGTGGACATCATCATCATCATCAGCAGCAGCAGCCTTTTAACGTCTGTCGTTAGATATAAACCTTCCCCAAGATTCGCTAGACCTCTCTATCATTGGCATCACAGAGCTAGTATTTTCTGAATATATCAAGCTCGTTACGTCATCTTACTTTTTGACGGCCACAGTAAAAGTAATTCAATGTGATCACAATGCATACCAGGCATGATATATCGGGTTTTCAAGCTCGGTCTTCTCTGGTTTCATATTGTCTACAAAAAAAAAAAAATCAGAGGTGAATTTAAAGTTTTGTTTTGCGAATCGTATTTGAATAGAGGTACGACAGATATTTACAAAATGATCAAAAGTAGGGCAGCTAGATATTCTATTCCTTTCTTTTATTTATTTACATCCTCAAAGTACAAATCAATCATCATGTTGACAGCAACGATACCGGTAATACTATTTCAGCGTTGTATCTCATGACGAAATTCAACAGAACTAAAATAACTACTATTAATTCAGTCAAACAAATTAATTGATCCAATCTTCAATGGTTTTTGACTATTTGTAAATCCAATTACTTAGATAAATTACTTTTTCGCTGGCACATCCACTGCATGTGTCAATAACTTCTCACGTATGAAACGAGACTGCTGCAGCCGACTTGTGAAAAGCAGAAGTCAAGGGAGATAATTGATTTTTTCTAAGCTGTGCAGCACGTCATACTATTTCTAAGTCGCTTGCTTCGCGGCGATATTTAAATCATTGAAGGTCTTTAGTGTTTTGAAATTCTTTTTTATTATCATTTGGCTTTGGGCACTTCTAAAACCAACCAATGGCCATGCAGTGCGTTACGTGCATACCCTGAATGCTCACCGCTGATACTTACATACATAGATATATTCATTCTGACCATTCAGCCGGTCAGCCTGACCAACCAGGAAGCTGAAGAATCCTTTGTTGACAATTTTCTAATAACTAAGCACTTAAACGGATATGAATCTTGATAATTACAAATTAAATATAGATCATTCTGGACAATTCGATGAAATTTCATTGTTTTTATTTCTCGTATGCTAGATATGTATCGATAAGAGTAACCCATCATCGGCCACGGCATTGCACCGACGCAAAACCAAAACGTGTTCTTCGAACAGGTACTACTCCTTGATCTTGAAATAAAAGCCTGGAACACAAAACTAGGATAATGCCACAAAATTGAACTTTCAAAGGAGATATCTATTAATACGTAATTCCATATGTCTTACACTCTCCTTTTTTTCACAGAGGGCATACGCCTGCCCCCGCTGACCATGCTCAAAAAAGGCAGGGACAGGCTGTCTCCTTGGTTCCGGTGCTCCCAGTCATGTTAAGTCTGGGTGCAGTAACTCGAAAGATCTCTTGGTGTCATGATTGGAGTGCAAGCAGCAACTCATGAGCAATTGGGTGTGGGGGGTGGGGGTTGTGTAATCAACGACCAATAAAAAAATTCTTGGAGTCATGATAGATCAAAGTGATAGTTGCAAACATCTGCCGAAAGGACTTTGGTATTTGAAGCATTAACTGAGGATTGACTTCCGATTTGAACCCATGGGACCGAAAAACGTGACTTAAAATCAAATTGCAATGAGCTAATAATTTCTCGAAACAAACTAGATATTCCCTCGAGATTTGTGGGTACTCTCTTCGCGAATCTATGAAATGTTGCAAATCAAATAGACTTATATAGAATTTCATATTTTTCGTTTTGCCAAAAATGCTTTAATTCTGTCTGATTCTACCGACTTCCTCGTTTGAACGCCCAGTGTAGATAATAATTCCACATAGTAGCAGATGATATTACTAATACTAATATTTAGTGTATGAGTCCCAAATTTGCGCAAACTGTGTGCCTTGAGAGACACAATAGTAGAAACCTCAGTTCATCTGAGTTTATGAAAGAGCAGAACATTTCTGGGGGAACATGAACTTGAAACTGCATTAGAGAACGAAGGATTCAAACTACTTCATGACTCTAACGCCATCACTGATAGAAAAATTACAGCTAAAAGGCTAGATCCTGTCATGATGGATAAAGAATACAAGTAGGCTATATTGAGTGATATCTCACGCCCAGCAGACAAGAAAAACGAAGACCAAGAAAATGTCAAGACTCGAGGGTAGAACTACAAAAATTATTGAGAAAATCGATTAAGATCGTGCCAGTCGTTATTGAAGCATTGGGAACAGTAACGATAAATCTGAAGAAAAAAATGTTTCCTGGAACTGAAAACCAAAGACATTAGCGTCAACCAAATGCAAAAGATAGTGCTTCTAAAGTTACCGAATTCAATCAAGAGACTCGTAGGATCTACTAGATCTCGGGTTTAGTATGAAAGACAAGATAATCCTGCGTTGGAGCAGTGATACCCCTGTATCAATAATAATAATAATAAATTTGTGCCTACTATCAATCCTTATTCAACAGGCTTATATATATATATATATATATATATATATATATATATATATATATATATATATATATATATATATATATATATATATATGCGTAGACTAGTGTCTTAACGCCATAAATATGTGTAGATGTAAAATAATTTGTTTTAATACCAAAAATGATTCCACTCACTGGGGGAAACAAATCCCAGTGGCGGGGGAATATCTCTTCCACAACTTCGTATAATTGTTGGTTTACCTAAAATTGAAAAAAAAAATTACACGCCCTAAACAAATGTCTGTCATTTGAAACCGCCACAGTAGGGACTCTTACTAAGTCAAGACTTTCAAGAAATAAGGGACACAGATTTAGAAATCTGTGAAGAAGTAAGGGAGGGGGGAATAATAGACATGTGGATGAGTAAATTCGTGAAAAACTGACGTATTGTAGCCCCAGTGCCTAGACGAACGATCTTCTGCAAGTCAACCATACGTGAGGAAAACCAACCCTGGTAATTACCATCGTTTAACTGCTGCTCCCATTTTGCACACACTGTCTGTTTGAGGTTCCAATACTGAAATATATTTACAATGTGACGGGCCTCCCCCCTCTCTCTCTCTGTATATGTGTATGTGAGAGCGTGTGTATGTGTGTGTGTGTGTGTGTGTGTGTGTGTGTGTGTGTGTGTGCTTCTATTAATGTATATATATGGCTTCGTAATCTAGATAAGCAAGTAATGAGGAAGGCATAGTATTCCTCGAAAACTTACCAACGCGGTGCACATCCATACTTTCTCTCACTGAGAGAGAGAGAGAGAGAGAGAGAGAGAGAGTAATGTCGATGCTAAGGGCCGTTGGAGCTCTGAAAAAGAGGTCTCACTTGTAGCAATAAACAATACAAATGATGAATTTATAAAAAAAAAATAATAATACAGATAAGATAATCTCAGCGAAAGAGAACGTAGGGAATCAAATAAAATAGACAACTTGAAAATCCACGATAGGCAATCATTTCCTAAAATCCGAAAACAAAACATAACAATAGAAATTTCCTTACGATCAAAATATTGTGAGCTCTTCTGGAATTGACCTTGCTGCTTTCTTCTGCTTTATCAAACCCATGGTCTGTTACATTCAGTGATATGGACTGAGGATGTGATAAAAAAATACCATCTGGTGGGTAGGGGGCAAAGTATGCTCTACGGATGTGTTCATTAGTGGCATGGATTATGGGAGGAAGTTTATCTAAGGATACCACTTTGCTGTAATGGTACCAGAGAGTTATCAGTTGGTCCATTATTTCGCATATGCTTTCGTTCTTTTGAACATGTGTTAGATATGCTTCGCCAGCCGTCAGAATGTTGTCTATACCATATAATGCAGAACCAAAGTTCTTCAAGTATTTGACCAGATTTGCCTTTAAGGCTACATATTGAGTCCAAGCATGCCGGTGTAATGACATCTAGTCAGTGCATGAATAGCAGGTGGTACACAGAAAAGGTTATTTCCAACTCGAGATACCACCGTGTTCGTTGGAATGGATCTTGTAGAGTCCTCAACACCAGCGTTCAACCAAATTTCCAAGAGACTATTGGAATAGAGGACGTTGTAGTATCAATACGTCTGTATCAGAAGACAGTACAGCACTGCTTTCTATTCCGATTTTCACTGCGTGCGTTGTGTGAGGAATAATGGGTGCCTCCCACATCAGGAAAGTGATATGGTATTTCTATTGTATAGCCATCTTTAACAGAATAACAAGAAACCATTGCAGACGTTTTGGTAAAAGCAACACGCAATAATTTGAACTGTAAAAGCTTCGTTGTCCTTGGTAGATCTAATAGTCTACTTTTTTTCAGGTCTGCGTTTTCGATTTGGATTTTTGTGTCTTTATCTTTTTCAACACGTTTGTTGTACATTTCATTAGTTGAAGTTCATGTGGAGAGCAACTTTCTTGCTCTCTTCTTTCAGTTCGTTTAGCATTACTTGGAGCTTGAGAGAGTCTCTTTTTTTGCAAAAAGGACGATGTCGTCAGCAAATATTAGGTTACTTGGTTATTCGCCATCTATTCTGATTCTTTTATTTTCTCAGTCAAGGTTTCGGGAGATCATCTCGAGGCAGACTGTGTTTCTAAAGACTAACAACTTGGTTTTCAAGCCATATAGTATCCAAATCGAATAGACAGGTATCACCCAGTTTATCTGTGCTAGAATATCTCGGTGATTTTGAAACGGGGACCCGTAGCAGTGTCATCTTCTGAATCTAACATTGCAAATCTTATTGCAGAGAGACGACCTTCCTCAATCGTACAGCTATCAAATAAATGTAATCCATTTAGAATGAATATGATGTTCAAGGGCCAAAAATTGTTTATTATTATAGTTCATTGATAACAGTCTAAGAGTAAAATGAAAAAGTTTTCTTATCAGAAAGGGTCTTTAAGTTTCCAATGTTTCCAACTACTGGTCTATCTATGGTAAGAGCCTGTCTTTAATCATCAGTAACATCTTTATAATATTAAGCTAGCGCGTAAACACACATACAAATAAGCACAAATATGCACACACACCATCATCATCATCGTCTCCACCACCACCATTATTTACCATTTCGGATCCACTACTAGGCGAAGGCCTTTCCCAGCCCCTTCCATGTTGGTCAGTCACTCTCTCGTTAAACTGACCTTATGTTACATCCTGTTCTTGTTGGGATTCGGGTAAAGATTCCTCTTTTGTCTGGTCTCCTCCTTACTATCTCTTCAGTGCCTTCTGATTAGCTTTCTCTATAGACAGGATAAATAGCCTAACTGTCACGGAAA
Source organism: Thysanoteuthis rhombus (assembly GCA_963457665.1). Taxonomy (NCBI): domain Eukaryota; kingdom Metazoa; phylum Mollusca; class Cephalopoda; order Oegopsida; family Thysanoteuthidae; genus Thysanoteuthis; species Thysanoteuthis major. The sequence goes on from OY735232.1 coordinate 27,893,151, forward strand.
CTGTCTAACCTGACTTCTTAAAGATGAAATTTGGATTTAGCGTCATGAAAATTGATTCAAGACTAGACATTATTCTGTAAAAAAAATAAAATAAAATAAATAAATAAAAACAAAAACAGAATGATTGATGATGTCATCAAAAGGGCGGGATTTTATCTGAATGTTGATATCTTTGGACTTATGGGTCACAATCAGATACAAATTGCATGTCAAGATTGAGCAAAACAAGACACATCAAATTACAAGAAGTGGATAAATAACCGGAAGTAACATGAGGACGTTATCAAACTCTAACTAGAGTTAAGTAAAGCCTATCAAATGATGTATAATTTGATACGGCAGAATCTCAATTTTCAGATTATGATGTCATCAATTTTTCTTCAACTGAATCAGTCTTTCTCTGCTTTTCTTGGGTACTTCTTCAATGTAAGTAGAAATCAGACTGGCTGTGCTAAGGTCAGACTCTGTTGCTTCATATTGACTACGAAAGCGAGGGAAAAAAACACCATTTTACTCCCAGTTCGATTGGATCCCTTAATTTACTGAGGTTTGGCAGAACGCCCTAAACCACTAAGCCACTGAAACACTACTGATCATTGTATTTTATTTGTAATTATAAAAAAAACAACGGACGAATATCTGAATCAATGACCCCCCTAATAGCAAGGTAAATTTTACCAAAAATAAATGATATATATATATATTGATAAATCATGTAGTTTTGACAACTATTCCTGAGTTCAGAAACTCGACAACTTGAAATGATCTGCATTTTATGCAATGGTGCTATCGGAGCAAAGAAGAATTGCCAGAGCTAAGAGATAGAGGCTTGACATGCTTTAAAGGCAATGCTGAAACATGGTTGAGGATAAAAATTCGAATCCACGAGCTTAGAGGACGTTTCACAAAAGTTTACCAGAAAATTGATAGGACATGAGCATTTGGAGTTCGCAAAAGGTATCGAACTGAGTCTACAAGTAACAGTGGTCGTTACATGAAAGGTTCCTGCACTATTATTACTAACACATAGGAAATTCAAAATTGCACTGAAACTAAGAAGTTACTGTTTTGTCAAAAGGAAATAGAGCATATAAAACAAGAAATGTTTTGCAGGTTAAAGGTCAGTGCTTTGAATGCAATTCTAAACTTGACATTGATAACAACAGGTGCAAGGAAAGGGTGCACACTTCGTGGAAAGAAAATAGATTCACCCGAAGGATCCGTCATATCATTTTTACCTACCGACGTCTAAATATGATTTTGCATGGCCTTTTTCACGCCATATCTACTGTCCATGTTTCTCAAACACCAGACTTGCTCTATGAAGTTTACTCTGGCAAAACTGCAATTTACATGGACTGATATTGACTCTTAAAGAGAACAAGATGTTTTCCTTCAAAGTGAGAACCAGAATTATCTGCGGTAATTCTGTTCACCTTCTTAATGTGCTTTTAAAAGATATGTAGAGCCTAAGATACAGTCATCATCATCATCATCATCATCATTCTTTTAACGCCCATCGTTAGACATAGACCTTTGCCAGGATCCGCCACATTTCTCAAGCATGGGTCTCGCGGAGTGAGTTACAAACAAGGGTTGTTAATACCTGTTATTGAGCACATACCTACATTAAAGAGGAAGCTTATACAAGAATTCCTGGAAACGCATCTTTTCGGCTGAAAAATATTTATTGGCGCATGCAGACGATGTGAATCCTCGTAGATACGCAATTGCAGCTCCCGATAGTCACCTATGTAGATGAAAAATTGAACCTAAACAAGAGACTGACTCGCCAACTAAGAACAATACAATGTTCGCATGAGAGAATCATGCTCAACCTCACATGGAGAGATCACAAGACAGCACAGTATATCAAGGAGAAAACAGGAGTCCAAGACATCATAGAATCCACTAAAAAACTCAAATGGCAATGGGCTGGTCATGTTGCAAGAATGGCAGACAACCGATGGACATCACAACTTACAATATAGATCTCTGGAGAGCACATTAGCAGATTATTAGATGGAGAGACAAGCTGGACAAATTCAAGAAGTACTGGCTCTGCAACGCCCACGACAAATAGGTGTGGCGAATCCTGGGGGAGGTCTATGTCCAACAATGGACGTTAAAAGACTGATGATGATGATGATAGCTTTGGCTCAAGGTATAATTGTGATGTCCATATCTATATCAAATTTGAATGAAAGGAAGCGACTGCCCTCAGATTACAGCCCTAATGTCCACTGGTTAAGACCGGGAGTCAGGCACTTGATACGTAGGCGTCTTACCACCAACACTTATGTCCATTTTACTCCCCATTTTCCGTTCTTATCCGCACTAACAGTGCATTGATTGCGCTTGACCATCAGAAATAACCTTAATCATCCAAACAACACTAATCTTACAATAATGATTTTGTTAGATCTCTGGTAAAATGTACCAACGTCAGTTGCAGAGTTCAGCAAAACGCAAAGACAATGTCCTTCAACTCCGAACGAACTGATAAAAAAACTGGATCAATGTAGAGTCTCTACACTGCCGTCTACTATACAGTGCTGTCAAAATTTTTGTGCAGTTTTCTCTAAAACTGACTCAATCCATTTTTGAACCCAATTTAAACAACAAATGTATGAACAGTAATACACGTTCTTGTGCGTTTCGGATTTTGCATTAAGTTTAGTACTCTGTGCAAAGAGATGTTGACCCATCATTAATCCCACGTGACCTAAGGTTGATCTCTAACAAACAAGACGTCATACTTACCTAGGATTTTGGCTGATCTCAGGTGAACTAGCATGTCCCTTTGAGACTCCCTGTTCCCAAACGTTTATCCATTTAACTTAATCTATTGTAAAAGATTTTGATAACAGGCCACAAATCAAACATGTCCCTCTTGTAGTTGTGCCCTGGTGAAGATTTGAACCCATAGGAAAGTGTTCAAGGGAAAGTTCATCTGAAAGAGACATCTTCAAGTTGCGATGAAATTGCAAAAAATGGTAATATCGAGGAGAAGAGGATTCAACATTGAAGAGAAACTGAAAATGATGAAAAAAGTGTGGACAAAAGCGTGTTCCAACTCAGCAACAAGACAGAATATTGGTTGCAACTTGCAATGTATGATTTAGCTTAGATCGATAGATATGCATATGCTGCAATACATTCCCACATTGAAGCAATATAGATTTGGTCACCAGTGAGCGATTGGAGAAGCCTTAATCCCAAAGGAATCTAGTCCAAAAAAGTAGATATGGGGTTTGTCATCATTCATAGAGTTGACAAACAATAAGGAAGTTGCAAATATATCGCACATATGTCATCTCGCCATTTCTCATCGAGACAAGAACTCAAAACATGGCATTGTTGAGAACGGTGTCTTCGAGGTAACTGCTTTTGTCAGACATTCGCAGAGGAGTTTGTCTGCGTAGAACTCAAGGCTATCAAAAAAAATGACAGCAGCAGATACCGCTCATGATACAATCAGTACTTTGTTTCCACTTTCAACTAAAGAAGAGAAGGATTCTATGGAGCAGTTGATTCAAAACTGCCATATCCTCTCGAAGAATCAAGATCTGTACGGAAATGTAATATTGCTGATGGGGGGGGGCAGGATTTCACCAACTCTACATCAGAAAGAAACTGCTCCTCAACCAGCATAGTAGCTGAGAATACAAGCATTGAGGGCAATGACTCAGTTGTGATAGCCTGGGATCAATAGACCAGGCCCTTGAAGAGTGTCATTACTATTGATGCATGAGAGTCCATGAAGTATGCTTTGATACCCTTGTCCGTTTTAAGGTCGAGGAAATAACGACTTTTTATACCAACACAGCACCAGAACTTTTGGTCTCCGCCCAAAGAAAGAAAAAAAAATCAATTGAGAAAGTTATCAATTCATCAAGTCTAACCAAAGCACAGGATAGCTCTGGAGCAAGCATGATTATTGCATATTTCAAGGATGCTTTGCCAATGCTTGCAATTATATCAATTGTAAGGAAAGGAAACATGACATTTCCAGTCTGAGAAGATCTCATTCAACCATCAAAATTAAGCAAGATATTGTAGCTGTCAAGATGTTTATTTTGCACTCTCCGCAACATCAAGGTCAATCAGCGTTCAAAAAACTGGGAGTGAAGGGTCTTGCAAGAAACAATGGATGTGGAAAATTGTCGTCGATCCACGGAGATTTCATAACAGAATTAAGGAAATAAAAAGGATCCTCAGGACCTTTCAGAGTCAGCTTTAGCGTTAAGTCTTCGTACATATATATATATATATATATATATATATATATATATATATATATATATATATATATATATATATATATATATATATATATATATATATATATATATATATATATAGGAAAACTGAAAATTATTAATTTTAATGGTTCATTTAAATAATGGAGAATTAATAAGTATATTGTGAAAATGTCACTGTGTTTCTAGGAACCCATGGAATGTTTGAATACCACTGCATACATCATCATTAAAAGATTTGCTAAATTGGATATTAACTGGTTCAAGTAATGTTTAAGAATAAACTTAATAGGCGCTGAGACTTGCAAACAAAAATCACACATCAGTATTAATCTAGTAAGAGATGGAATTTTCAATGGGAAAAAGATACAAAAGTAAGCTTTGGTTGAATTTGGTTCACTATTGAAATTTGAAGGCTCCCTAACCACTTAAAAGAAATTTAAAAAAAAAAACATTTTTGCAGCTAATTTTTTGTGCTTTCAATTCATGACCTTCTTTTCCTAAGGGAATTCGTCAGTTTTGAAAAAGGTTATTTTTTTTAGAGAGGGAGGGTTTTTCTTAAATGTAACTATGATTCCACAATTCACCCCTACTTTCTGCCATTCGAGTACACAAGTTCTTATAAATTACTCGTGACAAATCTTTCCCTTTTCTTTTCTTAACCTAATAAACTATATTGCATTTCGGGCGATATTTTTAGTTTAAATTTCTGATGCAATGATAATTTATTCATTTGCTCCAAACGTTTTAATGAGGTTTGACTTGTTGCTAAATGAAATAAATTACACTGAACTTGAATGTCGGACTCCATTCTTTTCTGATGCACAACTTTCTAAATCGATGAAGTTCTCTTTTTTATTGTTTTACAAATCCAGCCTTATCATTGATCTCAAATGTTGAATTGTATTATAACAATAACATAATATTTTTCACTTACCTAAATTGTAGTAGAAGTTTTGCTTTTCTTTCAACTTCTATTGTAGGCTTTAATTTCAGTTTTTTCAGCTTTTTTCGTAGCATCTTTGGCTATGATAGAATGACTCAATCAGATAACTGATTATCGAAAATGAATGCAAATAATGTAATTATCAACACAAGCATACACATACGAACCACAAACGTAGACACATGTATACACATACATAAGCATGCAAATACAAAGACACTACCTACATACCACACCCACACACGTTACTTTTACGCGTATACACACTTATGCTTGCATGCCACACACAAATGCATACGATATACATGCAGTCATTTCCCATGGTGAATTTGGCGATATTTAGGTGAATTTCAAAATTTCAAAAGATGTCTCGGATTATCTACGTGTGAACGTGACAAGTTCTGTGGAGGCGGTAAGTCCTTTTCAATTTTTCTATAGATTTTTTTAGATCAAATTTTTAGATGTTCAGTGTTCCTCAGATAATTTGAAACCCAGGGTACTAGTGCCCCCCCCCCCCCGGAAAATTTACTGAAGGGTGTCACCAAGTATATTTTCTATTTCATAATCGTGTGGGACAACCTAATAAATTCGCTGTACACTCAACGTTCTGAGCATATTGTAAAGGTACTTTTCATATGTCTCTATATTTGCAAAAATGTTTTCCAACGTCGTGTTATTTCGCTCTGATGATCTCCCCCACCCACCCACTCTCTCTCTCTCTCTCTCTCTCTCTCTTTAACTTTATGAAGTGACTTGAGTGAATCCATCGCTCAACCTCTTCTAAGTCCTCGTTCTTGATTCTCATGATCGTTCGCAGGATGTCGTGTGTACGTGCGCTTGTGCAGAGCTACGTAATTTTTCGATACGGTTTTTGAGCCCAACCCAAACATTATCTCGGTTTTTAAGGAGTTCGTGTAAACCACCCGGCGGTTGGGAACGGTGGAGTTTATTTTTGCAATGACAACCGGATGTTTATCGCGGGTCGCGTTGAGCGCGTTTCCCTGGGATGAGTGATCAAAATTGGAGTTTAGTTAATGCACGATGCACAGGACATGGTGTTATGGCCCGACTAGAGGTTGGTATGATTATAGCAGATGGTATACGTAGCACTTACTACTTCTGACTAGTTTTACTATTGAATATCTGTAACTGCAGCTGTTACTTACTCACGAGGAAGGATTTCTGACGTAAAATTATCCGTCCCTTAAAATAAAAAAATAAACAAAATTTGAGAAATGATAAACTACTAGCTGAGCTAGTGGACTTTCTATGCGTAACAAATAAGATACCAACATTACTTTTGCACTTATATTTCTATCATTAAAGTATATAATTTTATTCAAGTAATTCATAACCCATAGAATGCAAGTATTTTAACCATAGTAACATGCAAAGGTTATTATTATCGTTAATGATGATTACATTTGCTGCCTACGTATATTCATGTGGTTTATTGCTTTGAGATTAATTTTCAGGCTTTAGACCTCAGTGGTAGAAGTGAATGAATGAAAGGCTAGCGGTGAAGGTAGAGTCCCTTTTACTCCCATTCAAACATAAGTACCCTCTCCCATTCTTGACCATGTTCACAATATAGTAAATGTGGAAGAGGAGAGAGAGTAGAGAGGAGAGAAGGAATGAAAGATTTTAGTTGAAGTCTATAGCAGTTAGATACGGTTCAGATGGTGTAATGGTTAGCACGTCTGCCTCAAACACAGAGTACTATTCCCGGTGTGAGTGGAGAGTGTGGAAAACTCCTCATTTGGATAAACTTTCCGGCGTACTCAGCTGCTATCTGAGTACAACCCAAGCTGATTTGGGTGGAATAAGTTGGGATTGGAGTTGTGCACCCCCCCCCCCGTTCGAAAGAATAGTAGTGAATGGAAAAGGAGTCTTCGGATCGCCCCCGACTGCGGTCGATACGATATATATATATATATATATATATATATATATATATATATATATATGACGTAACCAAAAGACAGACTAGAAAATTGAGAAGCATGCAACGCGCACATGAGAGAATCATACTCAACCTCACATGGAGAGATCACAAGACAGCACTGTATAAAAGGAAGAAAACGGGAGTCACAGACATCGTAGAATCTATTAAAAAACTAAAATTGCAATGGGCAGGCCATGTTGCAAGAATGATAGACAATCAATGGACATCACTACTCACAACATAGATCCTCAGAGATCACATGCGAAACCGAGACCGTCAAAATACAAGATGGCGATATGAACTGAGCAAATTTAGAAAATACTGGCTCCGCGAGGCCCATGATAGAGAAGTTTGGTGAATCCTGGGGGAGGTGTATGTCCAACGACGGACGTTAAAAGACTAATGATGATGATATATATACATAAGATACTATGCTTTAGCTCCTGTGGACAACGATTGACTCATCGCATTCTTTAATCATTTTGTGAGCGGTGAAATATCAAAAAGTGAAAGGAGTGCCATAATTCAACTATTGAATTTATTCCATTCTGTCTTTTTTTCATTTTCATGCTTTTCCACACGACGATTTAGACGGAACGCAGAGAGAGAACCTGCAGTGGCCGTAATTACAAGCCAAAAGTTTGTTTTTTTAATTTTGCTTTTGATCAATCATCGAATGGCAATCACCTATGAGACTATAAAATGTAATTCTAAGTACTAATACAGAGTCCATTTGAAAGGTGCATATTTTGAAGAGGTCGGACTTTATAGTGAGGGAAGCACTCTGTCATAACTGTCATGTAAAATAATTTTCAGTCTGTTGTATGAGACTGCAGCTTTCAAGTATTTTGGTTACTTATCTTCAGTGTTACTTATACATTTCAAATCTATATCCATATAATTCTAAAGAGTGGAAGTCAAGAGAGATAATCTATTGAAACTCTGGAGAGACCTATTGATCTTCAATGTTTCATTTATCTTTAATTTGATTTCGTGAGAACCGCCGATCACAAAAACTTTACACTCGACACTGTAATAAAATGAACTGATAATAACTAACACCCATTTCTGAACGCCCAAATTTAATCGAACTGGGTAAATTCTATTTAACTTTTAAGTCTATCCCATTCTTTTGAGGTTTTTTTTTTTTCAAATTCTATTCTTGGCTGTTTTTGCAAAATATGTAGGATTTATCAGTAAACAGAGGTATGAATCGGTCAGTGTCTTTCCGCCTCACGTCCGACCGCATTTAAGTCCCATAAGGTTTCTCAAAAGAAACCTTGACCGGATAACAGAGCGTAACCAACGTAAGCAGAGCGGTAGGTGTTAAAACCAAAGTCATCACGCTACCAGACCTATAATGGTACAGTTCATTAAGTATCAACAGTGTTTAATGTACATAATACTCAATAACAATATTAAACATGTATGTTACTGGCTTGAACCACTCTGCCAGTAAAATTTAAAAATGATTTTGACAAACTAGCCAATTCTAATTCCACACTCGAATAACACACATATGCTAGAAAACTGGAATTAGACACAGGGGATGGCTTTGAACTTCAAAATATATTGAGACAGAGAAATGTGGAGAATAAGGGTTGAAAAGATACGTGAATCCTCAGTAGGGGTGGCTTTGTCCTCCCCTGCAAAGAAGTGATGATAATATGGTGTCATTATTCAATGTTGACCAAACCCTACTGAAGTCGTAGATGTTCTGAAAAAAAAGTGTCTCTTTCTGACAACTGCAGAACTCATCTATTACCCACCAAAATCCAAACTTCATGAGTAGAAAAGATAACATGTCTTTGTGTAAGTTTGAGAAGAGTCATCAAAAAGACAATCTAATCTCTTCCTCCCATCTTTCATGTTTACATCTGAAGAACGCCGTTCGGTCGAAACTTGGAACGTGAATGAACAAAAGTGTGTATTGAGAAATCCTCTTCGGTGACTCCGAGCACAGTCTTCAAACTTGATTATCATTCTTGTCTATCCTTGTAGCTTCATCGACTTGGTCTATATGATACAAATACATTGTACTACCATAAATACTGTTACAAATTTACACTATATATTTGTTTCAGCATTTTTCATATAATTGATTGTGTTTTATCAATAGAAAAATTTGTTAACTCTCTCACCTTTGTTTAAGTGCATGATTTAGTAAATACAGTATTCAATCATGGGATGAAATGATGAAGAAAGCAGAACCATGGTGACCAGATTCCATAAGGCTGGTCATGAATCTTCGACTAATTTCAAATTTTTCTAACCAGTTGAAACCAGTAGGATATTTGTGTATCGTATCATAAAGAGTTTCACTGCACATCACAGTCGACGATGTACAACGACACGGAAAGCACTTCCGATGCTATCAAAGCTGTTGCAAACAGAATCCAGAGAAATCCTTGGGGAAAGCGGAAAATCATTACAACAGAGATGAATATCTCATCCAGATCGCTTTCCCGGCTGATTAAAAGAGATCTCTGACTGCGTGCCTATGATTGTGAAACTGGATGTATGCTAACTCCTGCTCTAACGAAAATCAGAGTTCTGAGGTCAAACTTTTTAACGGTATACAAGCAATGTTGGGGAAGGGAGTGAGTAATGGGGGTGTTCATCATCATCATCATCATCATCATCATCATCATCATCATCATCAGTCTTTTGACGTCTGTTGTTGGACATAGACCTTCCCCAGGATTTGCCACACTTCTCTATTATGGGCTTCGCAGAGCCAGTACTTCCTGAATTTGTCTAGCTCGTCTCTCCATTTAAAATTCAATTCACTGGATTACTGATTGCGATCAATGTCGTGAGGGATTGTTTGTAGCAAAGGAAACAAAAAAAACAACAACAAAAAAAATACATCAATTTAGAATATCTTAAACGTTCTCAGGTGAAAGCAGCCGATAATTTTCCAATTGAAATATTGCATACAACAATCGATGAATAAACTGATCACTTGAAGCTGTCTGCACAGCACAATGAATAGCATTCATGACAAACACTCCGAATCATACCCTGCTTTATTATTTACTTTTTTTAATCAATGGATATATTTGTGGCAGTACTATATATATATATATATATATAGTACTGCCACAAATATATCCATTGATTAAAAAAAGTAAATAATAATCTATTATGGGCTTCGCAGAGCCAGTATTTCCTGAACTTGTCTAGCTCGTTTCTCCATTTAAAATTCTGCCGGCCTCGGTTGCGCATGTTATCTCGGGGGATCCATGTCGTGAGTCGTGATGTCCATCGGTTGTCTGCCATTCTTGCAACATGGCCAGCCTCCGCCATTTGAGATTTGTAATGGATTCTATGATGTCCCTGGCTCTTGTCTTTCCCTGGATGTACTGTGCTGTCTTGTGATCTCTCGTACGAAAACCCAAATAAGAAATGCCCACTCGAATGGATAAGTAAGAACGAAACATATGGAAGAAAAATAAACATATTAACGACTATCGATTGAACAGCACTGTGTAAATAACTGAAATGTTTTTATGTACTGTGCAGTCTTGTGATCTCTCCATGTGAGGCCCAGCATAATTCTTTCATTCTTTCATATATATATATATATATTCTTTCATATATATATATATATATATATATATATATATATATATATATATATATATATGTATCAATAGATTGGGCAGTTTTGTCCGACAAGATGTGATAATTATAGAGACAATTTATTTGGAAACATATTTCATCCAGCATCAGAATTAAGTGAGTATCAAACAAAACAGCCGATCACAAAAATGAATATATGTAAATATCTATGACTACGATCGCAGAATTGGGAGATGGGTGGTTCAAGTGCACCATTTTTGCTTACCTAAGGTGCTTTTAGCTCAGTCGGTAGAGCAGAGCCGCATTAAGACCTGCTGGCGCTCATTCTTCTTTTTACATGGTCGGCTGTTGAATTTGCTTCTTGGTTGATTCCGATGCCGGACGGAATATCGTTTCCAAATAAATTATCTCTATAATTATTACATTCTGTCGGACATAAACTGTCCAATCCAATGATATATACATACTATCAGCAAAATGGGAACACACATAAATACATAAATATTTTGCCAACGACCGCAGAGTAGAGATATGGGTGGTTTAAATGCATTACTTCGAACTCCTTGCCAAAGACGTTGTTAGCCTTGTCGATAGAGCAGAGTCGCGTTAAGTCTGTTTCCTGGTGGATGCAGGCTCGAGCCTCACACTGTGCCTATTTTCTTTATTCACTTATGTACTCAACTGTTCGATTAGCTACTCGGTTAATCCCGGTGTCAGACGGAATATATTTCCAATTAATTGTCCCTATAATCATCACCCACATATATAAATATATGTGTGTGTGTATTTATATAATCTTCTTTCAGTCACTCTCTTTTTTAAGTGCGAAACAATACCAACAAAAGCTGCCCGACTTGGCAAGTTTTTGAACCCACTAAATGACCTTTGGCGAATTCAGTTTTCTTTGTTAAGTTAAAATGTCGCGGTTGGATTTATCTATTTATTTATTTATTTATTTATTGAGCTAATTTCATTCTAAGAGAATTTCTGATTTCTGACTCTGAAAAATGAAGATTTGGAAAATTACCGAAAATACATCTCTGCCAAAAGGATAAATAAAAATAAATGAGGTAAACATTATTTTATGGAGTTCACTCGCTTAACGATGACGCAGATTATTACCATAAAGATATGGCTGGACTTGACAGATCGCCAACGAAGAGGGCTATTTGCTTTCGATCTGAATCTAGCGTTCATTGTTTATTTGCTTACTTGAACAAAAGCCTAAACAAAGCAACCCACAAACATGGGCGTTCGCAGAGGGTGTGTGTGCGAATATAGCATTTGTAACCCTCTGAATCAGCCCTTCCCGCCCTGGGGATGTGAAATACGTTCTCTCATTCCTTTGCCTGATATCCCTTGTTGACGATACTATGTCATCATCATCATCAGTCTTTGGACATAGACCTTCCCCAGGATTCACCACATCTTTCTATCGTGGGTGTCGCAGAGCCCGTATTTTCTGATTTCGTCTAGTTCGTCTCTCCATCTTATATCCTCTCAGCCTCAGTTTCGCATGTGATCTCTGGGGATCCATTTTGTGAGTCGTGATGTCCATCAGTTGGCAGCCATTCTTGCAACATAACCGGCCCGTTGCCATTCAAGTTTTCTGGTAGATTCTATGATGTTTTCTCCCTGATATACTTTGCTGTCTTGTGATCCCTCCATGTGAAGTTGGGCATGATTCTCTAATGCACACGTTGCTTGCTCCTCAGTTTGTTAACCTGTCTCTTGTTTAGGTTCCATGTTTCAGCTCCATAAGTGACTATTGGGAGGATGCATTGGTTGAATACTCTTAAAGTAGTATTAGCAGTTGTAATATTATTGTTTCCCAGTCCTCCAGAGATAGCAGTGCTTGTCGGTCTTCTGGTTTTCCTTTCTTTTTCTTTTAGTCTCAATTCTTTCTCTTATCTCCATCTCATTTTCAGTGTCATTGGCACGGTTTCGAGTGCACCTATTATTATTGGTACTACCCTGACTTTCATGTTACGCAACTTCGGTTCCCTTGCCAAGTCCTGGTATTTCCGTAGCATTTCACTCTATTTTATAATCACTCTGTGGTTCACAGACACAGCCACGTCCAGCAGGTTTTCTTTCTCTTGTCCACGATTACCAGGGTTGGGGAGGTCAGTTTTAATGTCAAATTCCTTGAGTAATTTGTGGCATCAATTTTCCAGTTATGTCCCTCGATTGTACTGATACCATTTGTCTTTCATTACAAACACGAGATCAACGAGATCCAAAGAATTCAAAATGTCTCCAATGCATATTTGATATTTTTCTATCTTTTTGCTGTCTTCTGTGGCTGGTTAATGCTAATGTCCTTGGTGTTCAGTTTCAGGAGATACTTTGTGAGATTTATAATTACTGCTCCCGACCCTCCAATAACGATTGTTACGATATATTTCCATAATTTTTTGCTGCTCTGTCTTCAAGTCTTGGTATTTTCCTATTTCTTCTTCTTTTTTTCGGTTCAATATTTTCGTCTGCTAGGCGTGAGACATCGATCAATATAACCCGATTGTCCTCTTTATTAATAAAAATACAATGCCACGCCTCCAAGCTGTAATTTTTCTGATTGTTTTGTACCAGTTGACCAGTGTCCATCACTGAAGGTTGAGTAACAGTAAGTCTCCAGCCTCCTTCATGTCGTCCTCACATATCGCAACAGCGCTGTGGTTTGTATTCTACCAACTTTCTCAAATTTACGTACACATACATTTTCAATGGTATAGAGTAACACAAAATAAGTTATTGTTTCCAAAATAAATTTCCTGCTGAAAAGTCGTACTAATGGTTTTGCATTTCGCCATATTACCCAGTGCCGGATTAACTAAGATCCTACGGGCCCCGCAATTTTAGGGGCTCCGCGCTAAATGCTTGCAAGTGATCAATTCCAACTCTATGATTCTGCACTTGGTCTATTCCTATTGTATCATACTACTTTCAAACTGATATCTGAGGTTAGTGATTTTAGTCAATCATCAACCCAATCGGGGTTGCTACTTAGACACAGCCATTAATGGGAGAGTGGTATCTATGTGATACATATACGACATATAAATACAAAAGTATTTGAAAATGAAGTCATAGCCGCAAAAAAGAGATCAAATCGAAAATAAAGTAAAACTATTAGTGATATATCAGAGATGCATGTCGTATTGTCTGGCTGTATAACAAAAGAAAAAAAGAATCAATTGATTTGCATGTAAGGAATATATAATAACTATATTATATAATTATGTATATTTTCTTGGTTTGAGACATCTTTATAACATATACTACAGGCCTTGCTCACTAGTTTTATCTGGCCTTGACTGGAGACTGTCTTTACATTGTTTTATCCGACCAGTGTGAAGCTAATAACCACTGAGATGATGAATCGTTGCCCTGTACCAGACCAAGCTTAGATAAGTAGATCCTGTGTGAGGTGTCTACTCCCAATTAGTCAAACCCTGGATTTAAGGGACAGAATTATAAAAAACAAAACAAAACAAAAAAAACAAAAACAAGAACCATAAATTCAACGTTGCGTCCACTATCCATGGTATTAGTATCAGGGAGAGGAAAAATATGAGGGCAGTTTACCCTAAGTTATTGACCAACATGATAATGAATTGATATTTAATATATTAAGGACAGATCGACTGAAAAAAGAGTCTTATAGATATGTGTCGACACATCTAAAAAAGTTCAATGAAATAAATAAAATTGTAATTGCACGTTATTAGTGCAATCAAAGTGATTAAACTAAACTTTAATCAGTTTTTGGTTTTAGATAGAAGTGTCATTTAGTCACTGTGCCAGATGAGCATGATCAATGCATATTTCGGGGTGATCAATGCACAGTTTAGAAACACAGCACACCAGAGTCCTACCTTCGAATCACAGACACTGTTTATTTTCATTTGCATGCCTCTTTACCCGTTGGTATTTTAATATCGACCACGCCACAAATTATTTATTCATTGAAATGTGCCCCTGACGACATTATCACCAATCTATCCCAGCAGGCATAATATTAGTAAATATCAGTTGACCAAAGTGAACCTCGACACTGCCTTATATAGGAGGTTTCCTAACCATAACTGTAATAAATATCCGACCTTTAATATTATCAATATCAACAGAAGATATATACTAAACTTACTTTAGTGGGGCAAAAGTCAACGATATTGAAACGAACTCACTAACTCTAACTTGCGGCCGTAAAAGCTAATCTCCGCTTCACGGGTGGTTTTCTAACCAATGAAAACAATGACCGTAATTAATATAGTGATGTGTAGAGGTGACCGACACTTCAATACGGGGGTTCTCAACTTTTTTGACATCACTGACCACTGGGAAATTTTTCCAACGACCACTAGTAAAGTGGTGATTCAAAAGGTTATCAAAACACCAAACAGCCATGTGTGTATATATGAATGTATAGAATAACCTGGAAAGTATCTCTTAATGCGAAAGAAATTTCTAGATTTACCCCTAATTTCAACCAGCTCCATCATCCAATTCTGATATAGCACTAATAGTTTTACTTTATTTTCGATTTGATCTCTTTGTTGCGGCTATGACTCCAGTTTCATATACTTTCGTATTTATGTGTCGTATATGTAGCACATATATACCACTCTCCCATTAATCACTGTGTCCAATTCGGCCAAATTTCATTGCTATCCATAGAGTAAATTTGGAGTTATCGTACGCACAGACAGAAAGACAGACGACCGAATACAAGTTCTTCTCTTACTTCGCTGTCAGAGGTTATAGCAACAGATGATATTTACATAGCTAGACTTGGCTTGACACGTCAGGAATTTAAAGAATTAGATCTATGACAGTAATAAAAAAACTGATTTTCTTTTATCTACAACAGTCAACGAAGTTCTGGTGGTATTAGTAGTTGATGGCGTCTTTCCGTCTTCCCATCTTTCTGCTTTTTCATCTGTCTATCCACGTGATATAATAAAATTTAAGGAAGGGTAAGGGAGAGGTGGTTGATTTGGGGGGGCGGATCCAGGCGGAAAAATTTTCCTGTTTTTTTTTGTTTTTTATTTTAATCATTTATGTATACGCTGATGTCTCTCTGCACGATATCTTCCCAAGTGGAAGGGTGGACAACAAGCAACGGGAGGATGATTGGGTAATTAAATTTGGGGTTGGATCCATGCACAATTACTTCCTTTGCATCGTAGTCGTATGTCCAAACTATATAATATTGCCATAATTTCATGTCTATGAATTTCTACGAAATTTCGTTGAAGGGTGGCTATGGGAGAAGTGATTCATCCTTCGGGTGGATCCGTGCACAATTACTCTCCCTGATAATAGCGTTGGCAGAACGATGCGCTCTCTGAGTGCTTTCTTGTCAATAATGATATAAAATACAAACAGTATGATTGTGTCATTACGATTAATCCATATATTGATCAGATTGAATTGAGCTGCTTGTTGGCTAAAAATCAGTGTCCCAGCTTAGAATTACGAATGCTGATTTTCGGAGCAGGCTGTCCCTCCCTATTCTGCTCTATTCAACCTTGTATAAAACTTATCAAATATCTATGAAAAACACGTGTAGTCTTGTTTATTTATGTAGACCTTTGTGAGGTATATAGCATTTTTTTAGGTTTCAGTGGCGAGTAGATTTTATGGTATGGAATTGTTAGTTCCACGTCCCGGGGATTTTTCTTTCTGCTAGTAAACGTCTATTAACTGTACAGCCTTATAGGACAGAAGGACTCGAACTACCTTCTATTTACCCGTAGATTAAGTGAGAAACAGATTCTCCCCCAAAAGTATTTGTGCAGGGTGAACATAAGTAGCCTCGACCAAAACTTGAACTTCCATGCTGGTGACCGTCACACCACCTCGCACCTCCAAGTGTGGTCTCGGCTTATTTCAATCCTCCGATAAATTATTTTTACAGTTAATTGTGTCTCTTTAATCTTTTATTGCTTTTCACCATAATCACAGTCATGATAAAAAGAAATAAAGTGAAGAACAGAGAAGCCAGACATTAAAAAACTCATGCGCAGTTTGTTAGTGAACATGTTGATCTCACAAACCGTCGATTGTGAGTTTAAGCTATTTGTGTTCCTGCATCGAATTCAATTTCGCGCATTTCCCTTCCAAGACTTCTGATGCAGCCGACAGTTATTTTAAATGGCATTTTACAACGTTAAAATCGTCCATTAATTCGTTCTTTAGCTTAAATGTTCTCAATAAAAGAGTACTTAATCGTAAAACTATTTATTTACCCATCAAATAAGTAGGTATTTCAGAGCTCGAAGTAAGTAATCTGTGTGTCGTCTGTTAGTTCGGGACAGCATTTGAATAGCGGGTGATTTGGGCGCCAAATTGTCGGGCTAATTATTGGTCCATTTATTTCGAGCAAAACCATTCGATGGACAGACAAATATCTAACATTAGAATCGTCTTTGTTCTCCTGCAGATGTTTTATTTTTAGATTTTTTTTAATAAAGATTCTTTTAATCAGTCGAATCGAGCTTGGAACAACGAGTAAGCGACTAAACTAAAAGTCCCGAAGCTTGCTTGATGACATCGCCTCGGAGTTCTTGGCTGTATATCGGCTTTCAGCGAATTTCCTTCATATGAATAAGCCATCTAAATAAAAGGTAAAACAGTTACAATAACAATAGAGGCAGGATCGGAAGGATTATAGAATGTAGAAACTGAGGTTGCGCTCTATCAGCTATCAGCTTGGGTTTCAAATGTTAAGTTAAAAAATGGAGAAGTATGAATGCAAATCTCTACACGATATCTCATCGTCAGTCAGTTGAGTTTGCTTGTAGTAACTTGTCCTTGATACCTCCCGGAAAGGTAATAATTCACATCCCTACACTCTGTCCCGTCGTCAGTCAGCTAAGGGTGCTTACTAACTTAGCCCTAATATCCTTGGCAGACCGTCTTCAAAAACCCCAACTGGGAAAACGAAGGAATCAGAATAGACAGCAATTATCTGAGTAACCTCAAATTTACAGACGATATCGTCTTTTTTGTAGTGAACCTCTACGACCTCTAACTAATACTCGATGAACTGAACGAAGAAAGCAAGAAAGCTGGCCTTCACATGAGCCTCAGCAAAACAAAGATCATGTACAACCAATATGTCAGAAATGAAGGCATAGCAATCAAAACCGAAAACACAAAGCCGGACAAAGTAGAAAACTCCATCTACGTAGGACAACGAGTCTTCATGACATTTTCAAACGAAGAAGAAATCAAGCGAAGAATCAATCAAGGATGGCAAACCTGCGGGAGAGCAAACTGAACCTTCAAGAACAAGGAAACTCCATTAGTCCTAAAAAGATGAGTATACAACCAATGCATCCTCGCGATAGTCACTTATGGAGCTGAAACATGGAACCTAACTCAGAGACTGACTCTCAAACTGGGAACCGTGCAACGTGCACATGAAACAATCATGTTCAACATCCCACTGAGAGACCACAGGACAGCAAAGTATATTAGGGGGAAGATAGGAGCCCGAAACATCATAGAATCTATTAGTAAACTCAAATGGCAATGAGGTGGCCATGTTGCAAGAATGGCAGACAACCACTGGCCATCACGACTCACGACATGGATCTCCAGAGACCAAATGCAGAACCGAGGCTGGTAGATTATGAGATAGAGAGACGAACTTGACAGGTTCAGAAAGTACTGTCTCCACGACGCCCACGATAGAGAGAATCGTGGGGAAGGTCTACATCCAACGACGAACGATTAAAGACTGATGATGATGATGAATATTCTTGGGAAAGTTTTAAACTCACATTCTTGCACCGTTGTATCACCAGTCACCGAAGTTCACAAACTTCTGAAGACTCGAATTAGAAGTAGCATTACTTTCCAGTGGCTAGGATTGAAACCGTTACGCCCACTCTACCATTTTAGTTTTAAGACACTAATGGATAAATGCAGCTTTGTAGTTTTATTGCGACTGGATAAGGTCAGTGAATTAGTTTTGCTAAGAATGGTTTGTTATTTATAGCTAAAAAAGTCTCCAAAAATGGCTAAAATCGGCCAATACCTTCCATTGAACACTCGTAGCGATTGGAGACGGCGAAGCATTCAATCCTTCTTTTTTTTTGTATATGCGTATTTTTATGGGTTTGTGTGTTTGTGTGTTTGTTCATGGATTAGTGTGTTCCAACGCTCCTGGTCATACCGTTTTGTTAACAGACTTGAAAACTGGAGTCAGTACTTCACTAAATTCCTTCTGAAATTGTCTTTTGGGATTTTTGGAGTACAAAAAAACATTGTTCGACCTTTTGGGGACCATATTTTGACGGGTTCATTAACAACGCCTAGATTCTTCAGAACGTAGATATTTTTAGAAGTTTTTTAAAAACTCTAATATAGATGCTTTTCAGATTCTCTAGAATCTACATATTTCCAGATGTATTTTTACTGTATTTCAGGTGTTTTCGCCAATGGTGTCATAAATAGAATTTATTCTAACCATATCTGTTAATATATATTTATGGAATATTTTTTAATGACGACAAATTTTGACGCTACAATTGTTCACTTATTGACTGTGATGGCGAGCTTCTATTTAATTGTACAGTTAAAATATTATACGTACTAATTTAAGACTTACTTATCAAATGGAATGACTATACCCTAAGACACTGGAACAACCTATCATTAAAAATTGTATATTTGCTGTTATTAAAAGGACTGATTTTTTAACATGGCTAGATTTTCAGCTATTGTAGATTTGAATCGATTAAGATCTTGTCGAAAAATGGCTACTTTGGTCATCCTTTAGTGAATGCATTATCGCTGTGGAGTAAGTGATGATCACGTGATAACTGACTTTTTTTTTCTATCATGAATGTGACCTCATACTAGATCTTTAGTTCGAGAATTTGAAAGAAAATATTACACTCTGCATGTTTAATCTGTATTCTTTCATCAAAAATAGACAAAAAAAGACTTGTGTCTGTGTCTACGTATGTGCTGAAACATAATCATTCTCTTCATGCACGTGGCTACCTTATGTTATGTATTCCGTACCGTGGCCCAGTGGTAGAGTGCTCGCCTCCCAATCTGGAGGTCATGGTTCAATTCAGCGTTGAGTTATCTAAAAATTGAAAAAAAAATAATACTCTCCGGTAAACACTCACCACAAGGAACCTCTACATGGGTTTGTGTAGGATCACTGAAGTTCAGCAACATAGAGGCTGGTTAATACGTGGATGATTGACTATTGGGGAACACCAGGAGCCGTAAGCAGAACGAAGCTGCAACATCTTCGATCAGGGTTTTGGAATAGAAGAATGATTATTTATACATACACATCGAATCACAAGTGGCCCACCCGATCAGGACTGACTAAGGGTAGGCCAATACAAATTCTTTTGTGAGCCGGGCCAAAATGCACGCTTTATAGGCATACAACTGGAAGTAATATTCTGCATAATTGCTTAATAGGACCATAGATAGGAATTAAATAATATTTTAGTACTTTCTGTGTCACTATACACTGATGAACCACAAGATGATGACCAGTGGCCGTCCTTTTGACAATTTGTATTTCATCATCATCATCATCAGTCTTTTAGCGTCTGTCGTTGGACATAGACCTTCCCCAGGATTTGCCACACTTCTCTATCATGGGCGTCACGGAGCCAGTACTTCCTGAACTTGTCTAGCTCGTCACTCCATCTAACATTTTGCCGGCCTCGGTTGCGCATTCTCACAACATGGCCAGCCCACCGCCATTTAAGATTTTTTATGGATTCTATGATGTCTCTAACTCTTGTCTTTTCCCGGATGTACTGTGCTGTTTTGTGGTCTTTCCATGTGAGGCCCAGCATTATTCTTTCATGTGCACGTTGCATGGTTCTCAGCTTACGGGTCTGTCTCTTGGTTAAGTTCCATGTTTAATTTGTATTTAAACTATCTTAAATCTAAAAAAAAAAAAAAAACTGCTTCATAAAGATACAAATTACAAAAAGATTTCAAGAAGATGCCAGTATCAAATACAATTCAACTTCAGGATAGATATTGAAGGTGATTTTCAGTAACTAGGATTCAGGATTATGTCCATTCTATTATATATGCTTTTCATTGCAGTGGAAAACGATGTAGCTGACACAACTCAAAGAAATGGATGCTCAAATAAGACTAGTGCGTGATGCGAGCATTTCAACTGCTGGATATTATAGCCTCTGGGTACGGTGTTGCCACATGACTAATATTGTAACATGAAATTTACGCGCACGTAAATTCTACCCTGTT
Source organism: Thysanoteuthis rhombus (assembly GCA_963457665.1). Lineage (NCBI taxonomy): Eukaryota > Metazoa > Mollusca > Cephalopoda > Oegopsida > Thysanoteuthidae > Thysanoteuthis > Thysanoteuthis major. The sequence continues at coordinate 27,914,158 of OY735232.1, forward strand.
GTCCCCTGGCTTGCGTCCTTCATGGAACACCCTGTCTAAGAATGCAAGCCAGTCTCGAGTACTTCATTTTGGTTTTCTGAAATCAGAAAATGTTGGCAAGAAGAAAAGTTTGAGTGACATTCATAAAGGCCAAAGATCAGTTCTGAGTATTTTCGAAAAGGCACGGCTTGCGGGATGCTCACGTACAGTTTTATTGATATTCTTGCTGGACCGTAACAAACGAGGGACGAGGAGAAAAGAGGGGCCCGGGCACCAAAACCTTTTTCCGAATTCAAAAAAAAAAAAGAATGAAACAAAATGCGTAACTAAGGCGAAACATTTTGAAATGAATCAAGCAATTATTAATCATTCTTACACCTCAGTTATACGAGAATTGCTGAAATTCTGAGGTTTTACCCAGAAACGAGATTAATATAAGCTTTTATACCAAATGCCACTGAAAATGATATATTTCATCATCTGAGACTGGTAAAACGCAGTGAATTCGGGTCGTGGGAAGCCATTCGAAATGTTCCAGGGCTACCCCTCTGCTTCATATGGTTTGGTTTGTCTTTGGCCCCCAAACATTCGATTACCGATCAGCCTCCATCAACAAATATTTCTTTGCAACAGCTCTGCCTTTTATATTTTGTGAACGATTAGTATTTTACAAATATTGCATTCAATGCTCGAGGGGGACTTTCTCCTCGACGAATAGTGAGACTGACGATTGTTTCCAGCCTGGCGTAGAGATTTGGAACTTTCTGAAGTAGATTTGTGATTGTGGACTGGGGGCACTCGCCCCACAAGAAGCATACATATATATATTAGGAGAAATCCGGAATTCGGACATAAAAATCGAGAAGCGTTTCATGGCTCAAAACTGAGTCATGTTGATCAATTCCTCATACTATTCTATCGAATCACCCCAGCCCCACAAATGACCAGTCTGACCAACCAGCTAAATTGGCTATAGATTCTTTTCTCTATGCTTGTTTGTGTTGAGGGCGTTCCTTGACACATTTTGGGCCTATAACCTTGAAAATTTGCATGAGTATACCATTAGGAACCATCTACAGATATTTTTTAAAGAAGGCCTTTTCTAGTCTCTTTGGTCATTTTGGACCAATAATGCCCAAATCTTCTGCTGGGATTTTTAGATGGTTTTAGATAGAAAAAATTCAGATGATTTTAGGTAGAAGATTCCCCTTTTTAAATGATTTTTGATAAAAGGACTATTTTTTTAGGTAATTTTAGATATTTTTTGAGATAATTAGGCTACAATGATTCATTTATGCGCGATACAGATATTTATTACTGATTTAACTATATATTCCATAGTAACAAATGGTGATTAACTTTGACGGATATAAAAATGGAGTAATTGCATTGTTACAAAATTTTGAACAATGAAGACACTATAAAAAATATTTAGTTTCCTTTAGAGATTGTTTATAAACAGATATTTTCATCGATTCAAAACTTTTGGTGAACTTCTCCGTTCAGTCTGTATTGACAATGAAACGTCTCACGTCCATGGGTGAAACGTATGGATACCCTGAGATGCCCAGTCGTCAGAATCCACCCTTTTAGCCTCGCTGATGTTGCTCAGAGGAAAACAGAGAGAAATACGTCTGACGTCAACTTAGTTTGCAAGGGGCGGCCGGAAGGACACAATGGGGAGCTAAACCGCCTCAAGAGGGCTCCACACCCTGGTGTGTTGCTTTCCCAAGGCTACCCTGCTATTCCAGTTAAGGGAGAGATGAATTCAAGCCGTTCCCCAAAGGTATGAGTGCGAAGTGAACATAACCTGCCCCGAACAGAGTTTGAACTCGGGCTGCCAATTCCATTTCCCGAGTCGCTACCAATCGCAAATGTCTGGCTGGTGTTACATTATTACATATTTTCAACATCAAATTGCCTTTATTAATGAAAGGAGGGTCATAAAAGATTTTCAGTTGTCGAGGTGGGGCATGAAATGGGAAAAGTTGAGAGCCCGATATTTTACTGTGTTGGTTTTATCTATAGGAGGGCGAGAACAAAGAAACGGATTGCATAGATTGTGGATCGGACCATTTGGCGGTGTATATTAATTAAAAATTCCCCTGTAAACACGCGTTTTATAGCGAAGCGAAGACGTTCCCTGCGTCACACGACACATGAGGTAACAACTTTAGCTCCATTTGTCGAACGATCTATGGTGAATTCATTATACGTGTGTCTGCAGTGACATGCAACCGGTTTCTCGGCGACACGCGGTGGACTTTTTAAAAAGAAAACTATTTGAATTTCATTTTATTATTCTAATTTTATTAGTACATTTTAAATTTATAGTCATATCTTATTCAAGTCTTATTTTTATAAATATATTAGAAAAAAATAGGCCGCTTATCTAAAAATCATTTATCTAAAACCAAAATACACGTCTGTACATGTAAATGATTCTCTGATAAGAGAATTTTTAAACTCATCAAAATTTTGACACAACGTGGTAAAAACGTTCACCATCACTTATCTATGGAGACCCGATCATTGTTTGTAGTTAACCGTTAGGCCATCACACCTCCAGTCCAAGAAGACGGGAACTAATTTAATAAGAACACCATACTTCTCTTAGTCCGACTCAAAGACATAATAGCGGTTCAGCAATAATGGATCTAACTCACTGCAATCATAGGAGGCTACTAAATTAGCCTCCTAAGCTTGTGACCCGACGTCTCCGAGTAAGTCTACGTAGTGCCGACAACTGACCGCCGACTTCGGGACGGAAGGATAACTCACCGTACGATAACTCAGCGCATCTTAGCGTAAGGACCAATTGTTATGTTTGAACATTTCATCGAGATGCAAATTAAACCCTTTTTAGTTGAATTATTCAATGAATCAATTTACTTATTTATTTCAATTTATTGTTCGCAGGAACGGACTAAGTTGTTGAAACGATTCATTATAAAAATTGAGATTATTTCAAGTTTGCAATTCTACACTTCATAGCTAGATGAGTAAACAAATCATTAAACTATTCATTAAAATAACAAAATTATTTTTCTGTCTTGCAACAGTACATATTGAGGTTATCATTTATTTGTCGGCGATTGGCATACTTGCACCGAGAAGTCGGTGAATCTCCTAAACGTAGCTCTGGAGCAGGCGCCTAGTATGTATATTCGTTTTCTGAACATCATCATAATAATGGGATATGCATTTGTAAAGGAAATCATGAGCGAAGTCCTGCAAGACTAAGTCGCTGACCATAACTTTAAAGTTGGCACCCTCATCTAAGAATCATCATCATCATCATCATCATCAGTCTTTTAACATCCGTCGTTGGACAGAGACCTTCCCAAGGATTCACCACACTTCTCTATCGTAGGCGTCGCGGAGCCAGTACTTTCTGAGTTCGTCCAGCTCGTCTCTCTATCTAATACTCTGCCAGCTTCAGTTGCTTGTGATCTCTGGAGATCCATGTCATGAGCTGCGATGTCTATCGGTTGTCTGCCATTCTCGCAACATGGTCAACCCACTGCCATTTGAGATTTTCAATGGATTCTATGATGTCCCTGACTCCTGACTTCTTCCGGATGTATTGTGCTGTCTTGTGGTCTCTCCATGTGAGGTTTAGCATAATTCTTCATTCCCGAAAGGGTTCACCAAGGCTACACGGGGCACAACGGAGTCATAGGCTCTCCTTTCCCCCGATCAGGTCTTCTCATCATTGAGGGCTAGTGGTTTTAAAGTTTGAAGTATATAGCCAATGAAGGGTTAAAGAGCAGTACTGTTGTCTAATTAGATGTAACTCAAACTCAATGACCCCATGTGAAAAAAACTATTATTATTTATTGGTGTTCGCTCCATTGTGTCACTTGAGAGTCAACGGTTCCCATCCAAATGCTTACCGTATTGCCACTGATATATTTCGTATATACCCTTTTGTCCCCATCCCAGAATATATGGTACCCCTGGATAAGTGGCAGCGGGTGCCCATGAGCAGGATATATTTTTTTTTAAATTCAATAATTCTTGGTAATCGCAATTAAATGAAAACGAAATTTCTCAATCATCTTGTTCACAGGGGACACACGAAACCAGAAAAGCCATATCAGCGATTTTTGGTTACATCTAGCAGTAGCTATTTAGCCGATAACAATCAGCATTAGCCTAAAATCTGGCCATTTACAATAAAAAATAATAGCCAATTTGATTTTATATATATTCAATATGCTTAGCCATAAAGTTAGCCGATAATGGAAAAGAGGCTGCAGAATATAGCCATTTTTGGAGACATTCTAGTCGATCAAAGGGTCGTTTAACATTATACGTATGATGGTAAATTGGTCATTTGCTTCAGGGCCGATTCACTCGCTTCTTCTTTCAAGACACTTTTGCTAAAAAAGACGGAAATTCAGGTAGAAATCGAAGTATATCAAACTAGATGGAAAAATAGTTTTTCATAATTTTTGAGATGCTAAATTTCTTTTCCAAATCCCCCGCAAACCTGATAAAATGAGTAAGTACACAATTTTTATTGATAATTTGTTCTATGGTCTTAGTGTATGGTTATTTATTTGAAAATTTGGCTAAAATGAGTTGAGAACATTTTTAGCCCTTAAGTTAGCTGAAAATGGAAAGATTTTACCTGTTTTGTGTAAGTGTTTGAGCCGAAAAAGTCGATTTAGAGATTGCAACACTACACAAAACAGCCAGCAGACCTGGCCTTGACCAATGTATTGAAATTGAAGCCACACTTTTCGGCAATCATTGCAGCACTGTCAATCATTGCAAGAATCTCATGCAAGATCATTGGGGGTGAGAACACACGAAAATTTTATATATATATATATATATATATATATATATATATATATATATATATATATACACACACACACACGTATATATATATATATATACATACATATATACATACATATATATACATATATATATATATATATATATTAATGACGACTGCTTTATTGTTTTACGTTATTTCAGCTTACAATAGGTTTTATTTGAACATTCCACTTTCGGAGAGCAAGGGGAACTTGTATTGACAAATTTTTATTCACTAACAGGAAATTAAACTTTATTGCAGAAATTGATTTCCCATCAACTTGACTATGGAATGACTTATGGCATGCTGGTCACGTAACCTGGAATATTTCCTCCCTCTGGTAGAAGGATGATATACCTCCATAAGAAAAAGTATCATAAGAGCATCATTTCTATACCTTTTTCATGTTTATATATATATATATATATATATATATATATATATATCGGAAAATCCCCAACAACTTTTGATATCTCGAGAACTGGTTGTTCAGCTTTGATATAATTTTGGTATAAAACTGAGTGAACTTTTCATGCATGAAGAAATTCTCTCCCATACTGTTACTCAGTCGACAGTTGATGAGCTTGTGTACTGTGTGACTGCCGTATACACAATGACCAAGCGAGTCATTTTCTTGACCTCGTGTAGTTTTTTGCAAAACATGGGATTTGTCAGCCAATCCAAAGTCCAGGTTTGTCCTCCGTGAGATTCCTGGCTTCTCTCTATTGAAAGTGATGAAATTTCTGACAGTGGACGGGCGTAAGAAGAAAATAAAATTAAGGTAACCTTTGGTCTGTAAGCTAAATTTCCGAGACTCAGAACCTTTTTTATCATTTTGCTATGGACTTATTGATATACCTACGTATAAAAATATTATCCTCTGACAATATAAAATGACAATAGCAGAAGACTTTTTAAGACAAATGATACTTTATTTCAACGTTTCGGTCATTCTAAGCTTTGTCAAGAAAATAAGGAACTAGAATGGACAATTAACATAGTTCGTCTGTGAGTTTGTGGTGGATAGGGGAAGTGGTGTATTTATAGATAATGGGAACGTTTGCGTTTAAAATGGGGGACATTGTTCCTGCTAGCTATGTTTGTTGGTACAAGGGGAAGCTGAGAATTAAATTAAGGAGCTAACAGGACCGGGTTTTCATATAATTGGTCTGTTGGTGTAGTGGGTAGGGGAAGTAGTGTATTGATAGATCATGTGTGGAGTAAGCTTAGTGATGGTATGTGTGTCATGACCCTTGGGTATTTGGTCATCTGTGTTAATGAAAGTATCAGATGTTAGACGTTTGTAGTTTGGGGCGAGATTTTTTTTAATTTGATTAATGGAAGAATTCAGGTTAGAAAGAAGGAATTAGTTCTTGCTAGTCATGTATGTTTGTTGGCACATCGGTGAATCATAGGCGTATGTGAGTGAACATGTGTGTGTGTGTGTGTGTGTGTGTGGATGCAAGTAGTTGCTTGATATTTTCCACGTTGATTTTCACTAATTTTATGATATCAAATATCAAGCTTGATTTGATAACTTTTTTAGTAATTCGATTGCATTAGCTATCAATATCTCTGGAGTAGCTGTATGGGAGAATATCGTTTTCTCTATATTTTCTATCAATAGCGACATTATCGTAGTAGATTACTTGATACACAGTATCAAGATCGCTTACGTCAGCGTTATTCAACACTCAAACCATTTGATCTGGTTTTCCACTGTGTCAGGAACTGGCAGCATATCTGTGCCAAATCAGTATTCGTACAATATCAGTAAAGTATCAATTGAATATTCGCAGTAATGTCGAAAATTATCAGAAAAAATTTCATAGATACATTCATTTCATGAACAAACAATACAGAAATAAGAAGAAAAATTAACATAACTTACTCTGAAAATATTAGAGCCCAGCTTGAGCAGAGGCTCTTTTTGATTGGAGCTATGTTTTCCAATCATCTATTGATAATGCTATACCGACCTGAGAAATGGCGACCAACACAAAATTTGACGAGAATCTCGACCATGGATAATCCCTAGAACATCACACACAACGGAAATATCCTTGATATCATTAAACTCATTAAATCTTTCAAGGTCTGAAATATACATGGATCAGCTCCAAAGGCTAAACCAATATTTCATACCAAAAACGTGTGGTAATAAGTGATCAAATGACAAATAATATTGACCAATATAGACTGAAAACAATAACAAACCGTCAAGTGACCAACATTTTTGTATCATACCGTGTTGAGGATGAACAATTTAGAAAATTGGGAAAAGGGGGCCCTCAGCGAACAAGTTACTTCTCTCGCTTTTTGTTTGACGGAGATCACTAAAATGTTTTAATTTTCGAAAAACAAGAGGAAACACAAGATGAGGGACAAATTTAACATAAACTTGAATTGCAAACTGAACTTTCTACAGAAGATCTATCTCAAAGAGAAGATAAAACGTTTTTTTTCAAAGCGTATCAAGGAGTGAATGTTGAAAATTACAGCCCTCTAGCTTAGTGGTTCCGAGACAGGTCCATCAAATAATGATCGGGGGGGGTCTACAGCAGTGATCCCTCGGAACCTGACATGGGGAAGTTTGTGGCAGAGAAACCCAATTTGAAAACCGAAGAAACCAATGTTGGCAATGTTGGTGACTGTTTTGCTTGACGATTTCTAATTATAATGTCTAATTTAGACGAGTACTAAGTGCCCATAAGCTGGCCATGGCAACAGCCGTCCCTGCCCTGGGTTCACAAATCATTAGCACTTCATCAAACGTAATATAGACTGGAAACAATAATAAATGAATACAGACAGCGTATGGTTTACGGAACGGCGTCGGTACGCTTAGCACACTTTAGCTTGCGTGATCGTATGTTAAAACGCTTGTGTTGGCAGCCATTACATACGGCGGATATAGCTTGTGGTAAGCATTAGATACACTCCAGTACATCCCAAATTGAATGCAAGATTAAAATTGAAAGTTAAATGGAATTTGAGTGGAATTCTTGGTCTGGAGATAATTTTTGGGCGAAACGGTAATTTGAGATTCCCTCTTCTAGAGTCAGGGAAACATGAAAAAAAAAAAAAAAACTAGCGAGGAAATGAAAAATAACTGCATTAATGTTTTGCTGAAACAACAAATCCAATCTGTAAATTTGCATTGAAACATTAACCAGCTCGTATATGTATATAAGCTGGTTAATGTTTCAATGCATATTTACAGATACGATACTAGCTATTTACTATAGCTACACAGAAGAGTTATAACACAACGAAACAGATATCTATGGAAGACACAATAATTAATCATTGTTATGATTAATGCTCTCTTCTTTAGGGTTGAGCACTCTTTGATAGGGCACTCGTCAACTATAAGCTACTGTAGCAATGTTCTTCCAGCTTTGGAATGGAGCACTCTGATGAATGGAAAATTGTGCGTAAGTAATATATTTATTATTATATATATCCAGTTACATATTTATCATTATATATATCCAGTTACAGCAAAGGGCAGGCGTAGAGTATCTACCTCTGGGTCTGAAACGAAGGTTTCGATCCCATGTAGCGGTACCGGAAGGGATATTGGATTGTCTATAGCCACACTGAAGAATTCTAATACAACGAAACAGCTGTCTTTGGATGGCACCATGACTCAAAACATGGATCCCGAGAGATCACACGAGAAACTGAGGCCGACAGAATACAAGATGGAGAGATGAGCAAGACAAATTCAGAAAATACTGGCTCTGCAATGCCCATTATAGAGAATTGTGGCTAATCCTGGGGAAGGTCTATGTCCAACGACTGACGTTAAATGACTGATGATAAATATATATATATATATATCCGATTCGCCTGATGAAGCCTGAAGAGGGCAGAGACATGAGTTAGTTTGTGTAACGAATCCACATTCTACTATTATTTCCTGCTCTACTCTAAAACAACTTAACTTCATGAGTAAAATGTTGTATGTGTCGAGCACTCTATGAAATAAATCCATTACATTCCAGAAACGGCTTTATATTATTGATATATCATTATATTATGTTATACTGCTAGCCTGATTTGTACCACACACACACATGCACACACACATACACACACACACACACACACACACATATATATATATATATATATATATATATATACGTGCACTTGAGTGTTTATGTTCTGGTGGTTGCGCCAGCATGGAACTCAGTCACCATGAAGTAACAAATTTTCTATCTACATCTATTTATATATGCTTTAACCCTGATATCAAGCACTCTTCACGCATAGATAACTCAACAACAACGATAACAATGATATGTGTGTACAGCGAGAGAGAAAATGATAAAAAATGTGCTTGTTTTGATTGATCAAGATTAATCCACTAGATGGCAGCGAAATGAATCGATGTTTCGATTAACCAGTGGCCCAATTAAACAGAATTTGTCGATATGGTGTTCTGCCAGCATCTTGTGTTCTCAACTGGCAGTTGTCAATACCAAAGGATAAGAAGATCTTCTCCAATGAATGTTTGTATCTTTCCCTTGACGTATCTCTACCTCGCCTGTAGAAAAAAAACCAACAAAAAAAAACTCGATGAAGGTATTCTGTCCTCGACAAATGGGCTGTCGAGAGTAAGGGTGATGGATCACCATACCCACAAGGAAATTGTTTGATAGAGTACGAAAGAGCATGTTAATATTTACAGGATACCGACAAAGATTTTTAGCGGAATGAATAGATAATCCCATCAAAAATAATTTAGAACCCCCCCCCTCTCTCTCTCTCTCTCTCTCTCTCTCTCTCTCTCTCTCTCATATATAAATAATCGGTTTCATTATATCGGTTACAATATCAGGACCTGATGTTTCTGTGCTATGTGCATCAAAGAAATGTGCATAGCATAGGAACATCAGGCCAAAGTATAGTGGTCCATATAATAAAATGATTTATCATGAGTTCTATTTTATCAAATTATTAACCCAAGTCACTTTTAGTCGACGTCGACTTTGCTGCAATTCCATTGGTTGTCTGATCATTTTACCTAATCATCATGTTACCGCCTTGCGAAATACCCGAAAAGAAAGGGAGTGAATATGAGGACATTCTTCGATGTTCAAAAAACATTGATTGACTTTTTATTTTTTTTATAATTAGTGCAATGGGGTTATTTTTTTTAAAGGATCATATTTTTACAGTTAAAAACAAACATCTAAGAACCAATATAGCATAAGCTTACATTGCAAACTGACACCCCACCCAACAAATAGCCCATTCAGTGGAGAAGGGGTTACAAAACAATCAAGTTTCTTCATATACATAACAAGGGGTGGATGTTTACATTTTCATCCTTGTAGCTCTACCAGCTCACCCAAACTCTTTACAGTCTGCCTTGAGATGATCTTCCGAAACATGGACTGGGAAAATAGAGGAATCAAAATAGACGGCGAATACTAGAGCAACCTTGGATTTGCAGACGATATCGTCTTTTTCGCTGAGAACCTACACGACCTCCAACTAATGCTAGATGAACTAAACAAAGAAAGCCCCCCAAAAATTGGCCTTCACATGAACTTCAGTAAAACGAAAATCATGTGCAATAATCATGTTGAGAACAAGAACATAACTGTCAAGATAGAAGATGCAAAACTCAGCAAAAACTACATCTACTCAGAACAACGAATCTCTATGAGACCCTCAAAAGAGGAGGAAATCAAGCGAAGGATCTCTTTGGGATAGCAAGCCTTCGGCAGAACAAGCTCAACTTTAAAAAAACAGATGATCCCAATAATCCTAAAAGGAAGAATATACAACCAATGGATTCTCTCGACAGTCACTTATGGAGCTAAAACATGGAACCTAACCAAGAGACAGACCTGCAAACTGGGAAGTATGCAACGTGTGCATGAGAGAATCATGCTCAACTTTACATGGAGAGATCACAAGACAGCATAGTATATAAGGAAGAAAACGGGCGTCCGTGTCATCATAGAAACTATTAAAAAACTCAAATGGCAATGGGCAGGCCATGTTGCAAGAATGAAAGACAATCGATAGACATCACATCTCACGACATGGATCCCCAGAGATCACATGAGAAACCGAGGCCGACAGAACACGAGATAGAGAAATGAACTGGACAGATTCAGGAAATACCAGCTCCGCGATGCCCATGATAGAGAATTGTGGCGAATCCTGGGAAAGGTCTATGTCCAACGACTGATATTAAAAGACCGATGATGATGATGAGCTCAATTACTGCGGGCTATATGCGCTATACATACATAAATCCATACGCATTCAGCCGGACCGACTGAAAAACTGAAGAAACCTATTTTGACTGATTTGGTTGAGGGTTTCCAATATTGTATTCCCAGCAGCAGCCAGCAGCCAGCAGCCATTTGGTGAGAACATTCGAAGGAATTGGAAATCAATTCCATCCACATGGCTATAGTGCAATTACAATCGATTTACCTTGGAAAATTGCTATTCATAACTCTTCGATATCAATTCGATTCACCGTTAATTACTCCGTTCATGTAACTATAATTTGTGAGATCTCCGTGTGTGTGCGTTTTAATGCACAGAGATAACTCGGCAACTGGCCGTTGTACGAAGTTGATATTCGCCAGATATGTTGGTCCGTGCACCGGATATTGCAGTGTCAAATGTGAAGTCATTTGGCTCAGCGGTTCTCGAGATGTGGATGGTGCTCGATTTTCAATAAAAAAAAATCTATACTGAAATAAATTTGCGACCATAAGAGTCTCTAATCATCTCGAAGTGATTTCGGAATAGAATTGTATGTGTGTGTGAGAGAGAGAGAGAGAGAGAGAGAGAGAGAGAGAGAGAGAGAGAGAGAGGTGGGTATCATTTTTCTGCCTAATTATCTATGGAACGAGATTAGATTAAATTATCGTTAGTCAATGCAACGACATTTTGAAAAGAAATTGTTCTACATGTTATTATTATTTCTGCTCAAATTGTTGCTATTAACGACACGCCGTATGAAATAATAAACATTTAATTTTTTATATATTGTGTATTCTTGGACCTTGTTGCAAGCCAGAAATATGCGCAGGATATTTACTTGATTCTCTGGGCACAAAATATCTTCCCACTGCCACAATAATGACTAAAACTCCTCCGTTCTGTCTTTCTACTCTGACTGACTGCCTAAATATGTCAACTTAACGGCTTATGTTCTGCAACAATCTTGGCTTCGCTTTCTCTTCTTCTGTATCATTCTAACCATGTCACGCGGAGACTCCTGGCGAACTTCGTCTAAATGCTTCCACTATACCTGCAATTTATTGAGTTTTCTATGTACTGTCCTGTTGAATCCTATTAGAGCGAAATCCCCCATTCTCACAGCTTGAAGTACTTTAAAACAATTAACATTCCCAGGTAATCCACTTGAGATGTTGATAACCCAAAATTGGGCCGCACACACGTACAGGTCATCATCATTGGAAGCTTAATCTCCGGAGATCATGCTTGATGCATCCCTGGAGCGTAGTCTGTACTTTGTCTCCAAGCATCGTTTGGTGTAACTACAGAATTCGATACGTGGATGACAGTCCCTATAGCAGTTGGTGCAGGTGTAAAGAGACGCCTTGATTGTAAGGATTGCAGCTGCGCGCTCCGTTTGATCCCTGTTCTCCGCTGCAATGATACTACTTGTGCCACAGCAATGCCTTTGCAAATACACATCTCGATTGTCAGTCTGTATCTCCCAGCTGTCTGGTGAGACATTGCAGGCCGTTAGGCCTCTCTTGCAGATGTCTTTGAAACGGCAGCCCACCTGGTGCACGTGTCCAGCTAGTCGCACAGGATGTCTTTTGGCAGCCTCACATCCACCATGCATCGGACATACATGTAACCATCGAAAGCGTCCTAGACTGAACCGGGAGTATATCCTCGGAATTTTAGCACGTTACAGATTCTTACTGTGTGGCCTGTGGTCATGCCAGTTGATATCGAGGATGCACCACATGTAGGTGGTCCAGGACTCACTAGCATGGAGCAAATTACCGAGAATGCAAGCCTGGTAGACTCTCCTCGAGGTCTGCTCCGCCAATGCTAATGCTCTGTTCTCTTTTTAATCAGTCAGGCTAAGATGTTGTTGCTGTCAGTCGTTCGACTTCAAGAGAGAAGCTGTTACAAAGTGTTGACAACAAGTATGTAAAATAGTTTGCAGATTCTAGTATGACCTCGTCGATTATCATAAACAGGACAGGGCGTCTTGTGCACTAACGTGGGTTTTCTTCCGGTTGATGGTAAAACTGAAGTATTTACAAGTATCAGCAAAACGATCCCCCAGTCTCTGGACGGGCCTCCTTGGTATGGGTTACGAGACGGTCATACACTAGCACATATCAAAATCTAAATGAAATTTCCAGCTGATATAGTTTCCTGCCCTTATTTTACGAAGTAATTTTCGTGACATTTTATGTAAAGATCCTGATAGATGCCTTCGTGAGAAATATGTACAGGAAATCCTTCGTCAAAAGGCACCGCGCAAATCAAACTTAGAAACCTATAGATAACTAGTATTCTAAGGGAAATCATTTATCACCACCCATATATGCTGTGTTGGGGGTAATCAATTAAGTTGGGAAAAGGTGCGATCAAAGAATGGGTTACTGTCTAAGCTTTTCGTTAGACTGTGATCACTGAAAAAGGTCCGAATTTTCAAAAAATAAACGGGCACAAAACAGTGACCAATTTCCCAAAAAATTACATTGCATACTGATCCCCCAACCCTCAAAGCCCATTTTTGAGGGGAATTGATAAAAACAAAAACAATATTCATACCCATTAAGAGAAGAGTGTGAGTAGTTGTGAGCAAAATTTCAAATTTCAACTGTGAACAATGAGTCCTGATAGATAGATAGATAGATAGATAGATAGATAGATAGATAGATAGAAAGAAATGTCTGAACACAGCAACCGTGATTAAGCCGATCTGTTGTGGATAGCCAATTTATTAATGCAGTTGATTTGTTTTCCTTTTTCCGGATATTCTTTTTTTAAATATTGAAACCGTTATCAATATCCAAGCAAACGAAAAGAGAAGATTCAAATAAACACGAACTTCTTTGAGGAGAGAAAAGAAAATAGAGGACAAATAATTGATAAGTATGGGAAATAATGAGCTGGTAATTGTCAAAAAGGGAAACTAAGAAAAAAACTGTCATTAAAAACAGCAAGACAAAGCCGGAACAAATGTATATATAACGAATACAGGTCTGGTTTGTCTCTCCATAGAAACTGTTCCGCTTTGGCATCATGTTGAATTGGGGAATATCGATAATTTTTTTTAATAAAATTATAAATCTGTGATACGTAGATAGCCCGCCAGCCAGACAAACTAACTTAGAACTGAAGAAACCTATGTTGACAGTTTCTAATAAATTCGTTCTGAAAATTCTATTCTGGAAGCAAGATAGATTGACTGATAGATAGATAGATAGAAAGATAGACCAAGCTATCGATCAATCGAAAGATAGTTCGATAGATCGAACAAAAGATAGGACGATCGATAGAAAGAAAATAGACATGAGCACTGACAGGTATGAACACAGATTGCTGGGTATGAACATACTGTAATAGATAAAATATGATAGATAACCGCTGTGTCAAGGTTTGAAATCATGTAAAGAATTCTATCGAAGCATAATTGTGGTCAGAACCAATTCCATTAAAGATACCAATGGCGTCTTCTATAGAAAAACATCTAAAATAGTTTTAAGCATCTATAATTCTCCAGAATGTAGATGTCATTAATAAACTGGTTGGAATAAAGTCCCAGAAGATCAAAGTGACAGTTTGCGTTTTTATTAATTCCCCTCAAAAATGGGTTTTAAAGGTTGGTGAATCAGTATGCAATGTTATTTTTTGCGAAATTGGTCACTATTTATTTTTTGAAAATTCGGACCTTTTTCAGTGATCACGGCCAAACGGAAAGCTTAAATAGAAAAAAAATATTTTTTAGAAGAAGAAATGGAGTACTGATGCCAATATTAAAAAACGGTATGGCCAGGAGCGCTGAAGCAAACACATAAACAAACACTCATACTTAATTAAACAAAAAAAAAAAAAGGATTGAACTGTTTGGTATCTTGAAGGGTTACGGTTATTCAATAGGTTGATATGAACTGACTGCGACGTATATGAAAAGGTTGTGATGTGTGTTAAGATGCTATGGTAGATACTCACCCAGCCCAGGATCCGCCCAGTGGCCACAAAAGGTAGATAATGTCAAGTCCTGGCAAATCTGACCCCCTTCCCTTTGGGTACCACCTTCTCATTGCACTATAAGGGGGGATTCGGATTAACATATTAGACACACTAGTGACCCTGGTCGCGAGGACTGGTTACTGTTTGTCCTTGCCTATATGAACGCGTTTGGAATCCTTCTCGTTGAACTGACCTTGAGTCACATTCTGCCGTCGTGGGGAGGGGGATAAATGTATACTGAGATAAATAGAACAAGAAAGAAAGGGAGAGGGAAAGGGAGAGGGAAAGAAAAAAAGAAGGGAAAAAATAAGGGGAGAAGAAAGGAAGAGATGCGGAAAGAAAGAGAGGGGGGAGGAAAGGAAGAAAGTAGGGAAAGAGAGAAAGGTGGAAAGAAAGAAGGGATGAAAAAAAGAAAGAAAAAATTGAAGGAAGAAAGAAATAGAGAGGAGGAGAAAGAAAGAAAGAAAGAAAGAAAGGAGGAAACAAGGGAAGAATAGAAAAAAGAGGGGGAAAAACCGAGAAAGATAGAGAAAAAAATAAAGAAAAGAGTAAAGAAAGGAAGAAAGAAAGAAAGAAAGAAGTGAAGAAAGAAAGAAATATAGAAAGGGCTAAAGTGAAAAGAAAGAAAGAGGGAAGGAAAGAAAGATAGAATGAAAGAAAGAAAGAAGAAAAGAAAGAATGAAAGGAAGAAAGAAAGTCAGAAAGAGGGGAAAAGGGGGAAAGAAGAAGGGGAAAAAAGAAGTGAAGAAAGAGAGAGAAAGGAAAAAACCAATAAAGAAATTTAAAAAAGAAAGAAAGGAGGAAAGAAAATGAAAGGAACAAAAAAGGAAGTGGGGACAGGAAGAAAAGTGGACAGAAATTAGGAAAGATAGAAGCGAAGAAAGGAAGAAACTGAGAAAGGAAGAAAGAAAGGAGGAAAGAAAGGGTGAAAGAAAGGAAAAAAGAAAGGAAGGAACTTAGAGAAAGTAGGGGGAAAGAAAGAAGGAAGGAAAGAAGGAAGGAAAGAATGAGCTGAACAATAAATACGATCAGAGAGAGAGAGAGAGAGATAGAACACGTTAATCCCACGTAAACCTCTTATCAACACGTTAGAATTGGAATCGCCGGACCTATTTCAAAGCATTTGCATCAGCAACCCGCGTCTGACGTAAATGGGCAGTCCCCTCACGCCGGCCACGGCTTCGACTCAACATATCATATAACTACTTTCTTTGGCTCCACATATCACGTGACTTATCATTCGGTCCGTTTGTGATATGCAAGATAGACTTGGAGGCGACAGGCACCCGAAGTGACGTCACTCATTTCTCACAGCGCTTTTCGGCACATACCTGGGAACCAAGACTGACGTGACGCTACAAATCTTACGTGAAAATATTGAAGACTTTCTGGGAGAGCGACCTCATCCGGTGCGTTGTCAGGTCATTGTTCTTCAAATATCTCCACAAATATGACTCAACCAAGCAAGGTGTTTCATCATCATCATCATCATCATCGTTGTCATCGTCGTCATCATCATTATCATCGTTGTCGTCATCGTCGTCATCATCATCATCGTTGTCGTTGTTGTCATCATCATCATCATCATCGTTGTCGTCGTCATCATCATCATCATCATCATTCTCTTAACGTCCGTCGTTTGACATAAAAACTTTCCCGAGACTCGCCGGACTTCTCTATCGTGAGCGTTGCAGAGCCAGTACTTTTGTGAATTTGTCCTGCTCGTCTATCCATCCAATCCTCAGTCGGCCTCAGTTGCACTAGTGATCTCTGGAGATCCCTGTCATGAGTCGCGATGTCCATCAGTTGTCTGCCATTCTTGCGATATGGCCAGTCCACTGCCATTTGAATTTGCATTACATTTGTGTGATTCTGAGTTTGTTTTCAAGTGATTTTGTCAGTTCTTGTGTTCCATATCCGTATGTTATAGACATTTGCGTCGACGAGATTGGGACGAAGCATCTGAGTGATACGGCCTTCTCATCTAGGGTGAGAGGATTTGAAAGATGGAACCTTATAGTCAATAAAGGATAATGGTATTATATAATTATTTGATGTAATCCCAACTTAATATAGCCATTTAAAAAGATGATATTATTCTCCGATGGTAACAGGGTTGCCACTAAAATATATTCAGAATATACCCCCCACCCCGTATATATCCCTGTAGTTCTCAACCAGTGGACAATTTACCCTGTGGCGCCCTGGGGTGGATTTCAAAAATTCAGGTGGGGAATTTCATTCCATTTCAAAGTAAATGAGCCTTGAGCGTGTGTTTGAATTATCACGTGCCTGACTTACCTTCTTTTCATAATAGAATCAGCCGAATTGAATACGTTGAAAACAGTTGGGCAGGAAATGAGGGGAGAAACATAAAAAATAAAATGATCAATTCCTGTTGCCAGAGAGACAAATGTCAGAGAGACAAATGTCAGAGAGACAAATGGAGAACGAGTAGTATTGCATTTCAGTCTTACATCAATAGGTTTTTTAGAGAATCTTCTCCATACTATGAATCTTCGGTACCGGGTGCAAGGGAAGAATGAGGCTGAAAAGGTTGAGAACCACTTTTCTGGATCACGACTCATCAAACACACTTACTTAGACGAATGTTCGATCGTTCCAGCCAAATCGCGTACAATCACCGAAGTTAAGCAACGTTGAGCCAGGTTCAATACCTAAATGGGTAACGGTCTGGGTATACCAGTCGCCGTAACCAGCTAGAGATGCACCCCCTCCAGCCATGCTGGTTTCGAAACGTCTTCTTTCCTTTGAAAGCCTTCAACATGGTGGACAGGGACAGAAATGGAATTTGGACACAGCACTTCCTCCATACTAAGCACCAAGGCGTAACCGTCTTGAAGCTGCTAAGACCGTTTATCAAGAATAGAAGAGCATTGCTCGGCCGTATTTTCATTTTCTCCCCTTCTTTCCAATGAGGTCGACAACAACTCTAATGTAAGCTTTACTTGACTCAAGGGGTCAAAACTGAGAGGAAACTTTTTCCCCTTTAAGGGATTGGAAATGACGGGAGACCCTTTTTAAGGGGTCTAAAGTAGAGGGAAACTCTTTCGCCTTGAATGGGTAAAAAATGACACGAAACTTTTCCCCTTCGTTGAGGGGGTCAAAAATGAAGCGAGACTTTTTACTCGCTTCTGACAGTGGGTTGGGGTGGGGTAGGGAGCTTCAAAAGCGTAGGGAGACCTTTCCTCTTTGAAGGACCCAAAAGTGCAAGAAGACCCTTTAAGGGATCAAAAGTTAGGGTAAAATTTCTTTCAACCTTCAGAGGTTAAAAGTGAAGATGAACATTTTTCCCGCTTCGAGGGGTCAGAAGTGAAAGGAAACCCTTCAAAGTTTTAGTCCTGTTCTTCACCACTTATAATATCATGATATTGTCGTATTATTCGGTGTAGACGAATACTTCAGCTAGTATAATATATGTGCAGGTATATCAATGTTCACAGCTTATGACAGCCACCTACAATTTGACTAAGTTGCTACATTCTTATTGTATTCCAATTATTCAGAATCCTCTTGACGAGATGTAAACCCGAAATCTGGAGTACTTGAGGCGTGATACGTCGACCTCATTAAAGAAAAATAATAATGGATGTCTCGTATGAGAACCGACATTTTCGCAGCTGGATATATTTTTTTCTTTTTAAGGAGCTTACATGCTCGTCTCTGTAGAGCCTAATTATATTGTTTATTGTTGTATTTTCTGATTTCCCTTGCGTTGTCAATGCATGTTGTGAATTTCAGGCGAGGTGTACACAAAGGTAGATAGTTCGCTCTTTTGTGAAGTTCAATGGCTACTGATCGAAATCGGTTCAGGGAACTTGATATACGGTAATGTCTCTTTTACATTGGACATTTTATAGACATTGAACATGAATAAACCTAGAAATTGAGTAGTAGGTATACGCTGCACCTTTGTCCAATATCTATCCCTGGCGATGGCTAACTCACTGGGGAAAGAAGATTGCCATCTAATCCTCTGCTAGTCTCGGTTGCACATGTGATCTCTGGAGATTCATGTCGTGAGTCGTGATGTCCATCGGTTGTCTGCCATTCTTGCGACACATTCATTCGAAGCCGCACACAGGTTGGACAAATTTTATTTTTTCCCCTTTAAAGATGCATTTGGAAGGCTGTTAGGAGATTCAACAGTCCCGCAGTAAATCTCAGATCTTTCATGATAGAGCGTAATGTGAATGTCTTCATGCTCAAAGAACAACAGCATCAGTCGACATTGAAGGGTGGATTTAGTGTAGGCTTCTGGTGAGAAGCTGATTAAAATGATTGGCAATATCCAGATCTCGCATAAATGAATCGCCGTAGCCTGTGCGTGTACCAGAATTAATTACCTAAAACACTATCTAAAAAAAGAAATAGATCTATCAAAAATCATCCAAAAAATACTTGCACAAGATAGGGGCATTGTTAGTACGATACAACTATAGAGACTAAAAAAGCTTTTTGGAAAAACAAAAAAAAAGGGCTATTACATCGTGTCAAATGGTGTATTCATGCAAATTTTCTAGGTCATAGCCCCCAAGATGTTACAAGTAACGCCCGGAAGCAAACGCCCATAGACACACGACCACTCAAAGTCGGGCAGGCAATTTGTAGGGCTACGCTGATTCAGTTCGTTAATTTGGTATTGCTAGCAAAATGAATCAGTTTTATTCTGACACTTCTTTAGCGGAGTGGTTCTCAATCTAGGGTAGAGGCACCCCAAATGGGGCAGAAAGTATTTTGGAGGCAGGGTGAGAAGAGGGTGGCAAACAAACTCTTTTTCCCCACTTTATTGCAGATGAATACAAGTTTAATTGAGGGAGAGTGACAATCAACCAGTGCAGTAAAAGGTTTTATTAGTACGTAATATCTTGATACAGACTTTTAATTTTCATATCTGATTAGTAACTGGAGTTGACTTTATGTCTCTAAAGTGACAACAAATCATCAAAATTAGGAATGTAGACCGATACGTAAAATCCCAATCCTCCACCATGATCTGAACTCACGGCCAACTGATTGCCAAGGGCCTGTTTTAATGAATTAACTGAATCGAAAAGTCTCAGATATTGACGAAAAATGTATTACACAGATACGCACAACCTTACTTCATTCTAATAAGCATATATAAAAAATCATATATAGTTTTATAACTCAATAGAAAAGTCACAATAAGCATCTTTAGTCGGAGTCATGTTGATATTAACTTTGACAATTTTGTCTATTTCAAGATTAACTTTTTAACCTTGATATTCAGGGGTTCGGGATAGATTTTTAAATCTCGAAGGGTGCCAGCCCCAAGATTCAGGAGGTTCGAGAGAGATCTCTAAATCTCGAAGGTGTGCGAGACTTGAAACGGGTTAAGAACCCCTGCTCTAGGAAATTAGGCTCTTCATTTCCTGGTGGAGTGATTTCAAGAGTTGTCTGAAATGTGTGACTGGACACGGGAAAGGCTGGGAAACTTGAAAAATTGATCAATCAATTCAAATTCCCGGAAATTTTAGGTTATACTTCATCTATCAAATCGTTATCAGCCCAGCTACAACTTTGCTTCCTGTTTCTGCTAGATTTTCTTTGTTAAGCGAAAGTTAAAAGTAGATCAGAACAGAAATTAATCATTCCCCTCAATGATCACGTAGCATATCTACTGGGGTAATTACTGTTGGAATAATTATCATGACAGATGTTACTAATCAAGTCCGTTTCGTCCAGACCAGACGAACGGCGGGACTAAGCACAATCGCGCAATAATGTTATTTTGTCAAAGGGCCAGGCCACAAAGGATAGGGGGCCAGGTGGGTCAGGTGGGTCATTTGACATGGATCTATGATTTCGAGATGGGGGGGGTTACTTCTATATATATATAGATAGATAGATAGATAAAAGGAACACCCTTCTGAAGAAGCATATTGTAAAAAGAGAGTCCTTTAGCACAAAATATTGATATTTCAAAAAAGATTCAGAAGATATCAACAAGACAGATAAATTTCAAAATACACAATAAACATAAATGTAATGTATAATTGCATTCACAACTCCTTATCAGTATTTTATCTGAAGCCTTCGGCGGAGCAAGCTCAACTTTAAAAAAACAGATAATCCCAATAATCCTAAAAAGAAGAGTACACAACCAATGCATTCTCCCGATAGTCACTTATGGAGCTGAAACATGGAACCTAACCAAGAGACAGGCTTGCAAACTAAGAAGTATGCAACGTGCACGTGAGAGAAATCATAAGGCAGCACAGTATATAAGGAAGAAAACAGGTGTTCGTGACATCAAAGAAACTATTAAAAAACTCAAATGGCAATGGGCAGGCCATGTCGCAAGAATGAAAGACAACCGATAGACATCACGTCTCACAACATGGATCCCGAGAGATCACATGAGAAACCGAGGCCGACAGTACACAAGATGGAGAGATGAACTTGACAAATTCAGGAAATACTGGCTCCGCGATGCCCATGATAGGGAATTGTGGCGAATCCTGGGGAAGGTCTATGTCCAACGACGGACGTTAAAAGAATGATGATGATGATGATGATGATGATGATGATGATGATGGTGATGATGATGATGATGATGATGATGATGATGATGATACACTGAATAGTCGAAATTACCTAGTTGACGAAATTTACTTATTTTTTGTAAAAAAAGATTTTGATTTCACTTTGATTAATCATTAGAGCAAATTGAAACATTGAATTTTTTTTTCAAGAAATACTTTGACAATTAGGCAATTTTGCCGATTTGATGTAACATGAACATTTTGAATAAAATTGCTTGTCATTGTTTTGTCCATAAATCACTCTAAATCTCTTATCCTGCACTTGCTCATGTAATATATCCTTATATAAACCAAATGTACTAAACACAATGAAATCCCAGAACATTCCCGTAATTACATGATATCCATGATTTCACAGTCAATGTAGTAATGGTTAACAAGCTTTTGATTCTGGCCATTACTACTATAATGATTTCTATCACCACTGAGTGCCCTGCAGCTGTGGCCTCAAGTGAAATTAAGCAGTATATACACTCTAAATACTGAGGCAAAATATATTGAATATCCATTACGTTAGCTTAATTTTGCTAGGGATTTCACAAACTCCTTAATATATATATATATATATATATATATATATATATATATATATATATATATATATATATATATATATATATGTTCTAGAAAACGTCACAGTTTTAAACGCTAAATATTCAAGAAGATTTTCGTCATTTCAGTCAATTCTTCCCCAATGTCTGTTAAAGTATTTTATGTTATTTTTTTCAGTAGATTTTATGTTTTATACGGAATTTGATATTATGGTAATTCGTGTGAATCTTTCTCGTTGGGATCATAAATTGTTTATCATGTAACTGTTTCGGCGACTTGAAAAGAAAACAGTTGTATTAACATGGCTTCCCAGCAGTATTGTCCGTCTGTAACGCTAAAGTAACCACCTAAACATGGGCACAGCCCGACCAAAACAGGCATGTGTAGTAGATGGAACGAAGGTTAAGTTTCAAAATAAAAAGTTGTGTGAACATTTTCTTTCAAGGTTTTAGAGGGGGATTCTGATCACAATGTAACTTTGATGCTAAACTGGATGCCAATTTTCTATTCAGTACGCCTATATAAGTATTCATATCTTATTTTATTTGTTTATGAAAAGGAGTAAAAATAAGGGGAACTTTTCCTCCCTTCTATGGTTCCAAAGTGAAAGGAACTTTTAACCTTTCAAGGGGTCAACAATTAACGGACATCCCCCTCCAACCCGACTTGAATGGGTCAGAAGTAAGGAGAAACTTTTACCCTTTTGGAGGTCATAAGAGGACAGAATGTTATTTCACCTCAATGGATTGAAATTAAAGAGAAAATCCCCCATTTTAAGGGGTGCAGGATGAAGATAGACTTATCCCTTAAAGGATCAAGAGTGATAAGGGACCTTTTCCCCTTTAATGGGTCAAAAGTCAAGAGGAACATTTTCTCTTCTCTAAAGGTATGAAAACGTTAGTCCTCCATTTTACCCATTAAATATTTGACTGGGAGTCGATTGGTACTTTTTACATTCTTTCATTCAAATATCATGATGCTTCATCTACCTTTTTTGCGTGTATTGAGCCCTCGAAATAAATTGTAAGAATTCAACATTTCGAGTTAACGTTTTCTTTTAAACATCCAAAAAGTAATAGCTGAAGTATATATATATATATATATATATATATATATATATATATATATATATATATATATATATATATATATATATATATATATATATGTATATATATATATATATATATATATATGCAAAAACACGCTTAGAAACAGCCGTAACAATACCGGTCCTACCCGCTCATGGTTGAGTCATGTCAGGAAAATGTCCTTTGCATACGTGCTCATCATTTCCGTTATCGACACGGTGAATAACAACTCTCTCTCTCTCTCTCTTTCCTCTCTCTCATAAACACACACACACACACACAAACACAAACACAATCTCTCTCTCTCTCTCCTTCTCTCTCTCTCTCTCACTCTCTCTCTCTCACACACACACACACACTTTCTAGACAAACACTCGAGGAGGGGGTCTTGGGTCACCCTGACGTCTTCGTGACTCTGCTCACGGGGACTACGCAATTGTTGTTGTTTTGCCCACACGTATGCGTGGGCCCACACATTAAGACTGACCTTGTTTCAAATTTGCTCTTGTGGGAAGAAGGCAAATAAATATCAATTACGCTATCCACATGAAGGACCAAACGGCTGAGACTTCATGTGCCTTCGAGATGTGATCCACTATAACTTTCCTTTATGAATGCATTCTTCTCAAGAACATCTGCTTTGTGGAATGAGCGCCCATCTGAATGTCATCCCAGACGACAGCAATCTCAACATTTTCAAATCCAGAGTGAACAAGTGCCTTTCCCAGTATTAATCTTTTTTTTAAAAAATATATTATTTCTCTCCGTTTTGCAGCATTTCTAGTTCTTATGAGTCATTTTAACATTGCTTTTTCAGTCACTTTTTGATTTAATTTCAAGCATGCAATGTCTTAGTGTTTCCAGCTTTACAATTGTAACATTAATAACCGATTTAACTTTTCTTTCTTCACTGGTTTCAATTCTATGGCATGGCTAACTGTGTCCTTAATGGTCCTAATCTGAAGAGTGAACGAAAGACCTTGCTTAAGGTGACCAGAAGGAAATGAAAACAAAGTAAAAACGCTTCTCCTCACTCTGAACTTCTTATTTTACACTCTACATCACGTTCCTGTCTTGCTAGTTTTCTTTCCTTTGTGAAAATCCAGTACAAAATCTGGAATTGACTTGGTAATCCTACCGCAACATCAATAACAATCTTCACCAAAATGAGGGACATTAACCGAAATATAAAACCCAAACTGCCCATCTGTGATCTGAACTGACTGAGCTAAATTGACAAGTCTAGGGAATTAACAATTCATTTTACAGATACGCACAATCGTATTTCATTCTAATGAATAGGTGTATTTATACAATATATGTAACTACACACACACACACACACACATATATACATTTATATATATATGCTCATTTATATATCATATATGTATCGTAAAAATGTATATATATATATAAATACATTAATACGATATATCTATATATATATGTATATGTATATACATATGTATATATATAAATACATTTATACAATATATACATATATCCAAATACATTCATACAATATATAAATATACATATATATACACACACATATATATACACACATTTATACGGTATATATATAAAAACATTTATACAATATATATATATATATGTATATATATATATGTATTACATTTATAATATACATATACGTATGTATGTATATATATATATGTATATATACAAATACATTTATACGATATATATATGTATATATATGTATATATATATATGTATATATATATATATGTATGTATGTATATACATATATATATATATATATATATATATATATATATATATATATATATATATATATGAAAAAGAATTGGAATTGGAGTTGGTTATACACCCTTTTTTTTAGGATTAATGGGATCTTCTTATTTTTCATGGTTGAACTTGCTCTGCCAAAGGCTTGCTATCCTAGTGTGATTCTTCGCTTGACTTCGACTTCTTTTGAGGGTCTCATGGAGATTCGTTGTACTATGTAGATGTAGTGATCTATTTTCTCCAGTTCTGTGTCCTCGATTTTGATCCTAGCATTTTTATCACCGATATGGTTGTTGCACATGATCTTCATCTTACTGAAGTTCATGTGTAGGCCGACTTTCTTGCTCTCTACATTTAGTTCATTTATTATTAGTTGGAGCTCGTGTAGGTTCTCGACGAAAAGGACGATGTCGTCTGCAAATCTGAGGTTGCTCAGATACTCGCTGTCTATTTTAATTCCTTTACTCTCCCAGTCTAGTCTTCTGAAGATCATCTCGAGGCAAGCTGTGAAGAGTTTAGGTGAGCTGGTATCACCTCGTCTTACTCTTTTCCGGAGCTGAAAGGGGTCCGAGTCTTTATGAAACGTGATGGAGGAGCTGCTGTGATTGTATATATGTTTCAGCACTTCAACATGTACTGGATCTACACCTTGTCGAGTGATGGCCTCCATGACCTTAGAGATTTCTACTGAGTCGAACGCCATTTTCAGCCACGTGAACAAGCTGGCTTTAGAAGGACTTACTCGACCATGGACCACCTGCATTTGATAAATCAGATGTCCAACAACGAATATTGAAAGTCCTAAAAAAGAAAGTATCTTTTCAATCGGCTTAGACAGTGGTCACAGGTGATAGAAGAAGAAAGAGATGTAGAAAACAAAAAAGAATTGGGAAACAAAAAAGAGAAGAAGGAAAGAGAAAAGTAGTAGAAAACAAGACTTGCTGCTTCATGATCAAATTGAAAGCTTATAAGTTTTTGAAATATTTTGACTTTAGTAAAAACATTTTTCCTCAAACTGGAAGCATACTTAATAAAATAGTATCTAGATATTTTTCTAGATAGATGGCATGAAATTCTAGTTTTTTCTACATATGGTTTGAAGCAATTTAGATATTAACTGAAAACTGACGCCAATAGATTTCCATTTTCCTTTTCTCTCTTTCTCTCTCTTTTCTCTTTTATCTCTCTCTTTCTTTAGTTCTCCCTTTCTTTCTTTCCCACTTTCTTTCATTCCGTCTTTTTTTTCTTTCGTTGATTGGTGATTGATGACGTAGGGATCTCTCTCTCTCTCTCTCTCTCTCTCTCTCTCTCTCTCTCTCTCTCTCTCTATCTATCTATCTATCTATCTATCTATCTATCTCTCTGTCTCTCTCTCTGTGTCTCTCTCTCTGTGTCTCTCTCTGACGTTTCTCTCTATCCATCATTTTGAAGTTTCCACTTTTAAATCTCAACCGGAAGTCTGAAATTGACATTGACGTTAAGTGATGGAAATGAATTCAAAACTCTGTAGGAGTTTAGCAAAAAATTTTTTAAATTCTCAAAAAATGTGTCGAAGGAAACGTAAGCGAGGAGTGAGAAAGAAAGAAGAAAAAGACAGAAGGAAAGAGAGAAAGAAAAGAAGGGGGATGTAGGAATAAAGTGAGTCTTATGGAAATAACTGAGAGAAAAAAAGGAGGAAGGAAGCAAGGAAGGCGGGAAGGATGGAAGGAAGGAAGTAAGAAAGGAAGGGTAATCACGTGTCCAATCCTAGAGTAGTAAGGAATATACAAGTGATCGCCCATGATAAGAGCCTAATGTAGCATTTTTTTAAAAGTTGATACTTCCGTTAGTGTCCAAGCTTCAGAATGCTACAAAACTGAATATAGTAGCTCTGAAAATAATGGAAATACAAACTTTTGAAAAAAATTCGTTGGTTCGTTGGACACTTATCATGCGTAGGCTCTGATATACAGATTAACATCTTTGCTCCAACTCCGGTTCTCATTCATGGCTGAAAGCGCATAAAAAGTTCAATGTTTTGTCCCGAAGAATCAGTCCCTACCCAACAACCCAACAACCATTACATTAAGAGGGATAGGGTCAGGGCCTTCTCTGGTGCCTGTAGTTTGCCAAAGGACAAAGTCCGAGAGAAATGGACAATTTCTGTCTCTACACGTACGAAGTTAACCCCGACCACACTTGGTCCGATTCCGTGACGTAGCAAGAGATTTTAGAGCCTATGACGGGAGATTGGATCCTTAAGGAGCCCTCTCCAATATTTTATGAGATTTGATGGAAAAAGAAACTTAGCTTATAGCAGATATGCACTGCCATTTAATAGGTGGAAAAAAAAACAAAGGTTGAATCATTAATTCTCGTATGTACAAATATATCCTTGTTATTGTGTACAGCGTAATAGCAATAATTGAAACGACAATTTATAGGGCAACTTTAACAAACTACCGCCATCACTCAGCCTCGTTTCTGGTTCGATTGCTCCGAATTTCTTGATAAGAACAATACGATATTTTTCACGGAGTAATTGCCAAAATGATATTTACGTCTCTGTTACATTGTAAGTGGCTTTCATTGGGAAATATCACAAAACAGTACAATGATAAGCTCATACATTTCAAATTAAAGAGGCCGGCCTTACCATTCATTTTGTTCTTGTTTTTTTTTGGTTTTTTTAAGCAACAAGTTCAATTATACGAGTGTGAACTTAGGCAACTGCACAACGTAGATCAGGTCCAGGTATTTTGAGGTTTTATTAGAGACTTCTATTGATCTTTAATAACGCAGAAATGTTGCTTTACAAAGATACATCGATGGAAATAATGGCGATGCTCAATTAGCAGGTTCAGTAATTGGTTTGGATGAGTTTCATATATCATTTGGATGATAAACAAATATCTGTTCGATAAGGGGTTCCCTACTCTTTGCTACTGTGCGCCCCTTGGACATTCTGACAAGACTCCAAATATCCTTAAAAATTAAAAGTCAAAAATTAATAAAATCGTATTCATTATAATAATACCTCAATTTAAATTTAATCGGCGGTGAAATGTTTGAGGATTCACAAAACATACACTATATAGGTTCATACGAAATATCAAAAACGAGGGATTGGACTCTTGCCATCTTTGATGGCTACGGTAGTTCAATGGATAAATTCAAACTCGGCTCTAAATAAGCGATGGCCAATAATTGAAAGGGAGATAATTCTCTTTCTTTCCACTCAATGGTTATCTCCCTTTACTTCCACGAGAATAAATAGGATGAAAGTAGTGATATGTGAGGGAGATTACTCTTTTTTTCTTGGTTCGTGGTTTGCTTCCCTTTAGTCGTTCTCGTGTCAAAATATTCAATGTCAAGAAAGCAATCATTTAAAAAAAAAATGAAATAGTGCAATAAAATTTTATTAAAAAGTATGCAGCCTTATTTTTTAAGTGCTCCGCGGATAGCTTACTTAAAGCCTTTTTTGATACTGATTTCATAAAAATACTTTTTTGTATTTTTATTATTATGTTTGAAAATTGCGATGTCGAATATTCATTTCATGAAAACTGAAACTGGTGGAAATACCCTCGGTTAAAAATATTTCAAGAAAATTGTATTACAAAAATTGACGAGAGTTCACGATATTTGTTCAATTGCCATCGTTGTCTCGAGCTGTTAACATAATGGCGTTTCTTCTTAAGTACCGCAGAAACCTAAGGTAAAAGTGTTTTTTATTTAATCACTGTCCCACCACAGCGACATATGACAAGAGTTAAACCTTAAACGATCTGATTCTAAAAGTTGCTGGGTGTTAATTTTGTAAACCTCTTAATTTATAAAAAGGTGTTTGAATATTAGAAGAAAATATTAATGAATTGATGATATGAACAAGTGTTGCATCAGATTTTCTAGTGGTGATCTAAGTCAACCTTCAATCTTTTTTTCATGTTTCATAAAATTTATATCATTGAAAAGAAGAATAATTGGAGAAAATCCGTTATAAAAAGTCATTTGCTTAGAAATGACAGTGTATTTTGTTTTTGAAATTCGTTTTTTCTTTTTCAAGAAGTAAAACTTTGAACTATTGAAAAATATACGAACGCATAACTCGTATTTATCAAATCAGAGAATATATGCTTACCTTGATTAGTGCAGGTTTTACGTTCCAAAATTGTTCAAAACCACAATGTTCAAGTCGTATTATAATCTAATGTTTTTTTTCAGTTTTACATTAATTTGTACTGCAAAGTCCCTTGCCTCGAACCGTTGGTCAAAAATAGCTAAAAAATCTCTGAATGTGCACCAATTCCGTATATTTCAATGAACCCCCAAATACCCCCCCCCCCCGAATTTACCCCCCCCCCCAAAAAAAAAAACCCCAAAAAAGGCCAAAAACTAAAACTCTAAAAACAAAACAACCCCGTACTTCCCCCTTCGACCTGACTTTGACTGACCATAAAGGGAAAAAACCCCCAAAAAAACAACGAATCTAGTGTTGGATGGGTCGGTGTTTCCATCTAATCTAAGAAGTAAATTCTTGCTGGGAGACAGACATGAAATATTTAGCAACGAACGATGAAAAATTCAAACTTTTTCAACTGCTAAAATCAAGTCCCCAGACCAATTGAATTGCTGCCAATTTAGATGAGTATTGTTGAATTTTCTGAATTTATCTATTCATTTCCTCATTGTTTGTGATATTCTCCAAGGGCTTGCCTATTCATCCAACTCTGTATTACCTGATTGTAATGTCCCTTGCCTCGAACTGTTGGTCAAAAATAGCTAAAAAAATCTCTGAATGTGCACCAATTCCGTATATTTCAATGAACCCTCAAATACCCCCCACCCCAGAAATTAACCAAAAATTGAACCCCTCCCCCCCAGCCAAAAACTAAAACTCTAAAAACAAAACAACCCCGTACCTCCCCCTTCGACCTTCGAAATTCAGAAAATTCAACAATACTCATCTAAAGTTGCAGCAATTTCAGTTGACCCGGGGACTTTTTTTAGCAGTTGAAAAAGTTTGAATTTTTCATCTTTCGTTGCTAAATATTTTATGCCTGTCCCCCAGCAAGAATTTACTCCTTAGATTAAATGGCTGACCAACCCATTCAACACTAGATTTGTTTGTTTTTATGGCCATCCAGTCAAAGTCAGGTCGAGGTAGCGGTTGGGGGTTTAGTGGAATATTATACTCAAATTTAGTGTGCATTTAGAGATTTTGAAGCACTATATCTTATTTATTCTTTTGACAAAAGTAAGGAAAGGAAATCTTTTTCTATTCATTTAATGAATTCCACCAATTGTTCAGCTCTGTTTTAAATTTCACCGTCTGTGCACTTTAACTAAGAAAAAAACTTGGTATATACGGGAGAAATATGCTCAAGTCTAGACTACCCATTTTACTGATGAGCAAGGTATAAATCCATCAGTCTTTATTATTAATCCGCCAGCACATAGCTGGGCCCCATTGTAGACCCATATAGGCTAAGATCGGACGTTAGCTGGGCTTGGATATCCAGAAAGATCACATAGACAACATTTGATGGACTGAAACGAAAATAAATAAATTGATAAATAAATAAATAGACCTCCCAAACCTTCACTCTTAATCCTTTATTTTTCACCCTCAACAGCGTTGCGTACACCCAGGCCTGTTTGATACTCACCAAGAGCAGATAGAATGGGTGTGAAGAGCCAGTGGTGCTCGAAGGTCACTCCAAACGACAGCAACAGTGACCACTTCACCAGACCCCCACCAATACGTCATAGGCCAGCATGGTCGGGCATGGCCCAACACTCCCCATGATCCGCACAATGAAATTTATACCGGCCGTTCCTGCTGGGTCCTTGGTCCCAAAAGGCCTAGCCACATCACTCGCTTTGGGTGGGGTTGATGTGCTGCAATAGCGACTACCCAAACACTACACCAGGAAAACGCCCGTTCTTGCTGGGCTATCGGTATCAAAACGCCTAGTCGCGTCACTTGCCTTGTCCTCTAGAGAACGAAATCAAAAACATCAATTGGGACATCATCGGTATTTGCGAAATGAGAAGACCAGGAGAAAAACTAATAGAATTGAAAAAGAAACACCTTCTGTACAGCTACGGAAGAGAGAAAGTGAAACAAAGTGGAGTAGACTTTCTCATCAATAAAGACCTAAAAAAAAAACAACGTGATAGCTTTCAAAGCTATCCCAGACTGCATAGCTTGCGTCAGTATTCAACTCTCAAAGAGATACGAGCTAAATGTCATCCAAGTGCACGCTCCCACTCGACAATCAACTAAACAAAAAATAAACAACTTCTATGATGACTTGAACTTTCTATTACAAGATACCAAGAATACTCCAACACCATCGAAGGAGTTTTCAATGCACAAGTAGGACAAGGAAACGAACGCTGCGTTGGAAAATTCAGACACAAAAGACGGAATGAGAGAGGGAAGGACCTTGTAAACTTTGCAATAGCAACAACTTAAAAATCATGAATACATTCTTCAAAAAGAAACCCAATAGAAAATGGACTTGGAAGAGTCCCAACCATGAAACCAAGAACGAAATAGACTACATTTTAACGGACACAAGCCACACCATCGAAGACATCCAAATCCTAAACCAAGTGAATGTAGGGAGCGACCATAGAATGGTCAGATGTAAGATGCAAGTAAACACCAATAAAGAACGCGGAAGAATGTTTTAAACTAAACTACAACCACTAAATGTACCAAATGAACTCACCTAAGCCTTCAAGCTAAAATTGAAAAACAAATTCAAAATACTTACCGATGAAAACGACACCAGTATCAACGAACTCCACAGCAAAATAATAATCTCTCTACTAGAGACTGTCTCTATGTTTAATGCAAAAAACACACAGACCATAAGCAAAATCTCAGACGGAACCAGGCAACTCATTGGAAAGAGCAGAAACCTCAAACCACCAACGGAACAATCAGTTCGATGACTTCCCCGAAGTTACACCATGGGAAGTAAAGCAAGCCATCAAACAAACAAGAAAAGGAAAAAGATAGCATCACCTTCAATCTACTCAAAAAAGCTGGTAAGATCGTCTACAAAAAACTAGCTAATCTGCTCAACTTGTGTCTAAAACAGAGTAGAGTCCCGAAAGACTGGAACACGGTAATCATAATGCTTCTACATAAAAAAGGAAACCCCAAAGACCTCAACAACTACAGGCCAATAAGCCTACTCAAGTGCTTTTATAAACTGTTCACAAAAATTATCACCAACCAGATCATCAGAACACTAGAAGAAAACCAACAATGGGAACCGGTTGGATTTAGAAGAAGCTACTCGACCATGGACCATCTCCATCCAATAAACCAGCTGAAAGAGAAAGCAGCAGAATACAAGATGCCACTTGCTGTAGCATTCATAAACTTCAAGAAGGCATTGGGAACGGTAGAAATTCCCATGGTCATGAAGGCCATCACCCTACAAGGTGTAGACCCAATATACGTCAAATTGCTGCAATATATATACAATCACACCAACTCCTTCATCAGGCTACATAAAGACTCGTAACCCTTCCAACCCCAAAAAGGAGTAAGACAAGGTGATAGCAGCTCACTCAAACTCTTCACAGCCTGCTTCGAGACGATCTTCCATAATCTGGACTGGGAAAATAGAAGAATCCGAATAGATGGCAAATACTTGAGTAACCTCAGATTAGCAGTCGACATCGTCCTTTTCGCACAAAACCTACACGACCTCCAATTAAAGCTAGATGAACTAAGCGAAGAAAGCAAAAGAGCCAGCCTACACATGAACTTCTGTGAAACAAAAGTCATGCGCAACAATCACGTTGAGAGTAAGGACAAGACTGTCAAAATCGAAAATGCAAAACTGGGGAAAGTAAATCACTACATCTACCTAGGACAACGGATCTCCATGAGATCCTCAAAAGAAGAAGAAATCAAGTGGAGAATCACCATAGGATGGCAGGCTTTTGGCAAAGCAAGCTCTACTTTCAAAAACAAGACGATCCCAATAATCCTAAAAAGAAGAGTTTACAACGAATGCATCCTCCCGATAGTCACCTATGGAGCTGAAACATGGAACCTAAGTGAGAGACAAATGAGAGAATCATGCTCAACCTCACATGGAGAGATCACAAGACAGTGCAGTATATCAGAAAGAAAATGGGGGTCAGAGACATCATAGAATCCATTAGAAAACTCAAATGGCAATGGGTCAGTCATGTTGCAAGAATGACAGACAACCGATGGACATCACGTCTCACAACATGGATCCCCAGAGATCGCATAAGAAACCGAGGCCAACAGAACACAAGATGGAGAGATGAACTAGACAAATTCAGAAAATACTGACTCTGCGACGGATCCGGAGGAAGATTTATGTCCAACGACGAATGTTAAAAGACTGGTGATAATTATTGTTAGCCTATTCGTTTGTCCTTTTTTTTCTGCATTTGTCAACAATCAAACGATGTTCTAACCTTTTTTTTGCGTTTCAGCAGTGACCACTATATTCACAAGAATTTATCTTTTTAGAATAGTTCAGATAATTGGGGGGGGGGGGGGTAATATGATTAGCAAACCAAAACTTAAATGCATGCAAATTTTTATATTTGACGGCAGGTGTTGAACACAGTGAGAGCTTCATCAACTGGTACCCCATAGACTTTCAGGAAGTAACCATACAATCGTGATTGTCAACAAAGCTTCATTATTTGATTTCTATATGGCAAGCACTTCGGTAAGTATATCGGTGGACTTTTTCAAGATCTGAAGGGTTTCTGCGTGTTATTTGTTATAGCTTGCTTTCACAACAAGGTTGCTAAAATTCACAGGTATATCTTGAATAGTGTGATTCAAATTGTTCTCAATTTCCTCTACTGTTCGATTTTTTTTATTCATTAATATGACGTAGTAATGACCCCAATATTTCAAGTCAAGAGTTACATACGAAACCGTTTAAGCTAGGTATCTACAAAGTCGCTTCCTATGATGATCCCCATAAAAGCTGTGAACACACGTGGTCAAAAGCCTTCGTTACCCCAGCTTCCTCCCTTTTCGCTAAACTTGCAGCCAGCGTAGTTTCTATTCTTTGACCGTGACTATATGTATTGTCTTGTTACTTATCTTCCTCGATGTGAGAATTAGCAAGAACTGTATAGCTACTAAATGCAAATACTGCAACTAGTATTTTGGGCGTCTATGCAAATGCTGCGCTCATTATTCTGCCCCTTTCAGCTCCTTCGTGCGTCTAACCTGAACTAACCGTTTTTTTTATAATTCAGCTTGGTCAACTATGGCGATCATTATAACGGGCATGACACATCAGGCACCATTCGATAGAAAAACTAAACAACATTAGACCCTTTATGCCACGTGTCCCGTAGATACGTAGTCTTTGCCATTTTTCATTCTTATGCATTAGAATAACCTAAACCGAACAGGCCTTTTCTCCTCTCTTCTCTTCACTTTAAACGATTGATCAAATTAATATTTCCATTACTTGTATTTCGTTTCCATTGTTCATTTGTGCATTAAATGTATCTCTCATTTTTCCATCTACATACTTGAATGCGTCTACATTAATACTTGGCATGCATGCTCTTCATATATCTCCCTTCCTCCTTCAACTTTTCCACAGGCGTCCACGTGGGCCCACAAATAAAGTGGTGCCCATCCTTAAACGTTCACAACTAGAACTATCTAGAACCATAATTTTTACAAACTGTTGACTTTCCGACATGGATTGATTTAACAAACTGATAACTCCGATAAATACATAAGAACAATATTTGTATAGTGCCTAAACTAAATACTCCTTTTCGGTGATGGGTGAATTGCTGTCAAAAAAGAAAATCTATAAAAGAGAAAGATAAATGGAAATCAGACAGCATTTTATACCCACCTGTTGCTGGTCTTAGCCCAGTAAGAGAAATATCGGAGGAAATGGCATACGTTAGCTGATACAGCAACGTAAACTCTTCCATGCATCTAACCTACTTAAGCTTAAAATATTCGTAAATATTTGGATAACAAATAAATAATCGCCTGCTAAAAGAAAGGTTTTAATAGTATTTTTCAGCATAATTGTTGCTATCTAAATCCTTAAGATTCTTGGCTTTGTTTCAGCTGCTTATCATTATAAAAGCATTACTTATATGATACTATGTATGGTAGTCTCCAAGCTGGTTCCTATATTTACCTGGGTTCTGACAAGGTTTGTCAGTAAAGTTTAATGGAGAAGTTTGGTCAAAGCTTTCGATATTAGGTAAAACATATCAATACACAAAACATTTTGATTCTACCAAAAATTCCCGGACTCGTGTTATTTGATCGATATATTATCAGATTCTTCATGAGCTTCTAAATGATTCTACTTTGATCTGTTATTCTGTTATAAAATTGTTGAGTTGTCTTTAATAAAGGAAAATGAAAATACATGTTCACATACATTCTTTCTGTTATCAAGTTATGAGTCTCTCGGTAATATTTAAGGTTCATATCATGAAAAAAGTTTACTCTAAACATACCAAAAGAGCACGTTCAATCTTTCAAGCTCAAATTGAAAAACAGATTCAGAATTCTTACTGAACAAGACAAGACCAACATCAACGAAATAAGCAACAAAATGACAGCGTCAATAATTGAAGTAGCCTCTACATTCAAGCCAATGAGCAAACAACCCATTAGCAAAATCTCAGATGAAACTAGAAATCTCATGGGAAAACGCAGAAACCTCAAGCCACCGACAACAACGAGAGAGAAAATTGAAGAGGCTGAACTAAACAAATTGATCAAGAAAAAACGAAGGGGAGACAGAAGGAGATACACGACGGCAGTCATTGAATCAACTCTTGATAAAGGTCGGGGCTTCAAAATTATAAACAAACTCCTCAACTCGGGACGAAGGCAAATAACTAGCATACTCGAGGAAAATGGAAACCTAACAACAGACAGAGACAGGATTGTCGAACGTGCCAAATAATTCTACCAAAAACTTTATTCGTCCAAACAAGGACTGCAAAACAATGAGCGAGATACGCAAGACATGAGCAATCAACTCGAGGACTTCCCAAAAGTAACCTTTGTGGGAGGTGAAAGAAGCCATTAAACAGACAAAGAAAGGAACTGCCCCTGGACCAGACAACATCACCATCGACCTACTCCGAAAAGCAGGTAAAATCATCACTAGGAAACTGGCCGTCCTCTTCAATTTGTGTCTAAAACACAGTAAAGTCCCGGACAATTGGAACACTGCTATCATAATGCTTTTATATAAAAAAGGAAACCCGAGAGACCTCAACAACAATAGGCCTATAAGCCTACTCAACTGTGTATACAAACTTTTCACGAAGATCATCACCAACCGAATCACAAAAACACTCGATGAAAACCAGCCACGTGAACAAGCTGGCTTTAAAAGTAGCTACTCGACCATTGACCACCAGTACTCGATAAATCAGCTGAAAGAAAAAGCAGCTGAGTATAAACTACCATTCGCCGTAGCATTTATCGACTTCAAAAAGGCGTTCGGCTCAGTAGAAATCCCTAAGGTCATGGAGGCTATCAGTCGGCAAGGTGTAGATCCAGTATATGTTGAAGTGTTGAAACATATATACAATCACGGCAGCTCGTTTATCAGGCTACATAAAGACTCGGACCCCTTCCAGCTCCAGAAAGGAGTAAGACAAGGTGATACCAGCTCACCTAAACTCTTCACAGCCTGCCTCGAGATGATCTTCAGAAGGCTAGACTGGGAGAGTAAAGGAATTAAAATAGACGGCGAGTATCTGAGCAACCTCAGATTTGCAGACGACATAGCCCTTTTCGCAGAGAACCTACACGACTTTCAACTAATGATAGATAAACTAAATGAAGAGAGCAAGAAAGTTGGCCTACACATGAACTTCAGCAAGACGAAGATCATGTGCAACAACTACATCGGAGATAAAAACACTAAGATCAAAATCGAGGACATGGAACTGGAGAAAGTAGACCACTACATCTACCTAGGACAACGAATCTCCATGAGACCATCAAAAGAAGAAGAAATCAAGCGAAGAATCACACTAGGAAGGCAAGCCTTTGGCAGAGCTAGCTCAACCTTCAAAAATAATGAGATCCCATTAATCCTAAAGAGAAGGGTGTATAACCAATGCATCCTCCCAATAGTCAATTATGGAGCTGAAACATGGAACTTAACCAAGAGACAGACCGGTAAACTGAGAACCATGCAACGTGCACATGAAAGAATAATGCTGGGCCTCACATGGAGAGACCACAAGACAGCACATTACATCCGAGGAAAGACAAGAGTTAGGGACATCATAGAATTCATTA
>OY735232.1:27956531-27996531 GCA_963457665.1 Thysanoteuthis rhombus
ACAATAAGGGGTAAATTGATTACAAGTATTGTAGCTCTCAAACGTCTAAAGTTTATCATATATTGCTCTTACATTAATGTTATGATATATGGGTCTTACATCATTATTATGATAAACGCTTCTTACATCATCATTATTATTATTATTATTATTATTATTATTATTATTATTATTATTATTTGGAATCTCACACCAGTTGCCTGGTGGTAACCGCTGGAGTTTGAGTGACAGCAAGTCTCCTCAAGTCTCCAGTCCTCCTCTCCTAGTACTCATAGGTCGCAGTAATTCTGCGATTTACAGTTTCACACCGGTTGCCCAGTGGTTATCGCTGAAGGCTGGGTGACAATAAGTCTCCTCAGGTCTTCAGCTAACGTCTCCTCTCTCTTTTGCATATCATGACAGAGCTACAATTCTTGCAGTACTTATATCTCTAGCACCTTCCTCAGTATCCGTGCAGTTCCCAGTAGTGCTGTGGTCTGTACAGTCTCAATCCTTCCCCTAATCCCGATCTCCTCCAGTCTCACCCTCAGCGTTTTGGGGACAGTTCCTAGTGCGCCCACTATGACCGGTACTACCCTGGTTTTCATGTTCCACATCTTCCTTAACTCTCTTGCTAGGTCCTGGTATTTTTTCCTTTTTTCACCCTCCTTCTTTTTTACTCTATGGTCTGCAGGTACAGCAACGTCTACTATTTGGCGGGCCTTCCTTTTTTGTCTACTATTACTAAGTCCGGTCTTCTTGCCTGGATGAGGTGGTCAGTTTGGATGTCTAAGTCCCAGAGAAGTTTGTGGTTGTCATTCTCCAAAACCGCCTCTGGCTTGTGCTGATACCACTTTTCCACATGGTTGAATCCCATTTGTTTGCTTAGTTCCCAGTGTATCATCGTTGCTACTCTATCGTGTCTATGCTTTTACTCCTTCTGGGCGAGTTGACTACATTCACTAGTTATGTGGTTTACTGTCTCATCTCTTTCACTGCACATGCGGCATTTGCCGTTTGTCTGTGTTCTGTCGATTTTTGTTTTTATGTAGTTTGTCCTTATGCTTTTGTTTTGGACTGCCATGATGAGCGATTCTATTTCTCTCTTAAGGTTCCCTTTTCGTAACTACGTCCATGATTTCTCGTCTGCTACATCTTGTATCTGTCTTTTAAACTCGCCGTACAATTTTTCCCCTTCCCATCTTTCTTTTCTTGTTTGCTGTACTGTTCCATTGTTTTCTACTTTATTGCTTGTTGCACTATCTCTCGCGCTCTTTATGATTTCTTCTCTATTTGTTTGCACATATCTTTCTAGGACTATTTTAGCTCTCTGTACACAATCTTCAATGCTGATGAGCCCCCTGCCACCTTCTTTTCTCTTAACGTATAGTCTATCTGTATCATCTCTAGGGTGTAATGCTTTATGCATCGTCATAAGTTTCCTTGTTCACCTATCCATTGATTGGAGCTCTTCCTTTGTCCATCCTAGGAATGGTCCTGTATACCTAACTACTAACACAGCCCAGGTATTCATTCCTTTTATTAGATTTCTGCTGTTTAATTTGGTCTGTAATATTTTCCTTATCCTTCTGGGGTATTCTCTCTTTATTTTCTCCTTCATCTCTTCCCGTTTTATCGTGTCACATTCAAGGACACCTAGGTACTTGTATCGGTCTTGTGCAGTCAATGCCCTAATCTTGCTGTTGTCCGGGAGTTCAATTCCTTCAGTCATTGAAAGCCTTCCTTTGTGCATCACCATGATTGCGCATTTTTCTATTCCAAACTCCATTCCTATGTCCTCACTATATTCCCTTACTTCGTTGAACAGAGTCTCAAGCTCTCCCCTGTTTTTTGCGAACAATTTTATATCGTCCATGTACACTAGGTGGTTGACCTTTCCTTTTGTTTTAGAGAAGTGGTATCCTTTGCTTTTTTTCAGGATTCTGTTGAGCGGTATCATTGTTAGGACAAATAATAGTGGGGACAACGAGTCTTCGCTAATTTTGAACATTCTAAGGCATTCGAGTATCCAGCTATGTGGAATCATATCGTACGCTTTTTTGTAATCTATCCATCCCATTGCGATATTCTTTCTCCTTTTCCTCACTTCTCTTAAGATCATCTGGTCTATGTAGAGTAAATCATTTGCCCCTTTGGTTCCTATCCTACACCCTTTCTGTTCTTCTGGTAGTAGTCCCCTTCTATCCATTGACATGTATATTCTCTCTGCTATTTGCCCGGTCAGGATTTTCCACATAAGTGGTAAGCACGTGATTGGTCTATAGTTGCTTGCTATGTTCCCCTTTTCCGGGTCTTTTTGGATGAGGGTGGTTCTGCCTTCAGTCATCCATTCTGGTGCCTTGCCTTCGTTTACACAATTTTGAAGTAGGTGGGTGAGTCTGTCGTGTAACGTGGTGAATTTTTTGAACCAATACCCATGGATCCCGTCGGGACCCGGTGCTTTCCAGTTGGCTACTCTCCTAAGAGTATGTTTCAATGTGGTTTCATTCAGTACTATTGGTTCTCCCTTGTCGATATCTTCTAGTTCTTTTCTCATGTTTCCTTACCATTGCGGTGTTACGTTGTGTCTTTTTGGTGCCCCCATATGCTATTCCATTAGTTCTTGGCCTCTGTGGTATCTGGTTTCATGTCCTGCCTTCTTTCCCCATTTAAATCTTGGTAAAACTTCTTCTCATTGTTTTAGAATGTGCGGTTTTGTGTGCATTGGGCCGTTCTTAGTCTGTATCTTTTCAGTCTTGCCTCTTTGGCTAATCTCTTCTGGTGTAACTCTTCGACTACAGTTGCGATGCATTTTTGCGTTACCTTGTATTTGTTCCAAAGTCTTACTCGTGGTCTGTCCGTATGTGGTGTATTTCTAAGCAGTACTTCATCTCTCTGTAGTTGGGATATCTGCCTTTGTAATCTCCTTTCCCAGTTGGGTTTCTCTTCCCTATTATTGCTCGGGGTCCTATCTTGTGTTGTGAAGCTTTGTGCTACCATTTTCGCCCAGCGTAAATTAAGTGGTTGAGTTCTAGGAGGGTGTTCGTTTCTATGTGCTGTAAGAGGCAGTTGACCTGTTCGGTCACTTCTCCGACTTTCTTTCTGTCTTTGTCTCTTAGGGAGGAGAGTGTTGTTTTCTCTCCTCGCATGATTTCTTTCAAAGCTTGTATTTTGGTTTTCTCTTCTTTCGTTGGTGCCTCGTCGTCGCCCTCTGGTGCATAGTTTACTGTGGGGGTCGCATGGGGAATTCTTCCGGTTTTAATGTTGGTACTAGATGTGCTGGGGGGGGGGCATTCTTCAGGTGTGTCACCTGAATCTCTCTCTACGTTATTGCGAATCTCTAGTAGTTCAGTCTCAGACAGCCATTTCTTCTTTTGGATTTGTTTTACTTGGTCAGCAAGGCGTTGGTTCGATACTTCCACAGCAGATTTTTCCCTCCATATTTGGAGCATACGCTCTCTATAAGATCGCACCGAAGGCTTGCTTTTAAAGTAACAATACATAACTAGTCTATTCTCCTCCCTTGTCCAGCTCTTTCTCTTGTTCTTTATAGCAGTCACTCCGTGAGGACTGCACCTTCCCTGGGTGTCATTTGTGGTATATGAGTCTTGGCCAACAGTAGCTGTGTGACGACTGTGTCCCTCCTGAAGGCCATTAAGGGTATACGAGCCGGAGTTTTGGCCAGCAGTCACAGGATGACGACCGGGTCCCTCCTGGTGGCTAACAAGGGAACACCTGCCGGTTACGACACACAAATCTTGGATCTGTGCCTCGTTTTTTGCGGTAAAATGGTTTGGTTGTACTGTCATGATAGGGGTTTTTGGTTCTTTGAGGTAACGCCAGACCTTGGTGGGTTGGTTAAGACCGATGTGATTCAGAAATAACCCAAGAGCCCCACCGGCCCTTTTTGGTTCTTTTAAGGTAGCACTAGACCTTGGTGGGTTCGTTGAGGCCAATGAGCTCAGTGACACCTTCAGAGTCCCACCAGCTCTTACCACCCATGGTATAACCTTACATGGACAGGCCATTCCGCTGCACAGATATATCTATTTGGTGGTATGACCATCCCCTCCTAACTTCAGACCTAACAAAACACTAAGCTTCGTCTGGGTGAATTTAAAAGCCTTCAAGACCATACGTCTCCCTTAAATCTTCTAAGTCTTGACTTAGTATAAGTCTCGCTATCTGTGTTTTTTTTTTTCAATGGTGGATTTCACCATGCC
Source organism: Thysanoteuthis rhombus (assembly GCA_963457665.1). Taxonomy (NCBI): domain Eukaryota; kingdom Metazoa; phylum Mollusca; class Cephalopoda; order Oegopsida; family Thysanoteuthidae; genus Thysanoteuthis; species Thysanoteuthis major. Next base: position 27,960,734 of record OY735232.1, read on the forward strand.
AATCTATTTCTACTTAAGGGTGGGGGGTACATTCATTCATACACGAGGGTAGCTAGGCATTACTTTTCTATCGGACACCTCTATCTCGACGGGATGAGGGGAATTATTAATTTAATTTTAAATTTTAAATTTAATTCAACTTACCCACGTGCAGCTCCAAAAAACAACAGACAACTCTTTCAACTTTTTTTTCACTTGGCAGAATTTGGCAGTGGTCAATTCATCAAGGTGAAAATTTCTCAGAATCACAAAGAAAACCATCTCAGAAGTAGAAATATCATCAAAATAGCAAGAATAATCATTCTTAAACCCCAAAGTAAAATATCTTTTAAATCTTCGAAAATAATCACAGGGTTCATTCAGGGGTGGGGGGCCTACGGTCCAAATGTTACTACTACCACTTATTATTGTTATTATTATAATAATAATTATTATTATTATTATCATTATTAAATAAGGCTCTTACATTAATATTATAATGTATAGCTCTCACATTAATATTATGATATACGGCTCTTACATTAATATTATAATATACGGCTCTTATATTATTGTGATAAACGGTTCTTACATTATTATTGTGGTATACAGCTCTCACCTTAATATTAGGATATATGGGTATTGCATTGATATTATGATATACGGCCCTTACGAACTGTATATCATAATATTAATGTAAGACCCATATATGATAAAATTAATGAAAGAGTCATATACCATAGTATTTATTTGAGAGCCGTACACCATAATATTAATGTAAGAACCGTACATCATAATATTAATGTAGGAGCCATATATCATGATAATTGAGTAAGAGCTAGATATCATGATTTTTACGTAAGAGCTGTATATCAATAATAATGTAGGGGCTGTATATCATGATATTAATGTAAGAGCCATACATCATAATGTTAATGTTAGAGCCATATAACATAATATCAATGTAAGAGCCATATAACATAATATCAATGTAAGAGCCATACATCATAATGTTAATGTTAGAGCCATATAACATAATATCAATGTAAGAGCCATATATCATAATATCAATGTAAAAGCCATATATCGTAATATTGGTTTAAGAGCCATTTAGCAATGTAAGAGGTCTAACATTAATATTATATATGGCTCTTCCATAAATATTATAATATATGGCTTTTACATTAATATCATAATATTCGGCTTTTACAATTATATTATGATATATGGCTCTTACATTAATATTAAGATATGCGGATCTTACATTTATATTGTGATACATGGCTCTAACATGAATATGATGATATCTGGCTCTTACTCTATTATCATGATATATGGCTCTTACATTGTTATTATGATGTACGGCTCTTACATTCATATTATGATGTACGGCTCTTAAATTAATATTATGGTATATGACTCTTACATGAATATCAAGATATACGGCCTCTACATAAACCATGTTTCGATGCTCTCACCAAACAACTGATGCTCTGATGAGCCAACAGGAATTAATAAACATCAGGTCATTTTAATTTTTTATGGCTCCTTTGCCACCAACCTTAATACTATACAATTACGATAGAATATATATTTTATAAGATGTCAGAAACCGTCAACCAAAACTGTCAGCATAGGTTTTCTTAATTTCCAGTGGTCTGGCTGGCTATAGATATCATTTGCACAGCCCACATCGATGAGGCTAGTGGGCTGAAAACTTCAATATTTACTCATTTATGAGAGGGAAAGAAAAGAAGAAAAAAATAGTTCATTGAAAATCTTCAAAAATTAGATGGACATTTTACAACTTGCGTTTACGTTAGATTGGTTCCCGGGATGTATCTAGCTTTCACACTTGTATTTTCGAAAATTCAGAAATTTTACTGATCCAACTAGAGGCAAGAGATGTAACTTATCCATTGATCACCCCCAACACAGCATGCTGCGATAAGACGTTGGTCACATGATGGTTTCTATTAAATGACTAACCAGACCGGTTTCTAAAAGCTAAAATGTTCTATATGAGTAAGTACGGAGGTCAGTCACGTGACAAATATGATTGAAAAATAACCAGATCGCTACCATTTCATTGGAATCAATCGAGATTTTCTTTCCGTGAAACTTTCCAGAATTAAATGTTTATAACTTGTTCCTTGATTAATTCTGCATTGATTCATATGTTGTTTTTTTTTTTATTAAGAAAAAATTCCAAATAATGAAATTATCGTTTGATCTGGATTTTCCATACTTTGTTTTTAATTACCTTAGGTTACACTTCTGTCTCCTGGGTATTTTACCACATCGCACGACGAAGTCAAATAATTGATGATATATTAAACACAGAATTGCGTAAATGATTGTATTGAAATTTAATGTTTTTAGCGTCATCATAAACTTATTTTTTGATGGGCTAAATTGACAATTCTTTCGTATCAGCGAAATTCACCTTGCAGTTATGCAAGGGTTGATTTTTGGGGCCTTTCCTTCGGGATCAAAGTATCTGTTCCACGGCATAGCCCAAGGAGTCGGTACTAGCACTCGCCCGTCGAATGGGCCGGAGATTGTGTTGTGGTTGGCATCAAAGCCCTTCGGCTCTCCTATTACTACTCGGTCCAGCTGCGGGGGTCAGTTTCCCCGGAGCAGCACTGCTCCATTGCACTTAAAGGAGCAGGTCCTCTGGTGGATGCTTTCGTGACAGAGGTTGCTGTAGCTTCTACGGTCGCTCAGCAATCGAAGTTACGTCGCCTGGAGCCATTTTTGGAAGGGTTGACCAATTTTCCCCACGTTAAGCCCGACCGTGTGTCAAATATTGCTGTGGTGGGACAGTAATTAAATAGATGCCCGGTCACCCACTTGCTTTGTCGCTATATGTATACAACATGATATCTCCTGAAGATCTCAATGAATTTCAGTGATGTTTTGTGAAAAGCGTGTGCAATGGACCGAAGAAGATGTGATTGCATTTTGGGTCATATCCAGGAATTTCCAATCTTTATATATAAAGTATATTACTTTCAACATTTCTCGATTAATTTCACTGAAATATTTGTGTTCATATTTTGGAACGCATCCAGGATTTTTTTCTTTGGAGTCGAAGCTATACACACAAAGCAGAATATCTCAAAATGGAATCAATGAATTCCAATGAAATTTTGTCGATGCATGGTCAATGCATTTTGGGGTGAATCCAGGAATTTTTCAGTCACCACTCATGCATCGTAATTATATGTGTGCAGCATAAAAGCTCTGAATGAATTTGTTGAAGAATGGGTAATGGTCTAAGAGGGCAGTGTTCTAATATCTTTTAGAGGTGGGGGAGATCAAAATATTTTCCAAAGTCACCCCAGCATTGTAGCACAAGATCACCAAAGGTTCTCCATGGATTTTGATAAAACTTGATGGAAAGGTGAACAATGATCCAAGGAAGAATAGTATACATTTAGGGGCGGATCCAGGGAATTTTCTCGGTCAACTCCTCTATGTACGCGGAATAATATCTCCGAAAGATTATATTGCGGAAGTTTACTTTTTAGCGAAGATCTAGGAAATCTAGTCACCTCCCCTCCACCACAGCTATTCGTACATAGTACAATGTCTCAGAGTTTTCTCAACGAATTCCAAATCAAATTTTGTGGAAGGGTTGACAATGGACTACGGAAGATGTATTTATATTTTGGGTGGATCCAAGAATATTCCTCTGCCACCTTTCAAGTATTTTAGTTAGAATAGACATCCTTTTCCTAAAACCTGAAATTTTGAAATTTTCATTTTTGGTGAAGTGTTCTGTGCGTGTGTATATATATATATATATAGTCAGAATATATATACTTCTCAATAGGACCTTATCTTTCCATCCATCGTACGAATCTACAGCTTCAAAATATATATAGTACAAATGAATATATTTAATATATTGGTAGAGGCGTCGGTTTGTGTTCCCTGATACAGCGTGACATCAAGTTTAATGGCTATTGAAGACTTCTTCATAAAAGAAAACGCCTACAGGAGTAGCTTCTAAAGTCACAAGAATGAACAAGAGCACAGAATACATTTTGAAATATTTATTCGGCATCATTGTTGAAAAATAATAATTGACATCATAGATGAAATAATATTCCCTATTTCAAGATAGCAAGAAGCATGCAACATGCACACGTGCACACTGATCCTGGACCAGACAACATCACCATCGACCTACTCCAAAAGCAGGTGAAATCATCACTAGGAAACTGGCCGTCCTCTTCAACTTGTGTCTGAAACACAGTAAAGTCCCAGACGATTGGAACACTGCTATCATAATGCTTTTATATAAAAAAGGAAACCCGAAAGACCTCAACAAGTATAGATCAGTTGAAAGAAAAAGAAAAAGAAGCATGCAACATGCACACGTGCACACTGATCCTGGACCAGACAACATCACCATCGACCTACTCCAAAAAGCGGGTAAAATCATCACTAGGAAACTGGCCGTCCTCTTCATCATCATCATCATCATCAGTCTTTTAGCGTCCGTCGTTGGACACAGACCTTCCCCAGGATTTGCCACACTTCTCTATCATGGGCGTCACGGAGCCAGTACTTTCTGAACTTGTCTAGTTCATCTCTCCATCTAATATTTTGCCGGCCTCAGTTGCACATGTGGTGTCCAGGGATCCATGTTGGGAGTCGCAATGTCCATCGATTATCTGCCATCCTTGCAACATGGCCAGCCCACCGCCATTTGAGATTTTTTATGGATTCTATGATGTCTCTAACTCTTGTCTTTTCCCGGATAAACTGTGCTGTTTTGTGGTCTCTCCATGTGAGGCCCAGCATTATTCTTTCATGTGCACGTTGCATGGTTCTCAGCTTACGGGTCTGTTTCTTGGTTAAGTTCCATGTTTCAGCTCCATAAGTGACTATTGGGAGGATGCATTGGTTATACACCCTTCTCTTTAGGATTAATGGGATCTTATTATTTTTGAAGGTTGAGCTAGCTCTGCCAAAGGCTTGCCACCCTAGTGTGATTCTTCGCTTGATTTCTTCTTCTTTTGAGGGTCTCATGGAGATTCGTTGCCCTAGGTAGATGTAGTGGTCTACTTTCTCGAGTTCTGTGTCCTCGATTTCGATCTTAGTGTTCTTATCTCCAATGTAGTTGTTGCACATGATCTTCGTCTTGCTGAAGTTCATGCGTAGGCCGACTTTCTTGCTCTCCTCATTTAGTTCATCTATCATTAGTTGGAGGTCGTGTAGGTTCTCTGCGAAAAGGGCTATGTCGTCTGCGAATCTGAGGTTGCTCAGATACTCGCCGTCTATTTTAATTCCTTTACTCTCTCAGTCTAGCCTTCTGAAGATCATCTCGAGGCAGGCTGTGAAGAGTTTCGGTGAGCTGGTATCACCTTGTCTTACTCCTTTCCGGAGCTTGTGTCTAAAACACAGTAAAGTCCCAGACGATTGGAACACTGCTATCATAATGCTTTTATATAAAAAAGGAAACCCGAAAGACCTCAACAAGTATAGATCAGCTGAAAGAAAAAGCAGCTGAGTATAAACTACCACTTGCCGTAGCATTTGTCGACTTCAAATAGGCGTTCGACTCTGTAGAATTCCCTAAGGTCATGGAGGCCATCCGTCAGCAAAGTGTAGATCCAATATATGCTGAAGTGTTGAAACGTATATACAATCACGGCAGCTCATTTATAAGGTTACATGAAGACTCAGACCCTTCCAGCTCCAGAAAGGAGTAAGACAAGGTGATACCAGCTCACCTAAACTTTTCACAGCCTGCCTCGAGATGATCTTCTGAACGCTAGACTGGGAGAGTAAAGGAATTAAAATAGACGGCGAGTATCTGAGCAACCTCAGATTTGCAGACGACATAGCCCTTTTCGCAGAGAACCTACACGACCTCCAACTAATGATAGATGAACTAAATGAAGAGAGCAAGAAAGCTATGTTGCAAGAATGGCAGACAATCGATGAACATCACGACTTACAACATGGATTCCCCGAGACCACATGCGCAACCGAGGCCGGCAAAATGTTAGATGGAGAGACGAGCTAGACAAGTTCAGGAAGTACTGGCTCCGTGACGCCCATGATAGAGAAGTGTGGCAAATCCTGGGGAAGGTCTATGTCCAATGACGGACGCTAAAAGACTGATGATGATTTTAGGTTATCCCCATGTATGGAAGAACCAGTGTTCCATTCGAGGACACTAGTTTTTCTCCTGTTATGAGGGTTATGGTCAAACATCTCCCTCTAGCCATTTTTTCATAAACAGGCATCTTGATATTACAGGTTATGGGGCAATCATATTTTGCTTCTGACAGTTTCTCGCCGTCAAGTATGGTTTTTATTTCCACGATGGCGGACCTTTGCAAGGTCACGTCGTACTCAACTAGAAACATTTCTATCTTATGGGGGATCATGACTTCGATCCTGGACCCATTGAAAGACGTCTCTTCCGTCTTGTTTGGGGGAGTGGCATTTTTTATTCCGTTTCCATCGTTCTTATTTAGAATAAAATACAGTATGATAATAGAAAGTATTATAACAACTAATGACGTAATAGTTGTTTTGTAACAGTTCTGCACAGGTGTGTAAATATTTTTGCGTCGCTCAATCATTCTCTGTTTTCCTTCATCGATGATCATCGATGAATTAGACGGATGTTCTTCCTGTTGCTGATTCTGGAAAATAAAAATAATAATGATCAACTTGATTTTAATCATTTCTCAGTTTAAATTAGTGATACTATGGAATTAAAGGGTTAATTGAAAAAATCTGGAAGAGGAAATAAGATACCCAGCGAGGTTTAGTGTACTTGAAAATCAGAACAGTTATCAATAGGATTTTGGACAGAATACAGATGTATCAGTAAGCGCCTTTATTTAGGAGTTTTTAAAAAATCCCCGAGTCGGGATAATATATTTGCATTAACGTGTCAGTCAAGCAAGGCCTGGATAGATTATGGATGTATGATCTTTAATCGCCTTTGTTAGGAAAATACCTCAAGTTTCCGGACAGGTAAATTGATGCAAGGGGATCTAGCCCCGCCTATAGCCTATGCATATTCTTAAAGGGAAAATTATGGATCCCCTAATTTGGAGAGATCAGAAAGAAGATTGTTTAGGCTAGCATGATTTCAATGTTTGCCAGCCGAGAAGGGAAGAAATCAACCATAGGCCAAAACTACAAGAGGGGCTGGCTATTATATAAGCCACCTATTTTCGAGTAGCGAAGAGTTGAGTGCCGAGAAGCTACCAGAACACTGCATATAATTCAACGTTCCTTGTCGCCACGAATATTCAGACCCTCAGAAGATTATACCTTTGGTGAAGTTATACCAATAGATATACCAAGAGACATTAATTGGATTCCCCACAAGACTTATAATTTCGACCGGAGAACTTTATTGAAGCTGTACCAACAGACATACCATAAGATATCAAGTAAATAACCCGAAAGATGGATTAATAGTCATTCCATAGTGTCCACAACCGCATCGGCGTATATTTTAACCAGTCAACCTGTAATAATACTGACATAAATCTTGTTGCATACCCAGTATCGATTGTTTGTTTTCAACTTGTGACGCCTCCAGGGTTCTAAGTTCCAGCGCTGCACGTCTTTTAGTCAACAGCCACATCCCCTTGGATCCGAACGCAACATGGGTGAGGTAAGGGTGACTTGAGGTGGCGATAAAGCGACTAGTCAACTACAGCCTGACCAGCGTCACCCTAACTAACCAGCAAAAGGGGTGGAGACCGGGTTGCTCTGTCATAAATCTACCTAAACTTTTCTATATTCGAATTTGTACACATACATGAACATATAACATACATATATATGTATGTGTTTGTGTGTATCACCAACGAATGAATAGACCCATACCACTTGTTTAATTTTCTTCAAAACAGAACATAAGAGTTAGTCATTTCTATTGGAACATCATATAACCAAAATGGATATCAGGTATTATCTATGGCCGAACTCTACAGCATTGTAGCTGCTGCAAAAATATGAATATTGTGCCATCCGAAAAGTTTATTAAATCAATATTTGCTTTGAGCACTTTTATTTTCTATTACTGCATGTATGTCTTAGACTTCATATGAACACTAACATCGGAATACTTTTCAACTTCAACTTTCAAACTTGTCTTATTGGATGGTTGCTGTTCTACTTTGCTGAATGTTTTGGATCATTGTCATGCCATAACACTGCTCTTCTTCCCCAGCATTTGAGTATTCATGATTTCGTCAATGAAATGCAGCTCAACAGTACCATTAGAGTTTATCCAACCATAGATAATGAAAATAGATAACATGTTCCTTCAAATCAGAAGAGTGTCTTTCGCCATGTGAGGCCATTACTGAAGGTCTGTACTGTGAAGTCTATATATATATATATATATATATATATATATATATATATGTATATATATATATATATAATATTTGTGATGTACATTTAATACGGATGATATAGTGTAGATATATATAAATGAATGGCTTGGCTTTGGGACAAAGATTGTCACAGCAGTAGGATTACAGATGGCGGGGCTTGCGTGTGGATTTCTCCTTCAGCCTGGGCAATGGATTTTGAGGTTAGGCCAACTAGCGCAGGTTCAACCCTACCCTTTAAGCCAAGGGTTAGCATCCTATGCTCCATGGATAGGAGCAGGATTCCAAGATTGTTGGATCTACAGGAGCGTCCTCCCCCAGGCAGATGCACACTTGTAGGGATCTACCACCCCTTGCAGGAGTATTCCGACTGGAGGACTTGCCTGTGGTTCAACCTTAGGGTATGAACAATCTGCGGTCAGTATATGCCAAGCTGGCTGCATATTTCTACCATTCCTTGGAAGGAGAATTGGAATAGTACAGCAGTTTACAACTCTAAGCACAGAACCTATGGAGAGTATGGCTGTATGCGATTTTTATACGCAGATACCCTGGATTGTACAGCTGTGTGTAACTCTAAGCAGAGATCCCAGACATTCCAACGAAGCAAATCTGTGTAGACTTTAGAGGTGCTACCTTTCTGAGTATTGACTAGACAAGAGTTGCAGGCTAGGTGCCCATATTAATGCTATGAAGGGAAGGAGATCCTTGCCAATTTAAAAAAGTTCTTACTTGATGACCATCGAGATCACCTCTTCGTGATGTCCCTGTACAATCTTCCTTTACAAGTTTAACATTTCAGAGACATTCAGAATTTCATACTAACATGACTGGAAATCATTTCAAATAAGTTTCTAGATGGTTTTACGCAATCTATTATTCACTCTGTCTGACAAAATATGTCGATTTCTTAAATATATAACTGTCGCAGTGGAAGACTCGACTAGACCAAAAACAAACGCAATAAGAATTTGGGTTGTAAGCAGTTATTTGGGCGCCGCTTAGCAGTAGGCTGTTTAGCTCAATGGTAAGAGCATGGCCCTATTGGAGCAGCTACTCTATTGGTGGCAAGTTCGATTCTTGGAATAGTCTCATTTTCTTCAATTGTTTATTCTTTTTGTGTTTTCTAAATTGCTCAATGAATTAACTTTTTAACAACGGGATATCATTGCAAATAAGTCACTATAGAGTGTAACACAACTTATGATTCAATCTGTCAAAAAAAATATGTTCATTTCCTGGATACATACGCAAACACATACACACACACACATATATATATATAATAGTATATATATTATATGAGATGTATATATACGTATACATAATGTGTATAAATACATATATTCGAATAATGTGAATATATATATATATATATACATATATCTAAATAATGTGTATATATATATTATATAAAAACATATATTTAAATAATGTATATATATATATATTATATAAAAACATATATTTAAATAATGTATATATATTTTATATAAATACATATGTTTAAATAATATATATAGATATCATATAAATACATATATTTAAATATTATACATATATATTATGTAAAAATAGATATATTTAAATAATATACACATATATTATATAAAAATAGATATATTTAAATGATATATATATATTATATAAAAATACATATATTTAAATAATATACATATATATTATATAAAAATAGATATATTTAAATAATATATGTATATTATATAAAAATACATATATTTAAATAACATATGTATATTATATAAAAATACATATATTTAAATAATATATATATATATCATATAAATACATATTTTCAAATAATATATATTATATAAATACATATATTTGAATAGTATATATATATTTTATAAAAATACATATACTTGAATAATATATATATATATATATTATATAAATACATATTTTTAAATAATATATATTATATAAATACATATATTTGAATAATATATATATATTATATAAAACTAAAGTTAAATCCAATAGCAAGAAACAGAGAACCAAACAAATAAAAAATAAAAATACCATTCTACCAATGAAATAATATTTAACATAGTCAAAAATGACTACATCAAAGCCCTACATAATGGTTGTTTCACCGAGACAAACTTTAATTACGATTTAGAAAAAAAAAGAAGTTAAATCCAATAGCAAGAAACAGAGAACCAAACAAATAAAAAATAAAAATACCATTCTACCAATGAAATAATATTTAACATAGTCAACAATGACTACATCAAAGCCCTACATAATGGTTGTTTCACCGAGACAGACTTTAATTACGATTAAGAAAAAAAAAAGAAGACGTTAAATCCAATAGCAAGAAACAGAGAACCAAACAAATAAAAAATAAAAATACCATTCTACCAATGAAATAATATTTAACATAGTCAACAATGACTACATCAAAGCCCTACATAATGGTTGTTTCACCGAGACAGACTTTAATTACAATTAAGAAAAAAAAAAGAAGTTAAATCCAATAGCAAGAAACAGAGAACCAAACAAATAAAAAATAAAAATACCATTCTACCAATGAAATAATATTTAACATAGTCAAAAATGACTACATCAAAGCCCTACATAATGGTTGTTTCACCGAGACAGACTTTGATTACGATTAAGAAAAAAAAAGAAGTTAAATCCAATAGCAAGAAACAGAGAACCAAACAAATAAAAAATAAAAATACCATTCTACCAATGAAATAATATTTAACATAGTCAAAAATGACTACATCAAAGCCCTACATAATGGTTGTTTCACCGAGACAGACTTTGATTACGATTAAGAAAAAAAAAAGAAGTTAAATCCAATAGCAAGAAACAGAGAACCAAACAAATAAAAAATAAAAATACCATTCTACCAATGAAATAATATTTAACATAGTCAACAATGACTACATCAAAGCCCTACATAATGGTTGTTTCACCGAGACAGACTTTAATTACGATTAAGAAAAAAAAAAGAAGTTAAATCCAATAGCAAGAAACAGAGAACCAAACAAATAAAAAATAAAAATACCATTCTACCAATGAAATAATATTTAACATAGTCAAAAATGACTACATCAAAGCCCTACATAATGGTTGTTTCACCGAGACAGACTTTGATTACGATTAAGAAAAAAAAAAGAAGTTAAATCCAATAGCAAGAAACAGAGAACCAAACAAATAAAAAATAAAAATACCATTCTACCAATGAAATAATATTTAACATAGTCAACAATGACTACATCAAAGCCCTACATAATGGTTGTTTCACCGAGACAGACTTTAATTACGATTAAGAGAAAAAAAGAAGTTAAATCCAATAGCAAGAAACAGAGAACCAAACAAATAAAAAATAAAAATACCATTCTACCAATGAAATAATATTTAACATAGTCAACAATGACTACATCAAAGCCCTACATAATGGTTGTTTCACCGAGACAGACTTTAATTACGATTAAGAAAAAAAAAAGAAGTTAAATCCAATAGCAAGAAACAGAGAACCAAACAAATAAAAAATAAAAATACCATTCTACCAATGAAATAATATTTAACATAGTCAAAAATGACTACATCAAAGCCCTACATAATGGTTGTTTCACCGAGACAGACTTTGATTACGATTAAGAAAAAAAAAAGAAGTTAAATCCAATAGCAAGAAACAGAGAACCAAACAAATAAAAAATAAAAATACCATTCTACCAATGAAATAATATTTAACATAGTCAAAAATGACTACATCAAAGCCCTACATAATGGTTGTTTCACCGAGACAGACTTTAATTACGATTAAGAAAAAAAAAGAAGTTAAATCCAATAGCAAGAAACAGAGAACCAAACAAATAAAAAATAAAAATACCATTCTACCAATGAAATAATATTTAACATAGTCAACAATGACTACATCAAAGCCCTACATAATGGTTGTTTCACCGAGACAGACTTTAATTACGATTAAGAAAAAAGAAGACGTTAAATCCAATAGCAAGAAACAGAGAACCAAACAAATAAAAAATAAAAATACCATTCTACCAATGAAATAATATTTAACATAGTCAAAAATGACTACATCAAAGCCCTACATAATGGTTGTTTCACCGAGACAGACTTTGATTACGATTAAGAAAAAAAAAAGAAGTTAAATCCAATAGCAAGAAACAGAGAACCAAACAAATAAAAAATAAAAATACCATTCTACCAATGAAATAATATTTAACATAGTCAACAATGACTACATCAAAGCCCTACATAATGGTTGTTTCACCGAGACAGACTTTAATTACGATTAAGAAAAAAAAAAGAAGTTAAATCCAATAGCAAGAAACAGAGAACCAAACAAATAAAAAATAAAAATACCATTCTACCAATGAAATAATATTTAACATAGTCAACAATGACTACATCAAAGCCCTACATAATGGTTGTTTCACCGAGACAGACTTTAATTACGATTAAGAAAAAAAAAAGAAGTTAAATCCAATAGCAAGAAACAGAGAACCAAACAAATAAAAAATAAAAATACCATTCTACCAATGAAATAATATTTAACATAGTCAAAAATGACTACATCAAAGCCCTACATAATGGTTGTTTCACCGAGACAGACTTTAATTACGATTAAGAAAAAAAAAAGAAGTTAAATCCAATAGCAAGAAACAGAGAACCAAACAAATAAAAAATAAAAATACCATTCTACCAATGAAATAATATTTAACATAGTCAACAATGACTACATCAAAGCCCTACATAATGGTTGTTTCACCGAGACAGACTTTAATTACGATTAAGAAAAAAAAAAGAAGACGTTAAATCCAATAGCAAGAAACAGAGAACCAAACAAATAAAAAATAAAAATACCATTCTACCAATGAAATAATATTTAACATAGTCAACAATGACTACATCAAAGCCCTAAATAATGGTTGTTTCACCGAGACAGACTTTAATTACAATTAAGAAAAAAAAAAAGAAGTTAAATCCAATAGCAAGAAACAGAGAACCAAACAAATAAAAAATAAAAATACCATTCTACCAATGAAATAATATTTAACATAGTCAAAAATGACTACATCAAAGCCCTACATAATGGTTGTTTCACCGAGACAGACTTTGATTACGATTAAGAAAAAAAAAAGAAGTTAAATCCAATAGCAAGAAACAGAGAACCAAACAAATAAAAAATAAAAATACCATTCTACCAATGAAATAATATTTAACATAGTCAAAAATGACTACATCAAAGCCCTACATAATGGTTGTTTCACCGAGACAGACTTTGATTACGATTAAGAAAAAAAAAAGAAGTTAAATCCAATAGCAAGAAACAGAGAACCAAACAAATAAAAAATAAAAATACCATTCTACCAATGAAATAATATTTAACATAGTCAAAAATTACTACATCAAAGCCCTACATAATGGTTGTTTCACCGAGACAGACTTTAATTACGATTAAGAAAAAAAAAAGAAGTTAAATCCAATAGCAAGAAACAGAGAACCAAACAAATAAAAAATAAAAATACCATTCTACCAATGAAATAATATTTAACATAGTCAAAAATGACTACATCAAAGCCCTACATAATGGTTGTTTCACCGAGACAGACTTTGATTACGATTAAGAAAAAAAAAAGAAGTTAAATCCAATAGCAAGAAACAGAGAACCAAACAAATAAAAAATAAAAATACCATTCTACCAATGAAATAATATTTAACATAGTCAACAATGACTACATCAAAGCCCTACATAATGGTTGTTTCACCGAGACAGACTTTAATTACGATTAAGAGAAAAAAAAAGAAGTTAAATCCAATAGCAAGAAACAGAGAACCAAACAAATAAAAAATAAAAATACCATTCTACCAATGAAATAATATTTAACATAGTCAACAATGACTACATCAAAGCCCTACATAATGGTTGTTTCACCGAGACAGACTTTAATTACGATTAAGAAAAAAAAAAGAAGTTAAATCCAATAGCAAGAAACAGAGAACCAAACAAATAAAAAATAAAAATACCATTCTACCAATGAAATAATATTTAACATAGTCAACAATGACTACATCAAAGCCCTACATAATGGTTGTTTCACCGAGACAGACTTTAATTACGATTAAAAAAAAAAAAGAAGTTAAATCCAATAGCAAGAAACAGAGAACCAAACAAATAAAAAATAAAAATACCATTCTACCAATGAAATAATATTTAACATAGTCAAAAATGACTACATCAAAGCCCTACATAATGGTTGTTTCACCGAGACAGACTTTGATTACGATTAAGAAAAAAAAAAGAAGTTAAATCCAATAGCAAGAAACAGAGAACCAAACAAATAAAAAATAAAAATACCATTCTACCAATGAAATAATATTTAACATAGTCAAAAATGACTACATCAAAGCCCTACATAATGGTTGTTTCACCGAGACAGACTTTAATTACGATTAAGAAAAAAAAAGAAGTTAAATCCAATAGCAAGAAACAGAGAACCAAACAAATAAAAAATAAAAATACCATTCTACCAATGAAATAATATTTAACATAGTCAACAATGACTACATCAAAGCCCTACATAATGGTTGTTTCACCGAGACAGACTTTAATTACGATTAAGAAAAAAGAAGACGTTAAATCCAATAGCAAGAAACAGAGAACCAAACAAATAAAAAATAAAAATACCATTCTACCAATGAAATAATATTTAACATAGTCAAAAATGACTACATCAAAGCCCTACATAATGGTTGTTTCACCGAGACAGACTTTGATTACGATTAAGAAAAAAAAAAGAAGTTAAATCCAATAGCAAGAAACAGAGAACCAAACAAATAAAAAATAAAAATACCATTCTACCAATGAAATAATATTTAACATAGTCAACAATGACTACATCAAAGCCCTACATAATGGTTGTTTCACCGAGACAGACTTTAATTACGATTAAGAAAAAAAAAAGAAGTTAAATCCAATAGCAAGAAACAGAGAACCAAACAAATAAAAAATAAAAATACCATTCTACCAATGAAATAATATTTAACATAGTCAACAATGACTACATCAAAGCCCTACATAATGGTTGTTTCACCGAGACAGACTTTAATTACGATTAAGAAAAAAAAAAGAAGTTAAATCCAATAGCAAGAAACAGAGAACCAAACAAATAAAAAATAAAAATACCATTCTACCAATGAAATAATATTTAACATAGTCAAAAATGACTACATCAAAGCCCTACATAATGGTTGTTTCACCGAGACAGACTTTAATTACGATTAAGAAAAAAAAAAGAAGTTAAATCCAATAGCAAGAAACAGAGAACCAAACAAATAAAAAATAAAAATACCATTCTACCAATGAAATAATATTTAACATAGTCAAAAATGACTACATCAAAGCCCTACATAATGGTTGTTTCACCGAGACAGACTTTAATTACGATTAAGAAAAAAAAAAGAAGTTAAATCCAATAGCAAGAAACAGAGAACCAAACAAATAAAAAATAAAAATACCATTCTACCAATGAAATAATATTTAACATAGTCAAAAATTACTACATCAAAGCCCTACATAATGGTTGTTTCACCGACACGGACTTTAATTACGATTAAGAAAAAAGAAGACGTTAAATCCAATAGCAAGAAACAGAGAACCAAACAAATAAAAAATAAAAATACCATTCTACCAATGAAATAATATTTAACATAGTCAAAAATGACTACATCAAAGCCCTACATAATGGTTGTTTAACCGAGACAGACTTTAATTACGATTAAGAAAAAAGAAGAAGTTAAATCCAATAGCAAGAAACAGAGAACCAAGCAAATAAAAAAAAAATACCATTCTACCAATGAAATAATATTTAACATAGTCAACAATGACTACATCAAAGCCCTACATAATGGTTGTTTCACCGAGACAGACTTTAATTACGATTAAGAAAAAAGAAGAAGTTAAATCCAATAGCAAGAAACAGAGAACCAAACAAATAAAAAAAAAAATATCATTCTACCAATGAAATAATATTTAACATAGTCAAAAATGACTACATCAAAGCCCTACATAATGGTTGTTTCACCGAGACAGACTTTAATTACGATTAAGAAAAAAGAAGACGTTAAATCCAATAGCAAGAAACAGAGAACCAAACAAATAAAAAATAAAATACCATTCTACCAATGAAATAATATTTAACATAGTCAAAAATGACTACATCAAAGCCCTACATAATGGTTGTTTCACCGAGACAGACTTTAATTACGATTAAGAAAAAAAAAAGAAGTTAAATCCAATAGCAAGAAACAGAGAACCAAACAAATAAAAAATAAAAATACCATTCTACCAATGAAATAATATTTCACATAGTCAAAAATGACTACATCAAAGCCCTACATAATGGTTGTTTCACCGAGACAGACTTTAATTACGATTAAGAAAAAAAAAAGAAGTTAAATCCAATAGCAAGAAACAGAGAACCAAACAAATAAAAAATAAAAATACCATTCTACCAATGAAATAATATTTAACATAGTCAACAATGACTACATCAAAGCCCTACATAATGGTTGTTTCACCGAGACAGACTTTAATTGCGATTAAGAAAAAAAAAAGAAGTTAAATCCAATAGCAAGAAACAGAGAACCAAACAAATAAAAAATAAAAATACCATTCTACCAATGAAATAATATTTAACATAGTCAAAAATGACTACATCAAAGCCCTACATAATGGTTGTTTCACCGAGACAGACTTTAATTACGATTAAGAAAAAAAAAAGAAGTTAAATCCAATAGCAAGAAACAGAGAACCAAAAAAATAAAAAATAAAAATACCATTCTACCAATGAAATAATATTTAACATAGTCAAAAATGACTACATCAAAGCCCTACATAATGGTTGTTTCACCGAGACAGACTTTGATTACGATTAAGAAAAAAAAAAGAAGTTAAATCCAATAGCAAGAAACAGAGAACCAAACAAATAAAAAATAAAAATACCATTCTACCAATGAAATAATATCTAACATAGTCAACAATGACTACATCAAAGCCCTACATAATGGTTGTTTCACCGAGACAGACTTTAATTACGATTAAGAAAAAAAAAAGAAGTTAAATCCAATAGCAAGAAACAGAGAACCAAACAAATAAAAAATAAAAATACCATTCTACCAATGAAATAATATTTAACATAGTCAAAAATGACTACATCAAAGCCCTACATAATGGTTGTTTCACCGAGACAGACTTTAATTACGATTAAGAAAAAAAAAAGAAGTTAAATCCAATAGCAAGAAACAGAGAACCAAACAAATAAGAAATAAAAATACCATTCTACCAATGTAATAATATTTAACATAGTCAAAAATGACTACATCAAAGCCCTACATAATGGTTGTTTCACCGAGACAGACTTTAATTACGATTAAGAAAAAAAAAAAGTTAAATCCAATAGCAAGAAACAGAGAACCAAACAAATAAAAAAAAAAATACCATTCTACCAATGAAATAATATTTAACATAGTCAAAAATGACTACATCAAAGCCCTACATAATGGTTGTTTCACCGAGACAGACTTTAATTACGATTAAGAAAAAAAAAGAAGTTAAATCCAATAGCAAGAAACAGAGAACCAAACAAATAAAAAATAAAAATACCATTCTACCAATGAAATAATATTTAACATAGTCAAAAATGACTACATCAAAGCCCTACATAATGGTTGTTTCACCGAGACAGACTTTAATTACGATTAAGAAAAAAGAAGAAGTTAAATCCAATAGCAAGAAACAGAGAACCAAACAAATAAAAAATAAAAATACCATTCTACCAATGAAATAATATTTAACATAGTCAAAAATGACTACATCAAAGCCCTACATAATGGTTGTTTCACCGAGACAGACTTTAATTACGATTAAGAAAAAAGAAGACGTTAAATCCAATAGCAAGAAACAGAGAACCAAACAAATAAAAAATAAAATACCATTCTACCAATGAAATAATATTTAACATAGTCAAAAATGACTACATCAAAGCCCTACATAATGGTTGTTTCACCGAGACAGACTTTAATTACGATTAAGAAAAAAAAAAGAAGTTAAATCCAATAGCAAGAAACAGAGAACCAAACAAATAAAAAATAAAAATACCATTCTACCAATGAAATAATATTTAACATTGTCAAAAATGACAACATCAAAGCCCTACATAATGGTTGTTTCACCGAGACAGACTTTAATTACGATTAAGAAAAAAAAAAGAAGTTAAATCCAATAGCAAGAAACAGAGAACCAAACAAATAAAAAATAAAAATACCATTCTACCAATGAAATAATATTTAACATAGTCAACAATGACTACATCAAAGCCCTACATAATGGTTGTTTCACCGAGACAGACTTTAATTGCGATTAAGAAAAAAAAAAGAAGTTAAATCCAATAGCAAGAAACAGAGAACCAAACAAATAAAAAATAAAAATACCATTCTACCAATGAAATAATATTTAACATAGTCAAAAATGACTACATCAAAGCCCTACATAATGGTTGTTTCACCGAGACAGACTTTGATTACGATTAAGAAAAAAAAAAGAAGTTAAATCCAATAGCAAGAAACAGAGAACCAAACAAATAAAAAATAAAAATACCATTCTACCAATGAAATAATATTTAACATAGTCAAAAATGACTACATCAAAGCCCTACATAATGGTTGTTTCACCGAGACAGACTTTAATTACGATTAAGAAAAAAAAAAAGAAGTTAAATCCAATAGCAAGAAACAGAGAACCAAACAAATAAAAAATAAAAATACCATTCTACCAATGAAATAATATTTAACATAGTCAACAATGACTACATCAAAGCCCTACATAATGGTTGTTTCACCGAGACAGACTTTAATTACGATTAAGAAAAAAAAAAGAAGACGTTAAATCCAATAGCAAGAAACAGAGAACCAAACAAATAAGAAATAAAAATACCATTCTACCAATGTAATAATATTTAACATAGTCAAAAATGACTACATCAAAGCCCTACATAATGGTTGTTTCACCGAGACAGACTTTAATTACGATTAAGAAAAAAAAAAAGTTAAATCCAATAGCAAGAAACAGAGAACCAAACAAATAAAAAAAAAAATACCATTCTACCAATGAAATAATATTTAACATAGTCAAAAATGACTACATCAAAGCCCTACATAATGGTTGTTTCACCGAGACAGACTTTAATTACGATTAAGAAAAAAAAAGAAGTTAAATCCAATAGCAAGAAACAGAGAACCAAACAAATAAAAAATAAAAATACCATTCTACCAATGAAATAATATTTAACATAGTCAAAAATGACTACATCAAAGCCCTACATAATGGTTGTTTCACCGAGACAGACTTTAATTGCGATTAAGAAAAAAAAAAAGAAGTTAAATCCAATAGCAAGAAACAGAGAACCAAACAAATAAGAAATAAAAATACCATTCTACCAATGTAATAATATTTAACATAGTCAACAATGACTACATCAAAGCCCTACATAATGGTTGTTTCACCGAGACAGACTTTAATTACGATTAAGAAAAAAAAAGAAGTTAAATCCAATAGCAAGAAACAGAGAACCAAACAAATAAAAAATAAAAATACCATTCTACCAATGAAATAATATTTAACATAGTCAAAAATGACTACATCAAAGCCCTACATAATGGTTGTTTCACCGAGACAGACTTTAATTACGATTAAGAAAAAAGAAGAAGTTAAATCCAATAGCAAGAAACAGAGAACCAAACAAATAAAAAATAAAAATACCATTCTACCAATGAAATAATATTTAACATAGTCAAAAATGACTACATCAAAGCCCTACATAATGGTTGTTTCACCGAGACAGACTTTAATTGCGATTAAGAAAAAAAAAAGAAGTTAAATCCAATAGCAAGAAACAGAGAACCAAACAAATAAAAAATAAAAATACCATTCTACCAATGAAATAATATTTAACATAGTCAAAAATGACTACATCAAAGCCCTACATAATGGTTGTTTCACCGAGACAGACTTTGATTACGATTAAGAAAAAAAAAAGAAGTTAAATCCAATAGCAAGAAACAGAGAACCAAACAAATAAAAAATAAAAATACCATTCTACCAATGAAATAATATTTAACATAGTCAACAATGACTACATCAAAGCCCTACATAATGGTTGTTTCACCGAGACAGACTTTAATTACGATTAAGAAAAAAAAAAGAAGTTAAATCCAATAGCAAGAAACAGAGAACCAAACAAATAAAAAATAAAAATACCATTCTACCAATGAAATAATATTTAACATAGTCAACAATGACTACATCAAAGCCCTACATAATGGTTGTTTCACCGAGACAGACTTTAATTACGATTAAGAAAAAAAAAAGAAGTTAAATCCAATAGCAAGAAACAGAGAACCAAACAAATAAAAAATAAAAATACCATTCTACCAATGAAATAATATTTAACATAGTCAAAAATGACTACATCAAAGCCCTACATAATGGTTGTTTCACCGAGACAGACTTTAATTACGATTAAGAAAAAAAAAGAAGTTAAATCCAATAGCAAGAAACAGAGAACCAAACAAATAAAAAATAAAAATACCATTCTACCAATGAAATAATATTTAACATAGTCAAAAATGACTACATCAAAGCCCTACATAATGGTTGTTTCACCGAGACAGACTTTAATTACGATTAAGAAAAAAGAAGAAGTTAAATCCAATAGCAAGAAACAGAGAACCAAACAAATAAAAAAAAAAAATACCATTCTACCAATGAAATAATATTTAACATAGTCAAAAATGACTACATCAAAGCCCTACATAATGGTTGTTTCACCGAGACAGACTTTAATTACGATTAAGAAAAAAGAAGAAGTTAAATCCAATAGCAAGAAACAGAGAACCAAACAAATAGAAAAAAAAATACCATTCTACCAATGAAATAATATTTAACATAGTCAAAAATGACTACATCAAAGTCCTACATAATGGTTGTTTCACCGAGACGGACTTTAATTACGATTAAGAAAAAAGAAGACGTTAAATCCAATAGAAAGAAACAGAGAACCAAACAAATAAAACATAAAAATACCATTCTACCAATGAAATAATATTTAACATAGTCAAAAATGACTACATCAAAGCCCTACATAATGGTTGTTTCACCGAGACAGACTTTAATTACGATTAAGAAAAAAGAAGACGTTAAATCCAATAGCAAGAAACAGAGAACCAAACAAATAAAAAATAAAAATACCATTCTACCAATGAAATAATATTTAACATAGTCAAAAATGACTACATCAAAGCCCTACATAATGGTTGTTTCACCGAGACAGACTTTAATTACGATTAAGAAAAAAAAAAGAAGTTAAATCCAATAGCAAGAAACAGAGAACCAAACAAATAAAAAATAAAAATACCATTCTACCAATGAAATAATATTTAACATAGTCAACAATGACTACATCAAAGCCCTACATAATGGTTGTTTCACCGAGACAGACTTTAATTACGATTAAGAAAAAAAAAAGAAGTTAAATCCAATAGCAAGAAACAGAGAACCAAACAAATAAAAAATAAAAATACCATTCTACCAATGAAATAATATTTAACATAGTCAAAAATGACTACATCAAAGCCCTACATAATGGTTGTTTCACCGAGACAGACTTTAATTACGATTAAGAAAAAAGAAGACGTTAAATCCAATAGCAAGAAACAGAGAACCAAACAAATAAAAAATAAAAATACCATTCTACCAATGAAATAATATTTAACATAGTCAAAAATGACTACATCAAAGCCCTACATAATGGTTGTTTCACCGAGACAGACTTTAATTACGATTAAGAAAAAAGAAGACGTTAAATCCAATAGCAAGAAACAGAGAACCAAACAAATGAAAATTAAAAATACCATTCTACAAATGAAATAATATTTAACATAGTCAAAAATGACTACATCAAAGCCCTACATAATGGTTGTTTCACCGAGACAGACTTTAATTACGATTAAGAAAAAAGAAGACGTTAAATCCAATAGCAAGAAACAGAGAACCAAACAAATAAAAAATAAAAATACCATTCTACCAATGAAATAATATTTAACATAGTCAAAAATGACTACATCAAAGCCCTACATAATGGTTGTTTCACCGAGACAGACTTTAATTACGATTAAGAAAAAAGAAGAAGTTAAATCCAATAGCAAGAAACAGAGAACCAAACAAATAGAAAAAAAAATACCATTCTACCAATGAAATAATATTTAACATAGTCAAAAATGACTACATCAAAGTCCTACATAATGGTTGTTTCACCGAGACAGACTTTAATTACGATTAAGAAAAAAAAAAGAAGTTAAATCCAATAGCAAGAAACAGAGAACCAAACAAATAAAAAATAAAAATACCATTCTACCAATGAAATAATATTTAACATAGTCAAAAATGACTACATCAAAGCCCTACATAATGGTTGTTTCACCGAGACAGACTTTAATTACGATTAAGAAAAAAGAAGACGTTAAATCCAATAGCAAGAAACAGAGAACCAAACAAATAAAAAATAAAAATACCATTCTACCAATGAAATAATATTTAACATAGTCAAAAATGACTACATCAAAGCCCTACATAATGGTTGTTTCACCGAGACAGACTTTAATTACGATTAAGAAAAAAGAAGACGTTAAATCCAATAGCAAGAAACAGAGAACCAAACAAATGAAAATTAAAAATACCATTCTACAAATGAAATAATATTTAACATAGTCAAAAATGACTACATCAAAGCCCTACATAATGGTTGTTTCACCGAGACAGACTTTAATTACGATTAAGAAAAAAGAAGACGTTAAATCCAATAGCAAGAAACAGAGAACCAAACAAATAAAAAAAAAAAATACCATTCTACCAATGAAATAATATTTAACATAGT
The DNA here is from genome assembly GCA_963457665.1 of Thysanoteuthis rhombus. Lineage (NCBI taxonomy): Eukaryota > Metazoa > Mollusca > Cephalopoda > Oegopsida > Thysanoteuthidae > Thysanoteuthis > Thysanoteuthis major. The sequence goes on from OY735232.1 coordinate 27,984,096, forward strand.
CAAAAATGACTACATCAAAGCCCTACATAATGGTTGTTTCACCGAGACAGACTTTAATTACGATTAAGAAAAAAGAAGAAGTTAAATCCAATAGCAAGAAACAGAGAACCAAACAAATAGAAAAAAAAATACCATTCTACCAATGAAATAATATTTAACATAGTCAAAAATGACTACATCAAAGTCCTACATAATGGTTGTTTCACCGAGACGGACTTTAATTACGATTAAGAAAAAAGAAGACGTTAAATCCAATAGCAAGAAACAGAGAACCAAACAAATAAAAAATAAAAATACCATTCTACCAATGAAATAATATTTAACATAGTCAAAAATGACTACATCAAAGCCCTACATAATGGTTGTTTCACCGAGACAGACTTTAATTACGATTAAGAAAAAAGAAGACGTTAAATCCAATAGCAAGAAACAGAGAACCAAACAAATAAAAAATAAAAATACCATTCTACCAATGAAATAATATTTAACATAGTCAACAATGACTACATCAAAGCCCTACATAATGGTTGTTTCACCGAGACAGACTTTAATTACGATTAAGAAAAAAAAAAGAAGTTAAATCCAATAGCAAGAAACAGAGAACCAAACAAATAAAAAAAAAAATACCATTCTACCAATGAAATAATATTTAACATAGTCAAAAATGACTACATCAAAGCCCTACATAATGGTTGTTTCACCGAGACAGACTTTAATTACGATTAAGAAAAAAAAAAGAAGTTAAATCCAATAGCAAGAAACAGAGAACCAAACAAATAAAAAATAAAAATACCATTCTACCAATGAAATAATATTTAACATAGTCAAAAATGACTACATCAAAGCCCTACATAATGGTTGTTTCACCGAGACAGACTTTAATTACGATTAAGAAAAAAGAAGACGTTAAATCCAATAGCAAGAAACAGAGAACCAAACAAATGAAAATTAAAAATACCATTCTACAAATGAAATAATATTTAACATAGTCAAAAATGACTACATCAAAGCCCTACATAATGGTTGTTTCACCGAGACAGACTTTAATTACGATTAAGAAAAAAGAAGACGTTAAATCCAATAGCAAGAAACAGAGAACCAAACAAATAAAAAATAAAAATACCATTCTACCAATGAAATAATATTTAACATAGTCAAAAATGACTACATCAAAGCCCTACATAATGGTTGTTTCACCGAGACAGACTTTAATTACGATTAAGAAAAAAGAAGAAGTTAAATCCAATAGCAAGAAACAGAGAACCAAACAAATAAAAAATAAAAATACCATTCTACCAATGAAATAATATTTAACATAGTCAAAAATGACTACATCAAAGCCCTACATAATGGTTGTTTCACCGAGACAGACTTTAATTACGATTAAGAAAAAAGAAGACGTTAAATCCAATAGCAAGAAACAGAGAACCAAACAAATAAAAAATAAAAATACCATTCTACCAATGAAATAATATTTAACATAGTCAAAAATGACTACATCAAAGCCCTACATAATGGTTGTTTCACCGAGACAGACTTTAATTACGATTAAGAAAAAAGAAGAAGTTAAAACCAATAGCAAGAAACAGAGAACCAAACAAATAAAAAATAAAAATACCATTCTACCAATGAAATAATATTTAACATAGTCAAAAATGACTACATCAAAGCCCTACATAATGGTTGTTTCACCGAGACAGACTTTAATTACGATTAAGAAAAAAGAAGACGTTAAATCCAATAGCAAGAAACAGAGAACCAAACAAATAAAAAATAAAAATACCATTCTACCAATGAAATAATATTTAACATAGTCAAAAATGACTACATCAAAGCCCTACATAATGGTTGTTTCACCGAGACAGACTTTAATTACGATTAAGAAAAAAAAAAGAAGTTAAATCCAATAGCAAGAAACAGAGAACCAAACAAATAAAAAAAAAAAATACCATTCTACCAATGAAATAATATTTAACATAGTCAACAATGACTACATCAAAGCCCTACATAATGGTTGTTTCACCGAGACAGACTTTAATTACGATTAAGAAAAAAGAAGAAGTTAAATCCAATAGCAAGAAACAGAGAACCAAACAAATAAAAAATAAAAATACCATTCTACCAATGAAATAATATTTAACATAGTCAAAAATGATTACATCAAAGCCCTACATAATGGTTGTTTCACCGAGACAGACTTTAATTACGATTAAGAAAAAAGAAGAAGTTAAAACCAATAGCAAGAAACAGAGAACCAAACAAATAAAAAAAAAAATACCATTCTACCAATGAAATAATATTTAACATAGTCAACAATGACTACATCAAAGCCCTACATAATTGTTGTTTCACCGAGACAGACTTTAATTACGATTAAGAAAAAAGAAGACGTTAAATCCAATAGCAAGAAACAGAGAACCAAACAAATAAAAAATAAAAATACCATTCTACCAATGAAATAATATTTAACATAGTCAAAAATGACTACATCAAAGCCCTACATAATGGTTGTTTCACCGAGACAGACTTTAATTACGATTAAGAAAAAAGAAGACGTTAAATCCAATAGCAAGAAACAGAGAACCAAACAAATAAAAAAAAAAATACCATTCTACCAATGAAATAATATTTAACATAGTCAAAAATGACTACATCAAAGTCCTACATAATGGTTGTTTCACCGAAACAGACTTTAATTACGATTAAGAAAAAAGAAGACGTTAAATCCAATAGCAAGAAACAGAGAACCAAACAAATAGAAAATAAAAATACCATTCTACCAATGAAATAATATTTAACATAGTCAAAAATGACTACATCAAAGCCCTACATAATGGTTGTTTCACCGAAACAGACTTTAATTACGATTAAGAAAAAAGAAGACGTTAAATCCAATAGCAAGAAACAGAGAACCAAACAAATAAAAAATAAAAATACCATTCTACCAATGAAATAATATTTAACATAGTCAAAAATGACTACATCAAAGCCCTACATAATGGTTGTTTCACCGAGACAGACTTTAATTACGATTAAGAAAAAAGAAGACGTTAAATCCAATAGCAAGAAACAGAGAACCAAACAAATAAAAAATAAAAATACCATTCTACCAATGAAATAATATTTAACATAGTCAAAAATGACTACATCAAAGCCCTACATAATGGTTGTTTCACCGAGACAGACTTTAATTACGATTAAGAAAAAAGAAGAAGTTAAATCCAATAGCAAGAAACAGAGAACCAAGCAAATAAAAAAAAAAATACCATTCTACCAATGAAATAATATTTAACATAGTCAACAATGACTACATCAAAGCCCTACATAATGGTTGTTTCACCGAGACAGACTTTAATTACGATTAAGAAAAAAAAAAGAAGTTAAATCCAATAGCAAGAAACAGAGAACCAAACAAATAAAAAATAAAAATACCATTCTACCAATGAAATAATATTTAACATAGTCAACAATGACTACATCAAAGCCCTACATAATGGTTGTTTCACCGAGACAGACTTTAATTACGATTAAGAAAAAAAAAAGAAGTTAAATCCAATAGCAAGAAACAGAGAACCAAACAAATAAAAAATAAAAATACCATTCTACCAATGAAATAATATTTAACATAGTCAAAAATGACTACATCAAAGCCCTACATAATGGTTGTTTCACCGAGACGGACTTTAATTACGATTAAGAAAAAAGAAGAAGTTAAATCCAATAGCAAGAAACAGAGAACCAAGCAAATAAAAAAAAAAATACCATTCTACCAATGAAATAATATTTAACATAGTCAACAATGACTACATCAAAGCCCTACATAATGGTTGTTTCACCGAGACAGACTTTAATTACGATTAAGAAAAAAGAAGACGTTAAATCCAATAGCAAGAAACAGAGAACCAAACAAATAAAAAATAAAAATACCATTCTACCAATGAAATAATATTTAACATAGTCAAAAATGACTACATCAAAGCCCTACATAATGGTTGTTTCACCGAGACAGACTTTAATTACGATTAAGAAAAAAAAAAAGAAGTTAAATCCAATAGCAAGAAACAGAGAACCAAACAAATAAAAAATAAAAATACCATTCTACCAATGAAATAATATTTAACATAGTCAAAAATGACTACATCAAAGCCCTACATAATGGTTGTTTCACCGAGACAGACTTTAATTACGATTAAGAAAAAAAAAGAAGTTAAATCCAATAGCAAGAAACAGAGAACCAAACAAACAAAAAAAAAAAACATCAACAAACACCACGGCTTCAAAACACAAAAAAGCCTGCATATATATATATATATATATATATATATATATATATATATATATATATATATATATATATATATATATATATATGTATATAATATCATTTTAAGCAACTTTTTTGTAAGTGAAGAAACTCTTCAGGTGTTGAAAAGATCAGTTTCTATACTTACGAAATATTCGGATACTCTCATCACTGACATTCTATTTTATAACCTGATTGATGAATCTTTCAGTACAGTCGGCACAATCAGTTAAGTATCTGTTGAATGATGAATGCAATCCCAAAACATCCAATGTGGCACTCGTTTATGCAGATGAAGACGTTGATTGCTACCTGACCTGAACCACTCACCGAAAGCAATAAGAAATAGTTGACACGCCCTCTCTCTCTCTCTCTCTCTCTCTCTCTCTCTCTCTCTCTCTCTCTCTCTCTCTCTCTCTCTCTCTGTCTCTGTCTCTCTCTCTCTCTCTCTCTCTCTCTCTCTCTCTCTCTCTCTCTCTCTCTCTCTTCCTGTTAATCGTTGTGCGTTGTTGCGATATCATTACCCATACTACCATCGAGGTACTTCCTGTCTCGTTTTGGGTTTTTTTCTCTTTTCTTCATAGCCAACGAGGCCAGGAGGGCATTCTTTGCGTTCCCCGATAAGGGGTAGGATAGGGGTAAAACAACATGAGACGGAGTGCATCAGGCGATGCCAGTCATACGCCCTCCCCGTAAAAGTAGCTTAGTAAGGGTCCAAATTAATTTAGGTACACCTAAGCCCTTCAAGTCTAGTTACTGGAAATTCAACACATCCGTCATGGATGTGGAGGATTTGGGGGACCAGCTGGCACTACTAGTCCAGCGGGAACTGACTGGAGCCATCTCAGGGAATGAATTCTGGGGGCACCTCAAAGATCTTATTTTATCACTGTCCCACCACAGCAATATATGACACAAGGTCGAGATAAGATTAGGTCTTTTGCTGCCGAATATAGTAGAAGACTCAACTTAGAGAGACTAGTGGCACAAAAGATATTATGATCCCAAATAGAGCGGGGGGTGGATAGAGGGGACTCTAGCCAGGTTAAAATAGTTAAGGCAGAGCTGGTCTCCTTGATTGTCAAGAAAGACCAAGCTCTGGTAGTTAGAGCTAGGTTAAAGAGAATGTCCCCCGAGGCAACGAATATGGCCGTGGAAATGTGAGCAGAGGAAATTCGGAGTGCGTCAAGTCGGCATATCTATAGTGTCACGTCACCGGACGGACGGCTTGTGACCACAAACGAAGGTATCTGCGAGGTGTTTCGAGCAAACTTCCAGGAGCTTTTCACCAGGGAGTCTGGATGAATGCTGTAAAGTACAACGGCCGAAACGTTGTATGAAAAATAACCAATATGAGAATAGTCCAAATAATAATAAAATATTAGTAATACCTCATTCCAAAAACTCAGGGAAAAATATAGTGAAATTGGGTCAGTACATGAGACTTGCTAAGATAAAATTAGAAAAGATAAGACAAATCCCAATACCCCATCCCTCCTTCCAACTTTTGTGTCAAATTTTTCACATTTTTTTTTAAATGAATGCTCTCTCTTTCACACCCGCTCACACAATTCGTATCAGGGATTGGCTCAACACTTTCTACCAGGTGGGGAATTCCGAAACAGGTCTGGACCATTAACAACGAAAAAAACATCTACGATTAAATAAACCTTACTTCAAAATACTTTACTCCCGAGTCTGTCTCACTCTTTACAGTTCATATTATATATATATATATATATATATATATATATATATATATATATATATATATATATATATATGTATAAGGCTAAGCTCTTGATGGTGGATTCAGGTTCCACATAAAACCTTTAACTCCTAAAAGCACATACTCACACAGCACACACCACTGAAGATGGGAATACATCCCGAAACATATCTGGACCATTAACAAAAAAAACATCTACGTATGAATAAACCTTACTTCAAAACACTTTACTCCAGAGTCTGTCTCACTCTTTACGGTTCATATTATATTGTAGAATGTGGATTTGCTACACAGACTAGCTCATGTTTCTGCCCTCCCTGGGCCTCATCAGGCGAATGAATATCTATGTTTTTTGTAATTTTAGTTAAGTTTAAAATCTCGAATTTCTCGTTTAGGTAGAGATTGTAAGAATTTTCAAATTTTTTGCATGTATTAGTTTGTCCAAGAATTTTGCATTTAACTGTTGGTTTATAGATCATTTGATGTAATTTCCAGTAATGAGCAGATAGGGATATGCTAATTTTGTATCTTTCGTTTGTGAATGATGGTTAATTTAAGTTTAAATGTTGTGTTAGATATACCGATATAATATTTTATTTCAAAGGGTTTTTCCTGAGTTGATTGCAGTCTGATTTTTCCTACTAGTATTCTCTTTTATTATTTCTAATAATTCTATTGTTATGTAGTGATAATCCTATTGAAATTTTCTGTACAACTGAAACTAATTTTCAATGTTTTTCTATTAAGTATTTTGCTTAGTGGGTGATTTGGGGGTAAGTATTTTTCTATTAGTTGAATGAAAATTTTGCTCAAGTTGGTTCTTTCTTGCAAGTTAAATGGGGGTGTATACCAGATGATTTTTCTTTCCCTTATTTTTGTAATTCTCTCTTTCTTGCCATTTGATTTAATTTATTTTTCATTTATCATACTTGAGGTTTGTTTCCATGAAACCACTATCATTTAGGGCTATGTATTATGTGTCATTGCTCCTAGCCTACCCGCCAAGTTGAGCATTCTAAAGGATACATTTTCTAATCGCCACAAACATGGAAAAACTTGACATCGAACACTCTTTCAAGGACATCCCAATCCCAAACAAACACCACTACCAAATAAGGTTACTGGAAAAGACGGAGGACCTTATCGGACGCATGAGGTGGAAAACTTTTTTCTTCATTAACCAACCCAACACAAAATCATAACAAACAACACCACGACTTTAAAACCCCAAAAAGCCCATCCTACTACAAACTTCTCGTGAATTTTGAACGGGACCTACTCACAGCCGTTACCAACATCAAATTCAGAAAATACATCAACTCACACCAGAAAACATTAATACAAAAAATTCGACTCATAAAAAAATCCAACAAAATGTTCATTAAAGGGGACAAAAGTAACATCATATACGGGATGAATCTCCAAACTTACAACAAACACCTCACCAACAAATGTTATTAGATGAGAAATCATATTCTTAGTTATAGTTGAAGTTTTGCTTATCAATTCGTTACTAAAACACAGATATAGATTTTAACACTATTTCTTCGTTCTATTTTGTTTTTTAAAAATTCAGACTTCTTAGTGATTGCTTCCAACCAAAAGTCGAGAAAAGTAATTTGTTCACTGATCATCTCCTTTTCAATTCCTTTGATTGATCATCCCCAACACAGCATGCGGCCAAAACTGACCTGTTTTTATTTTCATTCCATACAGCCTACATTATAATATACATGTATAAATGCACGACTTCATAGTGTCCTTACTTCTTCCTTGCTTAGCCTTTTTTAATACCTTTCAATTCCTTAGCTAAAAAATGAATTAGTTGTCACCTAGCTCTTTCATCGTAACATTTTTGTATCTAGCTCTTTTGACTCTGGACCGTTCAGGGTGCGAATATTGCACTATAAATGCAATTCAGTTTGATTTGAGGCAAACAAGGATAGTTTTGCGTGATTAATTAGATAAAACAACAATGAGGCAGGAAGAAGTCCATGTAAACAAACCCTGTCATACAACGTTGGGCATCTTCTGGGGTACCATTAATTTGAGGTTTATACTCCCTCCCCACTTCCCCGTCAAAAAGAGACTTTTTCGTTTTCTTTGGTTATAAGGTGCAGGATCTGGCATTGTGGCGACCCCTATACTTTTATTAGGCCCTGAACACTCGTGGTAAATCGCTTATTTGGCCCCAGCATTCCAAGCCAGTGAACTACTAATATTCGATCTCTTTAAACTTGCAGCCGGTGTAGTTTATATTCTTTGACTGTGACTATATGTATTGTCTTGTTACTTATCTTCCTCGATGTGAGAATTAGCAATTAACTTTATAGCTAGTAAATACAAATACTACAACTATTATTTTTGTGACCATGCAAACGCAGCGCTTATTATTTAGCCCGTTTTAGTTCCTTCTTGCACCTAACTTGGACCTTTTTTATTATCTAACTTGGTCAACTATACCACTCATTATAACAGGCACGACTCATCAGGCTCCATTTGATAGATAGACGAAACATTAGATCCTTCATGCCACATGTCACCTAAATTCATATTCTTTCCTATATCCCATTTTTATTCACATGGATAACCTACACTAAACAGGCTTCTTCTCTTCTCCTTACACAATCGAACAAATTAATATTTTCATTACATGTATTTAATTTCCATTGTTCATTTGTGCATTAAATGTGTCTTTCATTTTTCACATCTACGTATTTGTATGTGTTTTTTTCTCATTTTTGTAATACCTACGTCAACATTTATACTTAGCGCAAATGTTCTCTATACATCTCCCTTCCTCCTCCAACTTTTCCACTGATGTTGGCATGTAGTATCAACCACTACACCGCGTAGAGGCAAGATCCATTGTCTATGACTACAACTTTTCGCCACATACAACTTATAGCTATTTTCTACTCTCCTCCACACAATATAAGAACAATATTTCTCATATCATTAACGTAAGATGGAATCAGTGAGCAAAGATCAAACTTTGGCTTGGACAGTTTGCGTTCAATTTGCACTAATGTCCGCGGAAGATGTATGAATCCACTTTCCTTAGTTGTATGGATAGATAGCAGTTCATGTTGGGCGTTGAGCTAGCAGCCCAGCTCCGTGAAAATCTACAATTGCAACCAACAAAAAGCATTGCATCGTGTATCACAACAGAATCTGAGTCTGAGATTGCATGGATCCAGGGCAGGGTAGAGCGACAGCAGGCTGCTGCACTGGTGCCACCAATAGCCCCAGGGGGATTTAGAAATAAAGTTCCAGGGTCTAAGACGCGAAGCCCGTACAGGCTCTGGGATTTTAGCAAATTTAACAGCATTCCAAGTTTCAATACCATTTAGAGTTATAGCTTTAAAGCCTTTTTTTTTTTTGACATTATCCATGGACAAAGCCCTTTAATGACCAATATTCGCGATGAGAAAAAACGTCGACATCTTTTTCTTCAATTGGATATTCTATTGAATCTAAATTAGTTCAGTAATTTACAGAATTGAGAATTGCCATAATAAAACAAAATCTCCATTACGTACCTTTCTTAAAGCAAATTCTCTCATTATCTCACTGAAATCTATTCTCCCCGTGAGATCAATCTCAATACCAAAGATGGTTATGTCATTCAGTCCTTTCTTGGTGAGCTTTAGTAAGCTGAAAGATCTCACAGCAGATGCTATCGTATCTGACAATTTACAAAATATTTGCAATACGTACATTCGGAAGAATTTTATCTAATTTGTGCATTCGTAGTTTGTTTAAAAGTTGATGTAGCCCCGTATTTCACCAAGGCCCGTTGTATATATTGTCTTGAGCTGACATTTCCGGTTTCATGGATTCTGAAAGATCATCTGGATATCTATTCAATAATGCGACGCATACAAGGTCAAGTTCATCTTCTGTGTTGCTTCTATAGTGCTTCTGAACACGACAATTTTCTTGAATGACTATTAGTCTTGCTGTTTATTTTTTTTATTTTCCGAGGGGGGCTCAATTTTGACTTTCTCAGAAGCCAATTTGGCTTCATTTAAAAACTGCCACAATTTCTTACGTATAGTTTTAAGATTATTCAAGAGCAAGCCCAGATTTGAAACCTCTGCTGTGTAGCATCTCTTGCCAAGGTGATCTGATTTATCCTGTAGATTTGTGCAAGAATCCAAAGCCACATCGAGAAAATTCTTCATCTACTGTAGAATTTCTTGCCTGGATGATCTGATATGCCCGTCAATTTGTACGTGAATTTTACTGCCATATTGATGACCCTCTAAGAGTGGAACCACCCTATTTTGGAACTTTCGAACAAAAAGAAATCTAACAACATTCTGAACTCTAAAAGTTGAAAAAATCCCTTCTTCATTTTGAACCCTGAACCCTAAAAAGGGAAAAATTCCACCTTTCTTTTGATCCTCAAAAGTGGAACCTCCACCTGTTCTGATCAGTGAAAGTAACAAAAAATTCCGCCTCCATTTTGACCCATAATAGCGGAAAAAAATCCAGCTTCATTTTGACCCTAGAAAGTTGAGAAAAAAAATTCTCGTTCAGTTCTGACCCTGAAAATGAACCCCGACCTATTTTGACCCTTACAATTGGAGAAAAAAATCCGGCTCCATCTTGATCCCTGAAAGTGGAAAAAATGCCCTACTCAATTTTGACCCCCTAAAGTAAAAAAAAATCCCTCTCTATTTTAACTTTGACTCCTAAAAGTGTGTGTATATGGCGGGTCACCAACTATTTTGACCACTAGGGCGGGAAAAAGTCCATCCCTCTATTTTGAGCCCCCTTTTCTTTTCTTCTTTCTCTCCTTTCTTCCATCCTTTCTTTCTACCTCTTCCAAGATGCAAGTTGACACCACATGATGTCATTGAATTGCCCTCTCTCTTTCCTCTCTGTCCGGAAAGATTTAACTAAGAATAAGCTAGAAAAAAAATTAAATTGTGATAAGCCCTTGAACGATCCAGTTTTGAACACTCAAGAGACATTGTCTCATGAACAACGTAGTTTGATAGTATGGGAATGGACAATTAAAAAAATGGAAAAAAGGATGATCAATGAATAAGTCAATTCTCTCGCCTTTTGTTGGGCACTGTTCACTAAAAAAAACCTGAATTAAAAAAAACAACAAACACGAATGCTGTCCAACACAAACTAAGGGGACCCTTTTTAGCATAAACTTACATTACAAATTACCTTATCCTATACATCTAGTGGGTGGAACTTCAAGGAACAAAAAGATGGGTTTTTTTAGACAATGAGAGAAATTTAAATGTTCTGCTCACCTTTAAAACTGGGGAAACCTATGTTTAGTGCAAACCAAAGTTGACAACAGTGAAACTGGAACCTAGATAGCTTTGCTATAACTCTAAATTATGATTTCAGAAAGGGCTGTTGTTATTGAATGTCCTGTCAGAGTCCTGCAAAAACCTCAAACTTATAATGGATTGGTCCCTGTGGAATAGATTAACAGAGCTAATGGGAACAATTATAAAGGTGTAATGAAATAAGGAAATTGTGACATAACAATGAGTAATTCGTTACACAATTGCTGGACGTATGAAACTAAAATGAGAGAGTGAAAAAGTGAGTGTAATTGACTGAAAAAATATACAATATTGAGTTGAGACTAGAAAAAATGAAATCAGGATACTTGAATTGTTGAAAACAAATTACCTAATAGAATAGATTCAGGCATCCTAATGCCGATTCATACATATGTAACCCCGCCATTTCCGACGGGTATCAGCTGGTTGTTCATAAAATCATCAAACCTTAAAACTGGAGCTGACTTTATTTTTCTACCATAACAACAGCAGAGACAAGCATCACCAAATCTTGGGTGTAAACAGGCATGAATTCAGACTCTGGCGGAGATGCTTTGCATTGGCACTAATGCCCATGGGAAACGCATGAATCTATCTCTCCCCAGCTACGGGTAAACAGCAGACTGGACTCTCAAGGCACGGTTGGCATGTAACTGTTACATGCTATCAAAGTAAAGAAGGGTCAGTGACTTGACTTCTGGGACATAACGAAGGGACAGACGGATTCATACCTTTTCCAAGGATACCAGTATGAAGTGAGTCTCTAATAAATTGATATTTGAATTGTAAAGAAGGGATATAAGGGTTTTTCTCCTGATTGTCGTACGGGTATGTCGGGAAAATATCCAACCAGTCAATATTGACGAAAAAAATGGTCTGGAGCGATAGCATCTCGGTCCCTTCCAAAATACCTGGCCCTGGCACTTGACACACTTCTTCCATTTTCAAAACGGTCTAAAAAGTCTTTTTCTGCGATCACAATCAGCTGTCTCATCACGTTCTCTTTAATCTTGTCCACGTTCTAAAATCTCCTTTTCAACAGCTAAAAATCAAAAGTTGCAAGAAGCCATGTGTTGATTGTGG
>OY735232.1:28001531-28069031 GCA_963457665.1 Thysanoteuthis rhombus
ATTTCTATGTTAAAAAAAAGTATCGTCTGTACTTTGGTCGACAAAGCATGATTTTCAAATGATTTCAAATGATAATTCGACCCTGTAAAGCACAATAGTCGCTCCAGAGCTCAACATTTTTAGTTTGCATAGCATTTTCTCTGTATATTTCATACATAGTAATTTTGATTTCCTACATTGTAAAGTTCTGACTGTTACAAATCTAGTTTTCATTTAACTTTCGTCTACTTCACATACAGTAGATTTGAAAAAAAGAACATATCCCAAACTAGAGAAAAAAATAAATGAATAAATGAACAAAACGTACTGAAGCGAAATGAACCTGAAAATCGTAATCTGCATTGAAAAATTTAAAAAATTTGTTCAGCAATCTTTATGCGCAAAAAAGAGTTCGGTTTTGTTGACCAGTTGTATTGTTTCAGATTTTATTCAGGCCTACAAGACATTAAAAAATGAAGGTATCCAATCCCGTCCACCGACCTAAAAAGTACGTTCTTCAGAGAGTAATGTTCTTTTGGAGATGAAATAAAACAGGTTCTAAATGTTTTAAACATTACATTTCAATGAGTTCTCCGGATGATTGAACTTTTTTTTTAATTTGTGTTGTTAACATATCTGGGATGACTGACTACATCTGTAGAGAGAAAGACGAACATTATCCCCACTGGGTAGAAGTTCGGATTATAGACTCAGTCAAGGAATGATTACAGAAATCCATTCTACGGCATTCTCCAGGTGTACTATCCGATTCTGATGGTGGAAAACAGAAATGTTCTCTCCCTTATGGTAGCAACGCATATGACGTAGGAATCTGGTATTTTCCTTTCCTGTCCTTATTCGGCCTGGATTTCCATACCTTGTTCCGGTTGAGAAGTGGAAAAAGCCACACTCCGCAATTGTCAGACTTGGACACTCAACCGATAGGTTAATGTATGCTGCTGTTCTTTCAACTTTTAACAATTTTTGCTCTCTCACCGATTACGCTTCAAAGAATATCGTCTGCAGTCATTCAAATCTAACCATGTAGCTATTTTATTTTTTTCTCCAACTGATTTACTATACCTCTCTTTACAAACGCTTGTAGAATTAGTAATACAATTTGCATTTCGTGGATTAAGTATTACCATCTATCATAGATAAAAGCTACTGAAGTTAAGCCAAGAGAGATACTGATCAAAAATTATTATGATGAATAACTAAGGTCATGTAAGTACCAAAAGTGCATGTGTATGGATCAGCCTGCCATAATTGCCATGTATAACTATTTTCCGTCCGACATACGAAACTGCAGCTTCGAGGTATTTCGGTAACTTCTTTTCAGTGTTGCTAATTTATGAATTGGATATCGAAATTTAGATAATTCTGAAAGATAAAAGTCAAGGGAGATAATCTATTGAAACTATAGAGAGAGATCAATAATATTTAATGCTTTTAAAAATTGTTATAAGATTCCTCTATAACTACTGACTCTAAAAACTCAATACTGTACTGCCTTGTGTGCTGACTAATATATCTGTCGAATATCGATGTCCACTTGTGAAGTAATCGTGGTGCACACACGCACGAACGCACACACACACACACACACACACACACACAAATGTCTTCAAGTGTAGTTAAATATTAAATTTGTTTGTCAAAAACATAATTATCTAACTACAATTGGAAAAATCTCTATCTACGTACGTATATATGCAGTATTTATCTAACGACTGGCCACTGTACGAAGTTGACTTTCGCCTAATACATTAGTCAGTACAAAAAGCAGTACAGTGTTCAGTGAGAAGTGTTTCGGGAAATCTAATGAAAAATCAATAAGGACTCATAGATTATGGATCGTTTATCTAAAATTATAGATCTAATTTTAGATATAAACTATCTAAATTTAAAAATACAATATCTAAATTAGAATTGCATCTAAATTTCGGTATGGAATATCTGAATTGAAAACACTAAAAAGAGTAATCGTTGTACACTGAAGCCAGAGTTTTGTATGACTCAAGGAGAAGTACTTCGAATGGCTATTATGGTAGGCTGCTCAACATACCATAAAGTTCGACCCCTTCCTGACATGCACCTTTGGAAGAAGTACTCCCTTATTCTTTATTAACAACGCCAAAAGTTCTCAATGAAACCAGTGCTTTTGTTCCATATTGAAAGCATCTGGTATGCTGGACGGAAAGAATTCTGATAGTGTTTTATTGATTTCCTCGCCAGTTTTAAGGGTTTCAGCGCGAAGTGTCTCAATAAATCATCTACTTTTCATCTGCTCGGACAGTGTTATGGTTAACACACCTGACTCACACACAGAAAGTCCTGGGCTCACTGAAGAAATATTTTTTGTCAACATTATCTTCTTCTTTGTCAATGCACTTAATTCAGTGGTGAATATCAACCATATATATCGAACATTGTATTGTAAAAAATCAAATTAAAATTCAACTAATAACTGCATATCAGGCTATGGAAATATTGGTCCATTCCAGGGTCTGATTAAGCTAGCCCCGTGGCATATGTTATGAAGAGACCCCAAAATAAGAAAATGTTCATGAATATCGAAACACATTCATTCTATTATTTGCAAAGTACTTCCATATTTTTCTCTTGCTATACAGCCATATAATACGACAAATATGTCTGACATAATAGTGATAGTTTTACTTCGTTTTCGTCGTTTTTCATCCTTGTCTAGAAGCTTATACTTCAGTTTCAAATACCTTCATATTTATGCATCGTATATGTATTGTAAAGATGCCACACTCCCATTAATCACTGTGTTAAGATGATAACTCCAATTGAAGGTGGTAATTGGTTAAAATCACAAACACCCAATCGTTCAGAATAGTCGGAGGCAGTAAAGTATCATAGACATGAAGCAAACACTGAAACAGTGTTGATAGATTGCAAGCATATAGAGTGGAGTCCTTGAAATTTAAAGGCTCGTAGCAAACGCCACTTTGCCAACATATGTTGGCGCTGGTCCACTATTATATAAACATGTTTGTTTTCCTATTGTTCTTTCTTTAAGTTGTGCCACAGAAACCCGAGAATATATCTTGCAAAATTTTGGACTTTATTAAGATGGTTTGTTCGTGGGATCCATTCCACTCTTTACACCAAACAAAATGGAAGCTGAAGTCAGGGATTCAGTGCCAGAAAAAATGGTAAAAAATTTACTATTCTCTTCATTTTACCATCAAACAATACAAATCTGATCTTGTGATCAAAATACCAAATTTGAGTTTAGCAGCAAACTATTGTAGTGCCCCCTATACTTTAAGTTAGGAATTAAGTACGAAACTCTTCTTTCAGCTAGATATCCAAAACGTCACTTCCGACGACCGGGGCTCGAAGTGTAACCAGCTAGGGGTGCTGGAGCTTATAAGCATTGGACCATGTGTGCCCAGGGGTTTTATAGGGGTCGTCGTTGGAAGTGACGTTTTGGATATCTAGATAAAAGAAGAGTTTCCTAACTAAATGTATTGGGGGCACTACACTATGAAAATACTTCAATGTGCATTTCATTTATCTACGTACCACTGATATTTGTTTTTGCTTCTTTTTTTTTTTTTTTGCTACTCCTCACAAACGTTCCACTTTTTGTGTGTCAGCTCCCATTGAGTAGTGCTTCTTGATTCGGGCATCTGATCAAAATAGAGCAACACTTTAATGCTATTAAAGAGTATGTCGCGTATGAATCCACTATCTACTCAGAATAATGTTTAGTTACTCCACTGAGGGATTGAATGCAGTCAGTTTTCATCACGTCAAAGTGAACTACCAATATCCTTTCGTCGACCCCGAAATATGTGAACTGAAATAGAGATCAGTGAAAAATAGACATGGGTGGTGTACACATAACGAACATGCACCTTTCTGCCTATCTTTCAGGTTGAATAAATATTGTGTGAAATGTCCTTTTGTTACAATTACGATCTCTCAAGAACATAGTCTAACAATAAGCAAACTTATTGGCTAATCATGTCGTATGTTATAATTTATGGTTGTATCCCTTGCTTTCTGTTTTGCCCACCTTATATCGGTGTAATCCTGATTGACCAATTGTTGCATTGGTTTCTTTGTTGTTTCTGCTAACACAAAATGATAAATAACTCCTGGTTACTTGAACCGTAATTCCGGTCTTCTATTTGTCACTCATCAGACAATTTGCGCCTCCACTTCTGTTCACAATATGGCTTCGACCTCTTAATCCTTGGACAAGGCTATCTTATATTGCGTCTCTTGCGCTATGAAACTTGAGCTCAAAGCGAGAGTTGGCATTCCACTGAAAAGAAATGGTACAAGATCATTTCATAGCAGTAGAAAGAGGATAGAAGAATGAATCAATTTATGATTGAAGGTAGAAATATGATAATTGATAAACAGTAATTTATTTTATGAAAGCCTTTGTCACTGAGTTTGTTGATTTGCTCGTTTGTCTGTTCAGTCAGAGGGAAAACCTCCACTTCCTCCCTGCCTACTCCCCTGCTTGTCACCGCCGTACAATGACCCCTCAGCCAGAATGGCGACCGTAAATCATCCAATGTAAACGGAGGTAATGATCAGGCAAGGCTTCTTGAAATAGATTATTTTATTTGTTAGTGAAACTTATTCATCTTATCACTTAATTCAGTTAAATATCTATTAGTCTAAAATCGTAATTGGCAGAATTATAAAGTATTAATTGACGAAGTATTCAATTTCATTGATTTGATACTTATTTAGATTTAATTTGATCATAGTTAATAAGTATCAAATATCTATGATTATCTTTTCATATTACTATTCATTATTATTTATATCATTATTTTATAATATTATTAATACTAGCTGAAATACTCGTCCTAAGGGTTGAGTTTTTAAATCGGCTGTCGAAAGAGTGTAACCCAATAGATAAATCACATAAAATCGCAATTTTGATTTGTGAATGTTTTAATTTCTATTTTTCTCACACTAAATCTTTTGTTACTTTTTATTTGTATGTTGTTTTCAACATCGAATAAACATGTCTATGAAACTTGGTATATATTCAAAACCGTCTTCTCTGTAAGTATATACATGTCAGTTTTTTTTTAACTCCACAATCGTAACTCAAAAAAAAAATAATGTTTTATTTGATTTGAAATGTTCAGTTTTTCATGCTCGATGACCCGCTGTTATTATCATTTTTTTACAGCCAAAAAATGATGAAATACATAAGTAGATAGATGGAAATCAGATATTGTTTAATTTTGTTTTAAATTGATTTTTCACGATATATGCAATAAACAACTCTCATCCTTTCTAATGATTAAAAAAAATGACAACTGTTTTTGTATCTTTGATAAAAAGGGGGAGAGTAAGAGCCGATGTCCTTAGATAAGGATAGAGTGAGAGAGAGAGAGAGAGAGAGAGAATGAGGGATTCAAACACGACATCCCCTCTGAGATTCATGCGAAATTTCAATCATAATACCGAAAGTCAACAGTCAATACAGTGACCTAAAAATTGGGACTATTCTAGATTGAGTTTGTATTGAAAATCCAACCTCCGCTTCAAACATATTTTGCCTAGTAATTTTCAAAATCTAACCGGCTAAAAACCTACCTAAGGCTCCCAGGTTACCCATGAAAATTCACGAGGTTATGTCAAAGGTTTTTTAATGGTAGGCTGTCATATACGGACGGACAATTGGTGAATTTTGATAAAAAATAGTAATATTGTGCCCATCTAAAATTGACGGGGTCTATGCTAGTATACAAATAATACCTTTACAAAGGGTGCGATCTGGGTAAATTCATGCATGAAAATGGCTTTCGTAGACAATAAAGAAAGAAGTTTATTTTTCTCTTAATATTTTAGGTAATGTTACTATTATACATTGATTCTTTCTAATTTGTTTACCTGTCTTTGTAATCTTTATTCCCAGCTATAAGAACTAGCCTTCTTTCTAAAACAATATCTTGCTTTATTGTACATTGTTGTTATGCATTGATTGTAATGTATTGAAAATAGATACTCTAGGAATGCATTGCAAATGATTTTATTAAATAAATACATCGAAGGGAGAGTCAGTTGTCAGGAATTAATGGAAGTGTTTTTGGCAAAATTGAAAATTATGTCAATAATTTTGATTTTACAAATCATTTCATTAAAATATCAATCAAAACCAATCAAGTTGTTCTTAATGATTCATTTTAAAAGCAATCGTTTGACTGTGTACCGCAATTTGAGTGAATAAGTCCGAAATTACCTACATTCCAAAGAAATGGCCGGTAATGAATCTGTAATAGTTTTGGTAATTTGGGGGTTCCCCTTTATATGAACCGTTATACAGAAATATTCCAACATGTTCTTTTCCCATTCTCGTAATTAAGTGCACTAACTTGTGATATTATTCAAGTTTGTTTTCCAGGTCTCTGAGTCTGAACCTGAGCCAGGGAAGAATAGTGATCTGGGATAAAGACACTGAATCACCTTTTCGAATCTACTGTAAGAAATGTGTTCAGATAATTGGCAGATATAAGACTGGAACAATCAAGTCAGACGTCATTAAATTTGTGTCTGATCATATTGGTAAGCACGATGATTTCAGAAAATTTCATCAAGAACTAACAAAACTGAATTACTTCTTCATCAACTGATTGGCCCATTTTTTGACGAACAAAATCCTCGATAATTCCCTTATAATCGAAAGTAAACTCTGACCTCCAAATTTAAAGGATTTTGCCATTGCATTGTTATTGAAAAGTGTCATAAACATGATGTTAATCTGTATCTTCTTGTTTAAATTCAACCAGAATAAAACTCGATTTAAACGCATTTGCAAATAAATAAAACAATATATAAATGAGGGAGACTGTTCTGTATTTAGCATTTGATAGTGACCTCCATCAACAAATGTTACAGACAAAAATATAGACAAACATGTGGTGTATTGCATGAATAGTTTCATTAGGTGTGAAGTTGATCTTGGTCTTTGCTAAATCAGGATTGAATCTATATAAATATGCTTGTTTATCTTCATAAAAATCAGAGAAATGTTCTTGCTATTTCTTTTTAAGCAATCAGCTTGACGTATTACTAAAACTTCTAAGCAAATACGCTCCCAGCTTTCTAGAAGACACGACTGATTTTTTAAGAAAACTTCCCATAACAACTAAAAACCGTACCCTCTTAGCCTCCTTTGATGTAGAGTCCTTATACTCGAACATCAGCCACGAACTAGGACTAGGGAATCCTGGCTCAATAAATACCCCAATTGAATACCAAACAGATTTATTAAAAGTTTCACACTTGAACCCATGCAATGCATTTTAGAAAACAATACTTTCCAATTCAACGATAACTTTTTCCAACTTATTAGAGGAACAGCAATGGGAACTCAAGTTGCACCCACATACGCATCATTAATAATAGGCTACCTAGAAGAAAAATTATATACCAGGGTATGCGAAAGATTTGGAACTGAATTTTCAGAAACTTTATTTTAAAAAATCGTGGACTCGCTGTCTAGACCATTGTTCCTTGATATGGGTTTCTTGATATAGAACAAATCGAAAGAATTTCTACAACTACATTACATATTAAATAACCTACACGAACACATCAACTTTGCAGTAGAATTTAATGAACACGAAATTCCATTCTTAGATTGTAAAATCATACAAAACGGAAGAAAAATCTTAACCAATATACATTACAAACCCACAGGCAGTAAAACTTACCTGCTTACCTGCTTCTCGTACCCTAAACACACAAAGGCCAGTATACTATTTTCCTTAGCCCAAGACTTGAGAACAATAATATCCGAATAGAATATCCTAAGTGTTAGACTCAAGGAACAAGAAATATACCTACTTGAATAAAATTATCCCTTCTCCCTAATAAAATCTGGAATGGAAAAGCCACACAATTAGATAGACAACAATTACTAGCAGTAAACACTAGAATTAATTCAACATCCATTATTCCTTTCATCAACACCCAAAACCCTTTAAACCCGAAAGTTTTTATAGAAATACAAGACATCCACGTCCTTAGAGGGGACTCCTACATGAATTAAATCCTCTATAATTCCCTAATAATTGAAAGTGAACTCCAACCTCCAAATTTAAAAAAGCTATTGACATAAGCCACATCTTCTGAGAGAACGGAACCAGAGAAAAAGATAAATATGATAAATGCAATAGACCAGATAGCGGCTTATGCATACGTCTAATAGATGGAGAAGTATACTTTCAGATGTGGTACAGCCTTTAAAAAACAACTCCAACATCTTCTGTGACGTTAAAAACATAATCTATGCCATTATTTGTCTAGGTTGTCACAAGGAATACATAGGGGAAACGTCCAACCTCAGAGACCGTGCATCGACAACAAATAAGAGATCCTTCTTTGTGGATACCTAAAGTCAGTTCACACATTTTTCAGTATTCTCCTCGAGAATCAAAATTTTCAGTTGTCCTTTCAACAAAATGAATACCAACAATATTGCAAAAATAAGAATAGGGGAAACACAATTCATTAATTCTCTAAAACCCGCACTGAATTCAAACCAGTTTTATTATTCTTCAATCTGGAGCTGGAATCTCGGCACTGACTCCCTTAGAAAGCTCTTTCAAATCCTCCATGCGCTGATGCATTTGAAAAAATCCCACTCATTCATATCAACACAATACAAAAATCCAAATCAGACCTACATACAGTTCTACTATACTCTGAACACACATACACACCCATTGATTCTCTCTTACACACACTCATATTATCAATTACGTCACAGATCTGTAATCATACCCAAATACAATCCTACGATACTGTGAACACATATATTCACACACATTGATACTTCATCCCCTTTACCACTCCCCTTAAAGAGAGTCCCTCCCAACTCCAAAATGGAGTAAGACAAAGTGATACCAGCTCATCCAAACTCTTCCCGGCCTGCCTCGAGATGATCTTCCGTAACCTGGACTGGGGGAATAGAGGAATCAAAATAGACGGCGAATATCCGAGCAAGCTCATATTTGCAGACGACATCGTCCTTTTTGCAGAGAACCTGCACGACCTCCAACTAATGCTGGATGGACTAAACGAGGAGAGCAAAAGAGTCGACCTACACATGAACTTCAGTAAAACAAAGGTTTTGTGCAGCAATCACATCGACAATGACGATATAACTGTCAAAATCGAAGATGTAAAACTAGGGAAAGTAGACCACCACACCTACCTAAGACGACGAATCTCTATGAAACCCATAAAAGAAGAAGAAATCAAGCGAAGAATCACCCTAGGATGGTAACCAATTAGCAGAGTAAGCTCAGCCTTCAAAAACAAGACGATTCCAATAATCCTAAAAAGAAGAGTATACAACCCATGCATCCTCCCGATAGTCACTTGTGAAGCTGAAACATGGAACCTAGCCAAGAGACAGACCCACAAACTGAGAAGTATGCAACGTGCGTATGAGAGAATCATGCTCAATCTCACATGGAGAGATCACAAGACAGCACAATGTATCAGGAAGAAAACAGGGATCCAAGACATCATACAATCTATCAGAAAACTCAAATGGCAATGGGCTGGTCATGTTGCGAGGATGACTGACAACCGATGGACATGATGATGATGACTAGAAAATGGAAAAAGACGATCAAAGACAGAATCACATCAACCTCCTTGAGACGTGTATGGAATCGGTTAAGGCTCAATAAAATAAAAAAAAACACTTTACCTGAAAACTATAAGTAAAATGTTTTTGCTCTCCTTTTTAACACTTTCCTCAAATTTATTCAACCCTTATTGCGGAACTTACTTACCTGTTTTCTTATATATACATATATATGCATATATATACAACACAAACCAGGAATGCGATATAATATAATATGATACAATAAGGCTTAATAAAAAAAATACCATACCTAAAAAAACGTAACTAAAAAGTTTGGCTTTCCTTTTTTACACCTTTTTTATATGTATATATATATATATATATATATATATGTGTGTGTGTGTGTGTGTGTGTGTGTGTGTGTGTGTGTGTGTGTGTGTGAGTGAGTCATTAAAAAAATGTATATATGTGATCCGACAGATTGATTACGAATTGCGTTATATTATATCGAAAATCTTATTTGAAATGATCTGTTACCATTTGGTAAAATATCACTTGGCCTAGACAACATAAATAAAATAAACAATTAAAGAAAACATGCATTTCATATGGATGGTAATTTTTTTTTCTTCTTCTGATGTTAAATATAAACGTTTTTTCTTTCTTTTCATCAGTCGAACTCAGTCCAGTGAATATTACGAATGTCCAAAAGACGGATTCCAGCATTTACATCGAATGGAAACATCCTCTGATAGAACGTCCAACTGTTTGTCATGTAATATATGCACCTGGCCCTCATCCACTGCAGAACAAGACGGTTTGTATCTATTCTACCCTAATTTTCATCTTACTTAAAGATCAACTGAATCTGATGAAAGTGACTGTTAGCGAACATTTCCTGTGATTATGATAAACAACTATATGTATATACATGCATGAAACCCACAAAAGAAGAAGAAACCAAGCTAATAATCACCCTAGGATGGTAACCCGTTAGCAGAGCCAGCTCAACCTTCAAAAGCAAGACGATAACATTAATCCTAAACAGAAAAGTATACAACCAATGCATCCTTCCAATAGTCACACGGAGCTGAAACATGGAACCTGATCAAGAGAAAGACCTGCTGACTGAGAAGCATGCAACGCACATATGAGAGAATCATGCTCAACCTCACCTGGAGAGATCACAAGACAGCACAGTATATCAGGAAGAAAACATGAGTCCCTGACATCATAGAACCAATTAGAAAACTTAAATGGCAATGAGCAGATCATGTTGCAAGAATGGCAGACAACCGCTGGACATCATGATTCACAACATGGATCCCCAGAGATCACATGCGAAACTGAAGCCGACAGAATACAAGACGGAGAGATGAACCAGACAAATTTAGAGAATACTAGCTCTGCGACGTCCATGACAGAGAAATGTGGGCGAATCCTGGAAAAGGTATATGTCTAACGACAGACGTTGAAAGACTGATGATTATGATATATATGTACATGTATGGCAAAAACTATGTAATAAAAGGGGGTGGTGTATGATCCGCACTGCTGGGGTGCCGTGTTAATACAACAGTTTTGTTTTTAAAATCCTCGAAACTGTTACATGGTAAACAACTGATGATTCAATCAAGCGACAATTTATACATTGTATAATAATAAGAAAGTATAGGGGAAACAGGAAAAAAAACACTTTGGAAAATTACATAAATTGCATTGACAGATATTGGGAAGTGGGTGACTGAAGTGACATAAAAAAATCTATTGAAAAAGTTTTTGAATTTTTCATGTTTAAGGCTGTAAAGCTTTCTAAACATATATATATATATATATATATATATATATATATATATATATATATATATATATATATATATAAAGAAAGAGAGAGAGAATATCTTCTTTGCTTTGAAGTCTTGACCTAGAAGGAAGTTATTTGAATTTAATGGATTGTTTTATGGCTTTAAATTAGGCCCAAAGGAATTACTTAATTTTAATTATCTCTTTTCTTCTTTTGTAATTTGGCCCTGTTATTACACAGGGAAAATACTTAATTTTAATGGCCACTTCATACCAAAAGGTATAAGATCCAGATCCAGGGGAGGTGGCATCCCCCATTACATTCAAAAGTGAAGGGTCAGGTTCGTTTTCTGATGCATAAGAAGATCCCATTAATCCTAAAAAGAAGGGTGTATAACCAATGCATCCTTGTGATAGTCACTTATGGAGCTGAAACATGGAACCTAACCAACAGACTGACCTGCAAATTGAGAACCATGTAGCGTGCACATGAAAGAATTATTCTGGGCCTCACATGGAGAGGCCACCAGACAGCACTGTACATCTGGGAGAAAACAATAATCAGGGACATCATAGAATCCATTACAAATCTCAAATGGCAGTGGGCTGGCCATGTTGCAAGAATGGCAGACAACCGATGGACATTGCAACTCACGACATGGATCCCCCGAGATCACATGCACAACCGAGGCCGGCAGAATATTAGATGGAGATACGAGCTAGACTAATTCAGAAAGTACTGGCTCCTCGACACCCATGATAAAGAAGTGTGGTGAATCGTGGGGAAGATCTATGTCCAACGACAGACGTTGAAAGAGTGATGATGAAGATGAAGAGAACTGGACAATTTCTGATGCCATCCGTACTTGTGACTATCCTCCTAAAACTTGACCATTCATCACATTTTCACTTTATGGGGAAGCGTTTGAATAACAATTTCAGATTATCAAGTGCTTTACATCTTGGTTGGTTTGTATGTATTAGAGCTCGTTAGCCAAAAGTGTCACCAAAAGTGTCAACATAGTTTTCTCTCAGGTCATAAGTTATTCCGGCTGACTGGCTGGCTGGCTGACTGACTGGCTGGCTACCTACGTATCACACGTATAGAACACACTGATGGAACAAGAAGGCATTTGCTCTTTATTATATCAGCAAAAAACTTTTTTTTGATACCCCTTAAGAATGGTTTTTAGTGGGGGTTCAGTTTGCAGTGTAAGTTTATGCTTCATTGGCCTTCTATTTCTTCCCGTTTGTTTTTTCCCAATTCAGACTTTTTAGTGATCACTGCCCAATGAAAGGCTAGAGAAGTAACTTATCCATTGATCACCCCTTTTTCTAATTTTTTAATTGATTACCCCAAATGTGCTACCGAAAGACGTTGGTTACGTGATTGTTTCTATTGAATGACTAACCAGATCTGTTCATTTTCTTTTTCAGAAACAGAATGATAGTAATGATATTCATCTCACTGAACTTTCACCTTCGACTTCGTACAACATATGGATTAAATGGAAATTAAAAAATTCAATATTTTGGAGTGAAGAAAAGAGTGTCAATGTGGTAACCAATCATGCAAGTATGTGAATATACACATGCATATACACACAAACGTACATGTTCACACACAAGCATATATGTATGATAATAAATTGTGTTATATTTTATTTAAACTCTATTTGAAATATCCCATCATCATACAGTGAACTTGACTAACTTACTGAGATACAAACACACATACCCTACTAAACAATCCACAACACAGAAATATCCCCATTTCTTTCCCCTACCTCGAATTATACTATTAAAGGTATGTAGACTATCTATCTATGATGTATTCTTTGGAAAAGAACGTAAATGATTTTGTAAGTAAATCATTCAAATTTTTAAAAAATAATTTTCTTACTCTTATATGTCCAACCTGCATCCAATTCGTAGAGAAAATTCAGATTTGAAATCTGGCCCTATTATACACACGAGGGAACTAGTTGATTCCAATGGTCTACTCTATTGCTTTTAAATCTGGCGCTGTTATTACATAAGGGGATTATTCAATTTTAATAGTCTATTTAGTGGCCTTTAAAACAAAGCCTGTTATAACACGATATTTTTTTAAAGATTTTAATGGTCTGTTTTGTGGCCTTTAAATCTTGCCCTGTTTTCACACAAGTGAATCTTTAAATATTGATGGCGTGTTTCATTGTTTTTTAATCTGGCCCTGTTAATTAGTCCATTTTAATGTTATTTTAATGTTATTACACGAAGCCATTAATTGATTTCAATGGTTTGTTTTACGGCCTTTAAATCAAGCACCGTTACTACGCAAGAGAATTAATTGATTCTAATCATTTTTTTATTGCTCTTGAAATCGGCCTTGTTATTACACAACGGAATTCTTTAATTTTAATGGTCTGTTTTATGGCCTTTAAATCAGGCCCCGTTATTACACAAGGGAATTATTTAATTTTAATGGTCTATTTTTGGCCTTCGAATCTGGTCCTGTCATTACTTGATGGTCATTTTTTTCTGTTTCGATAATTGGCCATGTTATTATGCAAAAACTTCACTTATTTTAATGTTCTCTTTTTTAGTTCCGAAATCTGGACCTGTTATCACGCAAGGATGTTACATAAAGCATAAGTGTTTCCAGTCAAACCAAAAATGTGTCACTGTCTACTGGAAAGTAAGTGAAAACTTAATCACTTTCTTTTTATCATTTTATCATTGTTTAGATGTATGTGGATGTATATATATATATATATATGTGTGTACATAGAGAGAGAGAGAGAGAGAGAGAGAGAGGGGGGGTGGAGCATGATTTTCTCATGCGCACCAGCATGCTTCTCAGTTTCCCGGTTTGTCTCTTGATTAGGCTCCATGTTTCAACTCCATAAGTGACCATCGGAAGGATGCATTGCATACATGTAATTTGCTATTTTGTATAGGGTACTATCACAGCACATTGTATATGGATGTTATTTTGTACTAAACATCATTTAATCTTTTAAAACAGGGCTTACGTAAGTTTACCCCAAAAACGTATTTAACGATGAGGGACCAGTGGGTCCAACAATATATATATATATATATATATATATATATATATATATATATATTTGTTCAAAAACCAAAAATTAACAAACGTAGCTAGATATAAAGATGGATAAAAATGCACGTATATATTATGTACATATTCTTTGAAATTGATGCTGTACTCAATTATATACTGATAGATTCAGCATAATTGATAATATGCATACTCTAATATATATATATATATATATATGTGTGTGTGTGTGTGTGTGTGTGTATGCATGCGTATGCCGTATGTGCACATAGATATATGATTAGATTACCATTTGCTTTGTTCTTCGACGAGTAGGTATGTGTAGGGTTAGTTGATCTTATTTTTCCCTCGCACTGTCTGGGTTTTTTTTTTTAGCCAACGTTGGAGAAAAGAGGGTGAAAAGAAGAAAGGAAAAAGAAAAGAAAGAAAGAAAAAAAAGGGGTGGGGGACAGACGAAGTTGCATTCTGTCTATAGCAACCTTGATATTTAGAGGAAGAGAAGAGAAAGGAACAATGAATATATTAACCAGTGGGCTGCCAATCTTGCCTACCCAAACGGCCTGCCTATATATCTATATATGATAGGATGTGGATCGCTACACAAACAAGTTTTTGTTAAACTTGTTTGTGTAGCGAATCCACGTCTTATAATATATTTCCTGCTCTACTCTAAAACAACTTGATTTTCGAAGTATAAACTTGAATGTATCGAGTAGTCTATGGAATAAATTCATCTCACATCAGACGTTGCTTTATATTATGCTCTATTGCTAATCTGATCTGTACCATATATATATATATATATATATATATAACACATGGCATTTACACAATATTATGCAAGGGCTGCGATAAGGTATTCATCGGAGAGACATCGAGACCTCTCAAGAAAAGGATATACGAGCAGAAAAGGGCCCTAAAACTAGACGAAAAGTCGAACACGCAAGTCGAACACAGAAACGTACACAATCACAATTTCAACTTTCACAAAGCCCGTTTCATCAAAAATATACATGATCCCTCAACACAGAAATGCATCGAAGTAGCTTTTATGTCCAAATGCGACCCCATAACCCAAAGCTAATTTCCAGATTTCAAACCCTTTAAATGCATCAATTCTGGAACAAAATCACATAAAACAACACAGTAGCATGCAAGGAATTGGATAACTCATAATAGCCCCTTCAGCAATCAGCATGAGTACACACTTAACCTATTCTAGAAAACGCCAATACACGGGGGGTACACACCTAGTTCCAGCTACCATTCTTCAAAAAGATTAAAACAGCACACCCATTTCCAACCTCCCCATATTTGTCAATACTTATCAATGCCAGACATCACTTCTCCTTCCTATGAATCCCCATAACCACACAAACATTCCTAGGGACAGACCATTCTCATCCT
This sequence comes from Thysanoteuthis rhombus, assembly GCA_963457665.1. NCBI lineage: Eukaryota > Metazoa > Mollusca > Cephalopoda > Oegopsida > Thysanoteuthidae > Thysanoteuthis > Thysanoteuthis major. The sequence continues at coordinate 28,017,401 of OY735232.1, forward strand.
GACCTCACTCATTGACCCTTCTTATTTTGAGCAATCTGACTCTCACTGACACAAATACAAATACCCCCTTCCTCTCATACTTAACAATCAAAGAACACTCAACCGAATAGCTTTTTCCCTCATTTCATTCTGGACTCTCGAACATATTCCGCAGCAGCCGCTACAGTTTTCATACAGACGCAAGTACAACAAAAAATTCATCATCTTTTCCACTTACAGCGTAGAGTCTGTCATTACTGTTAGTTTCCCCTCCTTATCCCAGTTATTAAACATAGGCTTATCATTACCGTTGTTTTGTTGTTGTTTTGTTGTTTTGGGGGAAAAAACCCATAAGTTTTAGGGGGTTATACTAAATTGATTCCTTGGTTTTTGTTCGGCAGCGTTCATGCTTGTTTTTGTTTGGTTTTATAAACAGACTTTTTTTAAATGTTCGCTGCCCAACAAGGGAGCTGTAATTTATTCATCAATCATCCCTTTTCCAATTTTTTTTTAATTCATCACCCCACCCCCTTAACACAGCCATGAGCCAAAAGACATTTTACGTGACTGTTTCTACTGAATTACTAACCAAACCAGTTTATTGATTCTTTTCAGCCGATACAAGGAAGTTTTGCTAAGACTAAATTTTATGAAATATCGGATTGTACGGATCATGAAAAAGTCCATCATAACATGGAAAGTGTTGATGCTAAGACGTGTAGCCTGCAAATGAAGTACCCAGATTTTCCAGTGAAATCTATTTGCATTCGAGCGAACACTGATGCCGGCTTTTCACCTTACTCTATCTTGAGCCTCATTCAAAACAGATCAGGTAAGAAGGAGAGAAATAAACCAACGTAGTTCGAGTCAGAATTGGGTTGAAAAGAGAATTTTTTTCTTAATGTGTGAAAACATCAGTTTATTCGTGAAAACAAAGATGTCTATAGTTGTTTTCAGTCCTATTATGAAGAAAAATCAGTATTAGTAGTTGTAGTAGTAGGTAAGAACACAGGTACAGAAGCCGTTTGCTTTGGTGTACATATTCTTTATATTACCCAATGGGATGAAAACCAACAGACAAAAAGTGACATAGGCTTTAATAATAATAATAATAATAATAATAATTGTCCAAAAGTTTTTGTGTATGATTATGGTTATTATATCTATGTTAAATTTATGTTCCCTTGTCTCAAAAATTCAGACAAAAAATATGCGTGTGGCTTCGAGGACAAAGATTTGGGGTGGATTCTCCACGATTATGAGTCCTGTAGACGGTGGAGCAATGTATGTGAAATATCGTTCTCGTCTGCGCAATGGAGTTTGAAGATGAAGTGCGACATGCGCAGGGCCGATTCCACCTTTCAAACTAAGAGTTTGCATTCTATGATCAACCTCGGCCGTAGGTTCGACGAGAGTTTCATTCTCCTAGCAGATGACCAAGTTAGCCATGTGTGTTTGTCCCTTCTGAGCAATGTGCTGACTGTAGAAGTCAGCTACCTCAGAGGGAGAGTAGCCCAATGGTAGCAGCTACGAATACACTCTTCAGAGATAATGGGAGTCTTGACATATTTGTTTCATAAATCCCTTCATATGGTATTGGTGGTCATCCAAATAGTGAGGGTTCTATTTTAATACCAAGATAATTAAAAAATCGTAGCTAAGATGGTGGAGGGTTGTATCCCTTATTTCATATAAGTGCGTGTGTTAATGTGTTTGTGTGCTCCTGCACTCCTGGCCGTACTGTTTTGTCTACAGACCTGAACATTGTCAACAATACTTCCTGAGACCTCTTCTAAAAATGTTTTTATTTTTTATTTGTGGAAAAACAGCTTTTTTGAGCTTTTTTTTTTCTTTTGACGGGTCTATCAATAACGTCTAGATTCTACAGAATCTAGATATTTCTAGAAGTTTCAACTCTATTTTAGATATTTCTACGCTATTTCAGATGTTTTCCATTGATGTCATTGATAGAATATATTCTGACCTTATTCATTTTTTCCAAGAATTTTTTTACATGACTTCGAATTTTGATGCTACGGTTGTTGAATTATTGACTTTGATGGCGAGATTACAATGCATTTCTATAGTAAAATCATTTCCAATGTCTTTATATATGTAATAGTTAGTGGAAATTGAAGTTTTATTGTACAGATTATAAATAAATATATCATGGGGCAGCCAGATGTAGTCAGTACTAAAATAATTCGCAATACATTGCTGAAGGAAAATAACTTGCTAGGTTTGACAATTTTGTTATATTTGCTTAATAAAATCAGAATCTATCTGCCCGTGATATCACAGGCTAGATAGATAAGCAGAGAATAAATAAAAAGCTGAAATATTGGGGAATCATTGATCGGTAAAGTATAACTGTATATTTTTCCAGCGCCCCCTGAAGTCAAAACCGTGACTGTAGAAGAAACAGAAGATCCAGAGGTATTGTTGATTACTTGGTCATATAAGTCAAGTTACGACAAAACCCAAGTAACCAACGTCACTCTTCTATGGTGTCATGGCCAGGAAGCCTTTACTAATACTTTTGTTGTCAACTGTGAGGTAAGTATGTCGTAAATACCTCTGTGGTCGTAATGAGAAAGGGAAGATTCTTTTTTGAATACTAAGTGGAATGTGCTGAATCATTGTCTGTGTAGTCGAACTGTTTTCTTTGTTTCTGTTGTTTAGTTGTCGTGTTCCCCAAGCTTTATTGAATGTTGAATCCGGTTTGTGGGCTTTTATATGTGAATAGATGAAAACCAGCAAATTTGCATTCATTGTTATAAGTTTATCTTATAAGTCATGTCTAGATTACCAATGTGTTGAATGTGTTAAATGACATTTAAAGGCTGCTTATCATTATATTAACCCCCCACACACACACACACCAAATATAAATCATCAGAATTGATCTAAGGAGATAAATCCTGGTAAGTAGCGTGTTCACTGCTAAAGTACAAAAACGAGGTAAGTGCACAGTTAGTTGGATTGTTAACTAAACGCAGAAATGAGAAACAACGAATAGGTCAACAACAGTGATAAGTTTTAATTAAGGAGTGAATTGAAATAAATGAGGACTGGAATTTCTGTCGACATGGATATGTTGGAGGGATCTACCGGAATAAGAATGTAGAGATAGGAAGAATGAACAGAAAGGGACGTCTTTCATTAAATACGAGATAGAGTCTGTGGAATGTCCATCAGTTTGGTCATCGTAGTTTTAGCCACTATAAAATCATTTTTGGAAGTCCGACGTGACTACGGTGAGGGTGCTCAACTTAGATAGGATGTGTTCTTTGAGATGAAAGAAAAACAGATTGCTTTTTATATGTGGTGATACGTGTGTAAAAAGTAAGCGTGTGTAAATTATATTAACTATCCTAACTAAAGAGAGAGAGAGAGAGAAAGGAACGAGTTTACCACAAGGCCGTCAGAACAGAGAGATATATTGCCGCTGCAGTTCAGATACCGTAAAGATAACGATCAGTTATCTTATTGGTAGTTATGTGACGTCGATGAGGAAGCAGCAAGGGATTTAGCATTTCTATAGAGATGTAGGGAATAGCAAATAGATCCCTGCCAAGGGCAGATAACTCCGTATATGTATAACTTTATTTCTATTGATATTCGGACCATCCTCATCTTGGTTGTTTTTCATACAACGTTTCGGCCATTGCACTCTACAGCCTTCGTCAGGTATCATCTGGTAGATGAGGATGGTCCGAATATCAATAGAAATAATAATAATACCTCATCTAAAAAATTCTGAGATATACTATGTATAATTTTCTCCTACTGGAAAAGGTGGCCACTGCACATTCATTGTTATAAATTCATCTTATAAGTCATGTCTGGATTACCATTGTGTTGAATGCGTTAAAAGGCATCTGGCTTTTTATGGATGGTGAATTTCGAGGAGTTCGAGGTGTCAATTCGGTTCAACACTTTTAAAAAACTGATACAACATTTATTTTGTATTATTTTATCTTCATTTGTATATTCAGAAATTTCAAGCTATATCCTATTAAACCATCAGTTCAAACAAGACAATAGAAAAATAGACCGCTTATCTATAAACATTCAAATACGTATATCCATCTAAATGACATTCCGACAACAGGATTATTTAAAGAATTAAAATTTTGACACACAGTGCTAAAAAGATTTGCTGCCACTGATTTACGTTCATTATTATAAACTCAATGTTGCGTAATTAAATTCATTGTTATATTCAACTTTGCATTTAAAAGAAAAATATTTAAAATGTGCTGAAGGTGTTGAATACGTCTCATGTCTGGCGTGTTGAGGCAACCATTTTGTTGAAGCTGATGAATATCTTACAAGTCATGTCTGGATAACCATTGTGTTAAATGTGTTAAATAGCGTCTGACAATTTGGTTTAACAGTTTTAAAAGACTGATACAATATCAGTATGGCTGGTTGCTTGGTATTGTGCATCAGGACTCTCCTTTGACGTGTACTTAGCAACACAAAACGAAAGTTGCCAAGAAATAGGGAAATACGAATAACGAATGGTTTATTATCATTTGTACAAAAACGTGCGTAAATTAAGAAAATTCGATAGAAGCCGGCACAAAGGTTGTGTGTGCCCTACTCAAGAGTTGAAATCTGCGCCCCAGTTGTACTGTAGCGACGAAAGTAAACAGTTCTTAAAACGGGGAAAATTCATGTTAAGACCAAGTTTCAAATCGGTTGACAGTATTTGTAAGGAAACAAGTGACCTGAACTTTCCGGAATTTTATTTTTGTTTATATTTCCTATGAATATAAATAAATTCTTTATAGTTAAAAAAAATAGTTGAATATCCTTTTGACCAAAATATTTGTTCTCATAATTGCATTTAATGTGATTATTTAAGGATCACATAGAATGGATCACAGTTGAAGCCAATGAAAGATATCGACTCAGCCTGGCCAAAGCAATTGAAATTCGCCGTTTTCATGTCGCAGTCATTTTAAATAGCAAGGCAGGTAGCCGAGGAATGACCTGGTCAGAATGCATCTTTACCCAGACTGGATGTAAGTAATGTTTTTAGATGTATATTGCACTCGTATATAAATACAAAATATTACCTGAAAGTTTATGAAAACAATTCAATTAAATATAGACATCTCTGATTTTTCATGAATAAAACTGATGTTTTCTCATATCAAATAAACGAAATTCGTTTTTACCAAATTCTGTTGTCTTATTGTTCTAAAATTATTAACATTCAGAAAATACGAAAAAAAATTTAAAAATCAGAAGAAAAATAAATATCGTCCGGAGTTTGCATTTTTTTAATTTGCAATAGATACATGTGTACTGAAATATATATTGTGTATTTAGGGTTGCATCCCTTCTTTAAAACACCTGTTTCTAGCAAGTTTTTCTTGTTTTCTGATGTTTTTTTTTTCTTATAGTCCGTTCTGAAACTGAAATGTCGTAAGTAACACGAGAGAGCATTAATTCTGTTAAGATGTGGTAAACACACGGCGACGATAAGAAAAATGAAAAAGACCAGAGGTGGTCGAAAGTACTCGGGATAAATAAAGATAATACCAAATGAATTTTGGAAAATTCTTACACTCAGAAAAAAAAAACATCAGGAAACTAGATGAAAGAGCATAGTAAAATGTCTATACTTTTTGATAATACGTGTTTGGAATATATGTTTGTATAACTTATCCATATGTGAATAATCCCATCATTTGTTACGGGTTCTTTCATCATCATCATCATCAGCAGCAGCAGCAGCTTTTAGGCATCCGACGTTGAAATAGACCTTCCCCAAGATTCGCCAAACCTTTCTCTCACAACGTCGCTCGCTGGCTAGTACTTTCTGAACTTGTCTGAATCGTCACTCTATGTCATTTTCAGCTGGCGACAGTTTTGCATTTTATCTCGAGTCGTGATGTCCAGCATTCTTTCAACATGACCAGCCCATAACCATTTGAGTTTTCTAATGTATTCTATGATATCTCTGACTCCTCTTTTTTTTAATGTACTGTGCTGTCTTGCGTTCTTTCCATGTGATGTTGAGCATGATTCTCTTATGTGCACGTTGCATGGTTCTCTGTTTGAAGGTCAATCTTTTGGTTAGGTTCCATATTTCAGCTCCACAGATGACTATCGAGAGATTGTATACTCTTCTTTTTAGCACTGATGAGGTTTCCTTGTTTTTGAAGGTTGAGCTTGCTCTATCCAAAGCTTGCCAACTAATCATTTTACGGTACTATACGAGTTTGATATCATTAATCTCAATGTTCTAATTGCAGCATTAGTTTACAGGATTCTGTATAATTTGTTTTTATAAAATGAATAATTTAAAATTGGTTTTATACCTGGGAATTATGGAAAGAGTATGAGCTTACAAAGACTTTTTTAGAATCTGTAAGATGAGATTTTCAAGGGAGTCTGATCCGTGAATTGTATTGAATTGTAGATGAAGTTTGTAATTATGTACATCTAAATATGTTATTAAGAATTTTGTATTTGTTTTGAAGTTGATGTCTAAATAATGTGTATAGTTGGAGATGCCCATAGAGGCATAATAAAATAATTGATAAATATTTCTGTTCTGTTATTGAATTGCTTTGTTCTGTTGTTCCAGATATAAATGATCTGCAAGTGACATTCCTAATCACTACATTCTCTGAGAAAATGTTTGTGCAGTGGTATCCAGTAGGATGTAAAATTAGTGTTATTCCTTTGGTATACCAAGTAGCTTACACAAGACAAACCGCAAAGCACCAACAGAATCCTTGTGAATCAGGTAATTCTTTTTTTTTTCATTATCCATTACTCAATCATTCAATTATACAAGTTAAATACTTTTTACTTTGATAATGGTATAAGTGGGAATGAATCTCTAAAGCACTGTAGTATCTGAAGAAAACTCATGGGAGTTGCCTAAAATTATTATTATTATCATCATTATGCAATCTCGCACCAGTTGCCTGGTGGTTACCGCTGGAGTTTGAGTGACAGCAAGTCTCCTCAAGTCTCCAGCTCTCCTCTCCTCATTCTCATAGTCCACAGTAATACTGCAGATCAAAGTTTCACACCAGTTGCCCGGTGGTCATTGCTGAAGGCTGGGTGACAATATGTCTCCTCAGGTCTTCAGCCAACATCTCTTCTCTCCTTTGCCTATCATGCTAGTGCAGTGGTGGACATTTCCGCTTTCATTTCCCTTCCTCTGTTAGGCCACTGCCAACATTTAGTGTTGCAGACTTTATGTTTTTAGCACTTTCCTCAAATTCATACAGTTCCTAGCAGTGCTGTGGTCTGTACAGTCTCAATCCTTTTTTTTTATTCTGAGCTCCTCCAGTCCCGCCCTCAGTATTTTGGGGACAGTTCCCAGTGCACCTACAATGGCTGGCACTACCCTGACTTTCATGATCCACATCTTCAGTTCTCTCGCTACATCCTGGTATTTTTCCACTTTTTCACTCTCCTTCCTCTTTATTCTATGGTCTGCATGTACAGCCACGTCTATTATTTGACAGGTCTTCCTCTTCTTGTCTACGATTACCAAGTTCGTTCTTCTTGCCTGGATGAGGGGGTCGGTTTGGATGTGAATCGTGGTGCCTAGCGGTTGTCTGACATTTTCGCAACATGGCCAGCCCAGTGCCACTTGATTTTTCTAATGGTTTCTATAATTTTTCTAACTCACGATTTTTCTCTTATGTTCTATGCTGTCTTGTGATCTCTCTATCTGATGTTGATTTCTACATGTGCACATTGTATGGTTCTCAGCTTGACGGTAAATCTTTTGGTTGGGTCCCACGTTTCAGCTCCATAAGGGACAATTGGGAAGATGCATTCGTTGTTCTGATTTAAGTTTTAGGATATCCCAGCGGTGGTTAATTATTTGAGATAATGGGAGAGAATGTTATTAAACGTCGTAGTAAGAAGTTTTTGAACAGATCAATCCTTATTAACTAGTTTTAGAGTGTCACCTCTATGGACTATTATCGCTCTGTTTATTTGATCTTTCACCACATTTTATCGGTAATCACGTGTTATAAAATGTTGTATAAGTTTATCACTATTTTTATTTGGTTCTTCATTCTGAAGAATCCTACTGTGTCTGATGTTTTGTGAGTAAAGGAGTCTCGGATTTACCGTTTGTGTACAACGTTCTGACGTCTTTTTCTTTTTTACTTATTTTAGAATTTTCATTATTCTTTTTATTATTAAACGACCGTAGCCACCAAAAGTGGCGAAGGGTCAAACCCTTTCTGACATGTACGTATGTTTGTGTGCTTGTTTATGTGTTAGGGTGTTACAGCGCTCCTGTTTTTGTTTTTTTTTAGTTTTTTTTTTGTTTGCTTGTTTTTTTACTCTATTTTAGATGTTTTCCAGTGGGAAACACTGGTGATGTTATAAATGGAATTTATTCTGACCATATTTATTCTTCGATGGAATTTTACATAATATCAACTTTTTAGACAAAGGTTGTTCTTGTTACCTACTCTAGCACCAAGCACCTCAATTTATTGTCGTAAAAGTCAAAAAGCAGGTGGAGGGGATCCCCTTTTCCACGGGAAAATCGGAATAATTCGTGCAAAATCGCGTGAATTTTGAGGCAAAGCAAGCTCTCAGTCCCACCTCAACCAAACAGTTCCCAAATACCAATGGCGCTATTACAATGGTTTTGAAACTTTGAAAACTCAAGGACTCCTTTTATAAAAGGAATATTCTGGCAGACCCCTATTTTCATCACTTCATCTTCAGACCAATTAATCAACTGATAAACATTTTTCACCTTTAAAAATCATATTCATTTAAAATGGATTACATTTATTCGAATTCTGATACATCGTACAGGTCTGTGTGCAATTTTTACGTTTTTTATGGTAGAGAAATCAATGATGTTGCTTCTCTGCCAGAATATTCACAACGTCAGGTTTAGAGGAAACACTTTTGCAGAACCCCAAACATTATTTGACGGACCCCCAGTGGTATGCTGACCCAAGTTTCGAAACCATTGCTCTATTACATCTAATAGTTTTACAATTCTAATTTCAGGTTCCCTTGTGAACGTCTCCATTTCTCAGACAAATGTTGAACTGAAAAATCTCACAAGTAATGAATTCTACTATGTCTGCATGAGGCTTGTAACGGTCATCGGACCAACACCGTTCTCAAAACCATATCTTGGAATGACCGATAGACTTCGTAAGTAAAGAAAAATCTTTCATTATAGTTTTGCAATGCAATTGCCAATGAGAGCTACTGAGATTCGGTATTGCTGAGCGCATCGGGGATCTATTGACCCAGTCGTGAGGAGGCAATTCTCGGGTCAGGTTCGTCTTGGCGTCTTTGCGACTTCGGTTGCAGCAGCTGCAGCAATTTTTTATGGGCGCTCCACTTTCCAACATTAAACTCGACCTTGTGTCACATCTCGCTCTCGTGGGAGCATGAGTAAATAGGATACATTGATTTTTTTTAATACATACATACATGCATACATACATACATACATAAATACATACATGCATTTATACATGCATACATAAATACATATATCTATACATACGTACATGCATGCATAAATACATACATATATTTATACATACATACATGCATTTATACATGGATACATAAATACATACATACTTACATTTATACATACATAAATGTATTCATACAAGACATTTTGTTGCTGTCGATGAAGGCAGAGAAAGCAATGATTTTCCCGTGGCAGTTAACGAGATATTTCATTGATATGATGTCACAGAAAAATCTATCAGTCCTAAGTTGTTAATGGATACTAAAAAGAAATCATCTATTTTATTTATTTATTTATTTTTGCTAACGACCCTCTTTAGTCTACAGGTGAAATTTTATAAGAACTCACCATCGCAGTGAACAACTGTAGCATCAAAATTGGAAGTCATGTAAAAAAATTCCTTCGAAAAATATCATATCTTCAATAGAGTAAAAAGACATCTAAAAACATCTAGATTCTTGAGAATTTAGAAGCTATTTTTTTTTTAAGTCAAAATAAGGTCAAAATGCCTTCTTCAAAAAATGCGTTTTAGAAGCGGTCTATTGGAGTGTTGATGCTAATTTTTAGGTCTGTAGACAAAACGGTACGGGCAGGAGCATTACAACAGACACACATATAAATACACAAATATAAGGACATAGAATGATGGCTACAATTGATTTCTTGGTTATTACTATTTATCGGACACACACACACACAATACATATATAAATATACTTTTTCTAGTCTCGCTTTTTAATCTCATTCAGCGTTTATGGATTCAAGCTCTTACTGTTAGATGAAAGTAACAAAGTTTGATTCAAGTATGCACTGTCTCGACAATACCTTTCAAATGCACGCAAAAATGGCCAGGGAATTCCTTGCACATGTCTTTGGTTTTGCCCCCAACATGACATCACTGAAGGGTGGCTAGATCTGACCCAAATCAGGGTGGTTAGTTTTGACTTCAGAGTACCTGGTTGTTGTATGTCTCATTAGAGGCTGTATGTGGGATATTGACAAGCATTTATAGTTATACAAACACACGCACAGAAAATGTATTTTTAGAAAAGATGAACTTATATCAATGGTTTCGAGACTGGGGTCCGCGGACCACTGAGGGTCCATCATATGATGCTCGAGGTCTACAACAATGTTCCTTCTAAACTTGAAATCGCAAATCTTGTGAAAGGGAAATAGCGTCATCTCCCAACAATCATAAAACATAATAATTGCACACAGACCAGTGTCATATATCAGAATTTGAATAAGTGTAATCCATTTCAACTGAATAATACATTAAAGGTAAAAAAATATTTTTTCATAGTAGTTAATCAATCAGTTTAAAAACTAAAAGTTAAAAATAGGGGTCTGCCAGAATATTTATTTATGGAAGGTTTCTTTCAGTTTCCAAAGTTTCGAAACCATTGACATGTATTGACTGGTCTGTTTGTCAATGTATTTTTTATAATCTTCTAGCAGGAACTGTTAAACCATGGGTTTATCCTGTCAATATTTCAACTAGACAAGGTAAGTAATTCTGTTTTGTTTTCTTATATACTGCTCGTCCTCACTGGAGGCTCTGTGCAGAAACTGACTCCAATATATATATATATATATATATATATATATATATATATATATATATATATATATGGACCCATTATTGATAATATCTCCAAACTTAGTCTTTAATCTCTTTCCTTATTTCTTGTAGTCAAACTTTAAAACTGGAATTGACTTCATTTTATTAATCATAACAAGAGCAACAACAAGAACAATTCTCACCAAAATCAGTAGTAAAAATCGATAGTATATTTAAATAATTTCAGGTTTGCCTAATACCCGAGAGTAATTTTTTCCTTTGAAACTTTCGTAAGCTGAAATGGTGTAAAGCAACTAAGCAATTTGTATGGTTGAAAGATTTAAGCGTTTCCAGGCACTTAAAATAACCTTGTATGAGAATTTTGCTATGATTGACAGTGCCGTACATGTTGCAGAAAAGTATGACTTTAATTTCGAAACTGCACAAAGATTGAGGGCAAGTTTTCAGGATATTTTGAGCGTCTACAAGGAACTGTTGTCGGAAAATGTGTGAGAAGTTGACAAGCATACTGCCAAATTCGTAGCGTTCTATGTCAGCCGCAGCAGACGACAGACATTGACCCCCAACATCGAGGCAGTTACACATAGAAGAAGGTTATTTGGGGCGTCTGGAAACACTCATTAACTTTTACCACATAGAATAATAGAAACTGCCCCTTTACTTACGGCCATTTTGAATACAAGGGCAAACCTGTACAAAGGTAGCTCTTTTTGTAAAAGCGAAATTGCGTAAAACGACCCATCAAAAACCTGTATTCACTCAAAATCATTATGTTAAAAAGAAGGTATAGAGATTTCAGTTCATCTGTTGGTCTTTCAAAAAGACTAAAAAATTAACTCGCTGTCAATAATTGAACGAGCGTGGCGTCAAAATTGGAAATTATGTAAAAGAAATTCCATCAAAGAAAAAATATGATCAGAATAAATTCTGTTATGACATCAGTAGCTTTTTCCACTGGAAAAATCTACAATAGAGAGAAAAAAAATTTAAAGAAAACATCAACATAAGGTCCAAAAAGTTCAAAAAAGCTTTTAAAAAACGGGGTCTATTCGAGTGCTAGTGCCAATTTTCAAGTCTGTAGACAAAACTGGACCACTAGAATACACAAATACATACACATTTAAAAAGGGGTAAAACCTTTCGCCACCTACGGTGGCTACGGTTGTACAATAAAGAAAATAATTTTCCAGACATAGAATAGTTGTTTTTTTTGGAAATGATTTTTGAAAATGACATTTTTATTTTTACTTGTGTTTTATTTCAATCCAATCAAGAGCTATATTTCAAAACAATAAACTTATACAGAAGAAGTGATTCAAACTTGTCCACGAAGTCGTGTCCGTAACTTGAAGAAGAATCATTAACAAACCAACTTTTATTTAAGATACTTTGAACTCTTCTTCAATGTAGTCACAATGTTCCAGCTGATTCATTTTTACAACCCTCTTCAGGTGTAAAATGTAATGAAATTTTCTGTTTTATACCGTGTCTTGCTTTGAGCCATCAGAAGATAAAGGGGAACTCACCTTACTGATATCACATTTAATTCCTGAAGAAGGCCGTAAGAATGAACCAGCCGAAATGTTGTGACTAAATCGAAGAAGAAAAAAACAGTTCAACGGCCCCGAAAGGTTGGTATGTCCACGAAGTGATTTTTTGTTCTAAAATACTTGCAGATTCTGTAAAGGTGACGAAAAGACAATATCATTCTTTCAATCAACTTCATTGATAATTCCAATCTTATATCTATCATTCTCTTGAATTTATTCGCTTACACTTTTCAATGATTTAATTAATCTTTCATGTCATAAAGTTAAAAGCTCAATAATATTTCCTAATTATTTCAGGCGCAATTATCATAAGTCTCACGAGCATCTTTGCAGTAATACTGATTTTAATTTGTCTTCGGTAGGTAATTCTCAAAACTTCTTTTATTTACTTATGGTACAAATAATGCAAAATAAACTTATGTCAATAAAATAATAGAAAAAAATGATGAGTTCATTGACCCGGAGTATTTTGATGATAAGCAACAATGATGAGATGGAATATAGCTAATAATAAAATGATATAAATAATGAAGACTGTATCAACCCAAAGTGTTCTGCGAATGATAAGAGGACACTTTTCAAAACCTATGACGTTGTTTATGCAATTTTTGAGAACATCTGGCAACATTTTTTCACAATTAGTTTTTGTGATAAAATCATTTGATTCTAATTGATTTTTCAAGCTAATCCTTGCTTCTAAAACGTCTGTAACGAAAACAGATAAGCATTGCATCAAAAACAAAACGAAAACGGTTGTCCGAGAAGCATTATACCCCATTGGAAAATGAAGAACTTATAAATGTATGAAGTATGTTCATCAGTAACAGATACTGTATCTTTTTTCTCTTTCATGTACTTTATCTTTATCGAAAAAAGAAGGGAATAAGTTGATGTAGCGTGACGTAAAAAAAAAAGAAAGAAAATATTTCTCTTTCTTCGCCCACTTTCTCTATCCTTCCTTTCTTTCTACCCTTCGCAAATTTCGTCTGAATGAGAAAAAAAGAAATGGCATTCAGACCAAATTTGTGTTGGCGTTTGTGAGTGGTGAGGAACTCTACAGAAAATGGTGGACGTCTTGAAATTTTGATTGTCGGTATCGGATTTTGAGTATTTAATTGACAATAAACAAAATGGGTCAACAGAAACATTCTATATAATTAATTTAACAAGCAGCACATTCTGTAGGTGCACAGAGAAACGTGTAAATGTTTCTATAGGTGTGCTATTCCAAAATAGCACTCCCTTAAGCTCATAGAAAAACTGTCGATAATTTCATTCCTACTCTGCATTGTTTTTCAGATACGATTTGACCTGGTTCCCAAGAATCTACTCATTCCGATAGACTGTAATGTCATAGTTTTTTAAACTAATCAATTTGGTCCTACATGAAATCCAGGTTGTGATTTCTTTTTACTATTGAATACCTGCGAAGAGTCATTTGATATTGGATATTCATAGTACTCTATTCATATTACATATCAGTGAAGTTGGGGCACTTCAGTGGCAATAGTTGTATCATTACTGACGATGTCAAGATTTTTTATGTTGAGATTTCAGCACAGTATTTTAACAGAGTTGGTAAAGGAAAAAAACAATAAAAAGATGAATGTGGTCATGTCAGAATTTATTGCCATTGGTCAAAAACAGTTGTCGTGAGGGTTAAGGTCGTTCTTCATTCAATAAATACGTTTTGTTTTGTCTCTATCGAAATGATCGTATTTTTTCTTTTCTTTTGATATTAAAAGATTCATAAAAAGTTATCTGCCCCATTTACACTTCTTGTGAGGTTCCCTATTTAAAATAAGATCAGTTTTAAGATAAATTAGTCCCCATTCCTAATTGTAGTTGCTCTTTCAATTTTAGTTGAAATTAATTACAAAAATAAGTGTTAGTTTTAGCTACAAAATCCTAAATCTAGCCCCCATTTGGAAAAAGTCACTTCCTCCATCTACTCCTTATGAAAGCCCTGAACGTATGTGTTCATTCGCTGATTTGCGCCGGTTTCATTAACTGGTTAACTTCTTCCTTTCTCTTCCTTTCTTTTTCTTTAAACTCACGACCTGACACGTATTTCGTGTGTAATATCAATGTATTAATAATACCAATTCATTATTAATACCAATGTAACAATAATCTTGCTATCATTATTATATTGGTATTATTGATACATCGGTATTATTGATATTTCATTGTTATCGATATATTGGCATTATCGATATAAGTACATTTCTTCTTTTATTCAGATAAACTGGTTTTGTCGGTACTTTTTTAAGCAAAGGAAAACTGTTGTTTGTTATTTTCCCTTCTTCTTTTTCTTCTTTTTTTCTCCTTTTTTTCTTCTTCTTTCGCGTCTTTCATCTCCTCCTCCTTTTTCTTCCCCCTTCAGACTTCTTCTTTCTACTTTTCTACCTCCCCTGTTTTCCTTCCTTTCTTCTTTGCCGTCGTCTTTTTATCTTTCTTCATTCAACCACTTTTTGTTTTCTTCACCCGCTTCTCCTCTTTCTTCTCTTCCTTTCCCTTTTTCTTCTTCTTTTTTCTTATTCGTCTTCTTTTTCTCTTCTTTTGTCTTCTCCTTCCTTCTTTCTTCTCCCTTTTTCTCCTCCCCCTGTCTTCAACCCCTCTCTTCCTCGTCTTCCTCTCGTTTCCCTTCCTTCTTTATCTCCTCTAACGAGGTAATGTTCTCTCTCTCTCTCTCTCTTACACAGATATCTACGAAAATGGTGTTATTTCTCAGTCGAGGTAGATATTCCAGAAATAGTAAGTCACTTTTATGGAAATTCTCCATTTTTTCTCTGATCCTAGTTGGTAGAGCGTAGTAAAATGGGACTTGCCCTTACCTCTTTGTTAGAGAATAACTGTAATTGTTTTTATACATGAAAAAAAATATATTGTCCCTGAACCTGATGGAGGGGGTTTTCTCGAGTCTTTGCGAAGTCCTTTCTCCAAACTGGTGCCGATCCAGCACCGAGCATCTTGGTTGAAGTAGCAAGAGTTGTTTCATGATGTTTAGATAAAACCAGTGACAACAGAGAGGTTTATGGGGAGAGGCTGGAGTGCCCGTTGTAGGGGGTGGAGACTGTGAAGGACTGGATCAGAAGTGGGTTGGGCTACAACAAGAGAGCTGTGGTGGTTATTCTCACACACCATATCACCATCGTGTCTCTCTAAATGGGTTGTGTTTCTCATTCAAGGTAGACCATGGAGTTGCTGAACAATGACAGCATTAAAAGAGCATCAACGAGCTCAGCAACAGTATAACAACTTCTGTAGTTGCCGGTATGTTTAAGCCAAAGAACTCACAAACAATAGGCAAAGTCACAAAAGAAACCAAGAATCTCATGGAAAAATGCAATAACCTAAAGCCACCACCACCACCAAGAAAAAAGATAGAAGCAACAGAGCTGAGCAAAACCATCCAAAAACGAAGAAAAGATAAAAGAAGATACACGACAGCAGTCATTGAAAGCATTCTTGAAGAAGGTTATGGCTTCAAACCTATTGGAAAAAGCTGATAACTAGTGTGCTCGAAGCGAATGGAAAACCAGACAACGAATAGGGACTGAATTGTCGAATGTTCTCAAAACAATTTTTTTTTTCTTACAAAAACCTCTATTCCACCAAATAAAGACAGCAGAAAAAGTGAACAGGAAACACAATGTGAGAGCAATCAATTCGGGGATTGCCCAGAAGTTACTCCACAGGAAGTGAAGCAAACCATCAAACAAATAAAGAAAGGAAAAACCCTTGGATCCGATAACATCGCCATCGACCTACTCAAAAAAGCTGGAAAAATCATCACGAGAAAACTAGCCACCCTATTCAACTAATGCCTCAAACAAAGTAAAGTCCCAGAAAAGTGAAACACTGCAATCATAATGCTGTTATGCAAAAAAAGGAAACCTTAAAAACTTCAACAACTACAAGCCAATAAGCCAATTCAACTGCATATACCAACTCTTTATCAAAGTAATCACCGACAAAGAGACAAAGCAGCAGAATATAGAAAGCCATTAGCTGTAACATTTGTTGATTTTAAAAAGGCCTTCAATTCAGTAGCAATCCTGAAAGTCATTGACGCAATAATACTACAAGATGTAGCACAGCAACATATCTACTGACACAGCAGTTCCTTCATCAGGCTACATAAAGACTCTGAGCCCTTTTAACTAGAAAATAGGAGTGAAACAAGGTGATATCAGTTCACCCAAACTCTTCACAGCCTGCCTTGAAATGATCTTCTGGAACCTAGAAAGGGAAAACAAAGAATCATGTTATGATAGCACATCATATTTGGGTAATCTACTTTACAGTAGGATCACTCTGTTGCTGATATTCAGTCTACGACTATTCACTTGAACAATATATGTGTGGTCTCTCAGATCCTTCTTGTAAAAAATACATCGGGGTCTATCTAATTTCAAAACAAGTATAATTCTAAGCATTTTCTGTTAAATCCCCTCTCCATGATAGGCATATTGAATTTGAATAAATATTAGATTTAAAATGAATTTAAATTTAGTGGCTAAATTTACGTGTTGTTTTGTTTTTTCTCATCTACAGATGAAAGACGACGAATATCCAATGAATGAAGAAATAGTACATGAATAACCTGGAACCAAACAAAGAGAAGAAAGATGGGTGCCAGACTAAATTTGAAAAAAAGATTCCATCTTGGATGTCTCAAGGTTCCTAGTGCCTGAATTAAAATGTCTCAGTAGTCTTCAAAAATGTCTACAGGATATATATATATATATATATATATATATATATATATATATATAGCTATGTGTGTCTCTGTGTGTGTGTGTGTGTGAGAGAGAGTGTGTGTGTGTGTTTGTGTGATTGTAGAGAGAGACAGAGACAGAGGGAGAAAGAGACAGAGAGAAAATGGGGTTGCTGCAGCAACCTCACGTTACTCTACCCCACGGCCGCCGGTAATACAAACGTCAATATAACTTTTCCAACGACAAATTCCGATTTTGTTTATTCACGATCTATATCTTCTCTATTTGTTTCATTCAACATAACGACTATTCATTAAGAAATAGATATATGATCGATATATATATATATATATATATATATATATATATATATATATATATATATATATTAGTCTTTCAATCTCGAAAGGCTAATTCTCTGGCAACTAGAGAACTGTCATTGAAATCAGCTCATTTGAAAAAGTTGTCATGTCAATATTATAATTGTAATAAATGATTCTGAAGTAAGGCCCATCCCTCTTTTGGTAGCCCAGGGAATGTTTTAAAATCACCCCCTCCCACCAGAATGAAGAGAGGGAAAAAAGGAGGAAGAAAAAGAATGAGAGAAATGAGAAAAAAAAGGAGAACCATGAGAATGACAAAAGGGAGAAGGGGAATGCGAAGAAGTGCGATTGGAGGAGAACAAGAAGCGGAAGTCCACGAAGAAGTCAAAGGTTAAAATGATAATAACAAATAAGTTTATTGTTATTTAAATGAACAATCTGTCTTTGCTTGGATCATCATGAAAATGACTGGTCCATCAATGAAAATGGGGGTGTTGGGTACAGAGGGGTACGGCCAGTACGTACTTCTTAATTTCCAGTTTTTCACGTAGGCCTCGAAACGACCCTGGAATTGGCCAATTTTCTTCTATATTTCCCAGCAGTGGCTTAAGATGTCCTGCACCCCCAGGTGCACAGATCCACTACGCCCACCCTTGATGGTTTACCCTGTAATCCCCAAGCATTTTCAACATTTTCATTCATAGAGCACTTGATCTAATGTACATTTATATAAATTATTACCCATCCATTTTATATAAACAAAAAGTAGCTACTGAGGGAAATGACGCCTTAGTTCACTTCAAATTACTATCCTTGGGATCCTACCCACTTTTCAAAAAAATCAGCAATGTTTTTGCTTTTGTATTTTTTGCAATTGCCATTAGCTGCCTAGTCATTTTGTCCTTGAGTTTATTCATGGTCTGAAATCACTTTTGAGAAAGCCATAAGTCACATGGAGCCAAATCTGCTCCGTAGGGAGATCTGGCATACCATTACTCACTGCTGACTGGGTAACCCAAAGGGACAGTTTCTGTTCACGCATGTGCAGTAAAGTCCCTTCTGATTTGTTACCAAGATACATTCTGCCCATGCAACAGGTTCTCGAGATGTGTAAAATCTCGAGACAGACATACCTTACCCACATGCGACGCAAAATCCACACAGCATACGCATCGGTAGTTATTATAATCGTTTGTACCCATAGGCGCAGGAGTCAGATAGGGAACTCTTAACCAAAAGATTTCCCATACGCCTATGTTTGTACCTGTGCAATACATATACTTTTTTTTATCTCTTATCATTTTGTAACAAAAAAAATTGAATATCCTTGTAATGTATATCAATAAAGTATTTTACAGGATTAAAAGAATTTTACTGTTTTTATTTCATCATAGTTATTTTTAGATTGAATAATATAGATGTATCCTGTTTCTTTGTATACAAGACTTTTAATGTACAAGACGAATATTACATTTCATGGTGAAATGGGTGCAACAAGGTTGGCAGCTGAAAGGTAAACTCCACTTCAGCTACAATTTCGGCTGAAGATGATTACAGCAACTTTTGTATTGTATATATAATAAATAAGATATATATATATATATATATATATATATATCTGTGTGTGTCTGTGTGTATGTGTGTTTATTTACTTGTATAAACCCTTCTGTAAGATAAGTTTTGTAGATACGTGAGACTTCTTTATTAAAAAGTGTAATTGCTTACATACGTTTCACTAGTGCTGGGCTTCCTCAGAGCTTTGAAAGTGAGGGTCTATTACTGTATATTAGAGGGAAAGATGCGTCTTTAAACAAGTGGATGTTTTTTTTAGTAGATAAGGTTGTTTGGGGATGATGAGGTAGGTATCGGATAGGTTAAAGGTTTTTTTTGGGGGGGGGGTATCAGGAAAATCATGGGCTCTTGAAGAGGTCTATAAACATTGGTGTACAAGAGGAAAAGGCGTATTCACATAGTCAACTTTTCTACAATCCTGTCGGATCTACGTATTTTCTCCTTACACACACACACACACACACACACACACACACACACACACACATATATTACTTGTTTGTTGATCACCCTTTTTTCAACTTTTTATTTGATCATTCCCTACACCGCATACTGGCAAAAGATATTGGTCACGTGACGGTTTCCATTGGATGAAGGGTGGTGGACAGTCTGCGTCGCGCCTGACATTAATTTGTTCGCCTCCTGGGGGTCACACTGGAAGGCTTATCCAAATCAACTCAGATATACCTGGAGCAGTGGGGAGTGGAAGACAATTATTTATGATAAAACCATTGACTGTCGCTAAAATAGGAAATCACAGTAGCAGTTCACTATAACCCTAGAAATCGATTTTTTTTCCTTTGTTCTTCAAAGGACTTACCGAATTAAAGAGTTGCCTGATTGACTGGTAACAATGCCTACGGTACCACAAAACTAGAGTTGATGCGTACAGGTCCAAAATTATTTGTAAGTGTAAATCAAACCGTCCGGAAAACCGAACAAAAACTTGGAGACTAGATTTAGGAAATGGAAATTAATCCGTCATCATCATCATCATCATCATCATCATCAGTCTTTTAGCGTCCGTCGTTGGACATAGACCTTCCCCAGGATTTGCCACACTTCTCTATCATGGGCGTCACGGAGCCAGTACTTCCTGAACTTGTCTAGCTCATCTCACCATCTAACATTTTGCCGGTTTCGGTTGCGCATATGGTCTCGGGGAATCCATGTTGTGAGTCGTGATGTCCATTGATTGTCAGCCATTCTTGCAACATGGCCAGCCCACCGCCATTTGAGATTTTTTATGGATTCTATGATGTCTCTAACTCTTGTCTTTTCCCGGATGTGCTGTGCTGTTTTGTGGTCTCTCCATGTGAGGCCCAGCATTATTCTTTCATGTGCACGTTGCATGGTTCTCAGCTTACGGGTCTGTTTTTTGGTTAAGTTCCATGTTTCAGCTCCATAAGTGACTATTGGGAGGATGCATTGGTTATACACCCTTCTCTTTAGGATTAATGGGATCTTATTATTTTTGAAGGTTGAGCTAGCTCTGCCAAAGGTTTGCCATCCTAGTGTGATTCTTCGCTTGATTTCTTCTTCTTTTGAGGGTCTCATGGAGATTCGTTGCCCTAGGTAGATGTAGTGGTCTACTTTCTCGAG
The DNA here is from genome assembly GCA_963457665.1 of Thysanoteuthis rhombus. Taxonomy (NCBI): domain Eukaryota; kingdom Metazoa; phylum Mollusca; class Cephalopoda; order Oegopsida; family Thysanoteuthidae; genus Thysanoteuthis; species Thysanoteuthis major. The sequence goes on from OY735232.1 coordinate 28,038,247, forward strand.
TTCTGTGTCCTCGATCTCAATTTTAGTGTTCTTATCTCCAATGTGGTTGTTGCACATGATCTTCGTCTTGCTGAAGTTCATGTGTAGGCCGACTTTCTTGCTCTCTTCATTTAGTTCATCTATCATTAGTTGGAGGTCGTGTAGGTTCTCTGCGAAAAGGGCTATGTCGTCTGCGAATCTGAGGTTGCTCAGATACTCGCCGTCTATTTTAATTTCTTTGCTCTCCCAGTCTAGCCTTCTGAAGATCATCTCGAGGCAGGCTGTGAAGAGTTTAGGTGAGCTGGTATCACCTTGTCTTACTCCTTTCTGGAGCTGGAAGGGGTCCGAGTCTTTATGTAGCCTGATAAATGAGCTGCTGTGATTGTATATATGTTTCAACACTTCAACATATACTGGATCTACACCTTGCCGACTGATGGCCTCCATGACCTTAGGGATTTCTACTGAGTCGAATGCCTTTTTGAAGTCGATAAATGCTACGGCAAGTGGTAGTTTATACTTTGCTGCTTTTTCTTTCAGTTGATTTATCGAGTGCAGGTGGTCCATGGTCGAGTAGCTTCTTCTAAAGCCAGCCTGTTCACGTGGCTGGTTTTCATCGAGTGTTTTTGTGATTCGGTTGGTGATGATCTTTATGAAAAGTTTATATACACAGTTGAGTAGGCTTATAGGCCTATAGTTGTTGAGGTCTTTCGGGTTTCCTTTTTTATATAAAAGCATTATGATAGCAGTATTCCAATCGTCTGGGACTTTACTGTGTTTTAGACACAGGTTGAAGAGGACAGCCAGTTTCCTAGTGATGATTTTACCTGCTTTTCGGAGTAGGTCGATGGTGATGTTGTCTGGTCCAGGGGCAGTTCCTTTCTTCGTCTGTTTAATGGCTTCCTTCACCTCCCACGGGGTTACTTTTGGGAAGTCCTCCAGTTGTTTGTCCGTGTCTTGCGTATCTTGCTCATTGTTTTGCAGTCCTTGTTTGGACGAATAAAGTTTTTGGTAGAATTCTTTGGCACGTTCGACAATCCTGTCTCTGTCTGTTGTTAGGTTTCCATTTTCCTAATTAAGGCAATCGTAGGTACAAAGTTCAAAGAAAGAAAAATAGCTACACCCTTTGCTTGGTACCTATTTCTGGATATTTTTGTTTGATATCATATTTTTTAAACATGTCATCTGTCATTACGGGCATTATTACTAATTTAGTGCGTTTCCTCTTTTGCCAGTGCGAAAATCCAAGATTAAGCTTTTTACGATGATTATGTGATAATCACTTAGATTACATCATTATTTGAGATTCGGATATTCCTGTGTAGTGCCATACGTCATGATTAAGGCGCCTCTAAATGTAACATTCGGTGTCTAGCCTCACATTGAACTAGTTCAAAAAATTAGATGATTAATGTAGAGAAAATTCAAGGAAATGCACAAGAAGAGTGTACCTGATGACAATTTTTTTACTAGGGTAGGTGCACTCCTGTTATTTATCAACATGTGGATAAATAGGTCAGTTATTTGCCACAAGCCAAATAATGGGAAAAAATTTGCCGACAGAAAGAGCATTGGGGGTGGGGCCCTTCTCACGACCCCCCCCCCCTTCGTAGTCTCTGAAAATGTCCTTTTCTCTCTAATAATTCCTACTAAACCAAGGTGAGTGGAGCCTCCTCACATGTTATCAAATACTGTAGCGCCCCCTATACTTTTAGATAGGAATTAAATACGAAACCCTCTTTCTAGCTAGATATCGAAAATGTCACTTCCTATGACGACTCCTACAAAAGTCCTGCACGCACATGGTCTTTCGCCACTCCTCCTCCTCCTCCTCCTCTTCATCATCATCATCAGTCTTTCATCGTCTGTCGTTGGACATAGACCTTCCCCAGGATTCGCCACACTTCTCTATCATGGGAATCACGAAGCTAATATTTTCTGAATTTGTCTTGTTCACCTTTCCATCTAATATTCTGCCGGCCTCGGTTGCGCATGTGATCTCGGGGGATCCATGTCGCGAGTGGCGATGCCCATCAGTTGTCCGCCATTCTTGCAGCATGGCCAGCCCGCTGCCATTTGAGCTTTTTAATGGATTCTATGATGTCCCTGACTTTTGTCGTCTCCCGGATGTACCGTGCTGTTTTGTGGTCTCTCCATGTGCGGCCTAGCATAATTCTTTCATGTGGACGTTGCATGGTCCTCAATTTGCGAGTCAACCTAACCAAGAGACAGACACGCTACTCCTAGCCGGTTGCTTTTTTTGATGGGTTGATCCATCTATCCCCACGTTATAAGAACTCCCCCCTCCCAGCAACCTGGTGCAAGTTGAAATTGAACCAGATAAGTAGAACTAAAATTACCACATAATTCTCTCTATTTCACTCATTCAAAATTTATCAATTTATTTAATTTAAGTTTTATTTATTTATTTTATTTTTATTTTCATTTTCATTTTTTTTTTTTTTTTCAATCCACTCTCTGTGGACTTTAAGTAAGTAAAAAAACTTGATAATTAAGGGAGAGGAATGCCCGAGTGCGTATTACCCTAATGGATGAACAAAAACTTATAAAACCCTCTTAGACATGTTAGTACCCCACATCACAGAGCTTTAACCTATTATAGCCCATTATAGATGCACGTAGTTCAAAATAGGATGATAATTCGGTGGAGTCACCCAGGCAGGCTGCATGAATATCAAATAACAGAGGATTAAAATAGAATCGAATAAAATAAAATAAAATAAATGAATAAATAAAATAAAGATAAAATGAATGAATAAAGGAAAAAATAATTATTATAAATACCTTCCATATACCCCGATTGTCAACTTTTCAGATCGTTCACTCCACATCTTTTTTCCCTCTAACTTTCACCCTGTACAGTGCTACGTACACCTGGACCTCTCAGCTTGCCCACCAGGAGCAGATAGTTGGTGTTGAGAGCCGGTGGAGCTGTAAGGCCACTCTGATCTACATCAACAGTGACCAATCCACCAGACCCCCTCCAACACGTTATGGGCCAGCTTGGCAGGGCATGGCCCAATACTCCCCATGGTTCGTACAATAAAAATTATACCGGCCGGTTCCTCGGTACCAAATGGTCCAGCCACATCACTCGCTTTGGGTGAGGGTGATTTGCTCCAAATGCGACTACCCAAACACTGCACAAGAAGGATGCCCGTTCCTGCTGGGTCCTCGGCCCCGAAAAGCCCAGCCGCATCTCTTGCCTTGGGTGGGAGTGATGCGTCCCAACAGTGACCACCCAAACATTACCAAAAACAACATCCAAACAGAATTCTTAAATCCAAACAAAACCCCAAAAAAATTCAACAAGAAGACAATGCTATATATCAGCACCTACAACGTCAGGACACTCTCAACAGACTCTCATCTGACCCATCTAGAGAACGAAATCAAAGACATCAAATGGGACATCATAGGTTTTAGCGAAATGAGAAGACCAGGAGAAAAACTAATAGAATTCAAAAGCAAACATTTTCTTTACAATTATGGAAGAGAGAAGGTGAAACACAGTGGTGTAGGCTTTCTCATCAATAAAGACCTCAAAGACAACGTGGTAGGCTTTAAAGCTATCTCAGACCGCATGGCTAGTGTCACCATACAACTATCGAAGAGGTACAAGCTAAATGTCATCCAAGTCAATGCTCCCACCTCGCAATCAACCGAAGAAGAAATAAACAATTTCTGTGATGACTTGAACTCCCTACTACAAGATACCAAAAGAAACTTCAATGTCATCATGGGAGATTTCAACGCACAAGTAGGACAAGGAAACGAAAGCTGCGTCGGAAAATTAGGATACAAAAGACGAAACGAGAGAGGTGAAGATCTGGTAAATTTTGCAACAGCAATCAACTTCAAAATTATGAACACATTCTTCAAAAAGAAACCCAATAGAAAATGGACTAGACTGCAGCCACTGAACGTACCAAATGAACTCACCCCAGCCTTCAAGCTGGAACTGAAAAACAGATTTGATATCCTTATCAACGAAAACGACACCAACGTCAACGAACTCCACAACAAAATAACGAGCTCTCTATTAGAAGCAGCCAATATATTCAAACCAAGAAACACGGCAACCATTAGTAAAATCTCAGATGAAACTAAGAAACTGATTGAAAAGCGCAGAAACCTCAAACCACCAACGACCACAAGGGAGAAAATAGAAGAAATCGAACTAAACAAAACAATGAAGAAGAAACTAAGAGAAGACAAAAGAAGGTATCCGGCAGCCATCATCGAGACCAACCTTGAAAAACATCGAAGATTTAAACCGATAAACAAAGCTCTCAGTACAGGAAAGAAACAGGTAACTATCATTCACGAAGCAAACGGAGACATAACAACAGATAGAGACAGAATAGTTGAACACGCCCAAGAATTTTACCAGGAACTCTACTCTTCAAAACACGAACAATACAACAATGACCAGAATACACAAGATGCCGACAATCAGTTCGAAGACTTCCCCGAAGTTACACCATGGGAAGTAAAAGCAAGCCATAAAACAAACCAAAAAAGGAAAAGCCCCTGGACCAGATAACATCACCATCGATCTACTCAAAAAGGCTGGCAAGAGAGTCAACAGAAAACTAGCTATCCTATTCAACTTGTGTCTGAAACAGAGTAAAGTCCCGAAAGACTGGAATACCACTATTATAATGCTTCTACGTAAAAAAGGTAACCCCAAAGACCTTAACAACTACAGGCCTATTAGCCTGCTGAACTGCATCTACAAACTTTTCACAAAAATCATCACCAACTGGATTACTAAAACGCTGGACGAGAATCAACCACGGGAACAGGCTGGATTTAGAAGAAATTACTCGACCATGGGCCATCTTCATTCAATAAATCAGCTGAAAGAGAAGGCAGCAGAATACAAAATGCTACTCGCAGTAGCATTTACAGACTTCAAGAAGGCATTCAACTCTGTAGAAATTCCCATGGTCATGAAGGCCATCATCCTACAAAGTGTAGACCCTGTATACGTTAAAGTACTGCAACACATATGCAACCACAGCAACTCATTCATTAGGCTACATAAGGTCTCTGAACCGTTTCAGCTCCCAAAAGGAGTAAGACTAAGTGATACCAGCTCACCCAAACTATTTACAGCCTACCTTGAGATGATCTTCCGGAACATGGACTGGGAAAATAGAGGAATCAAAATAGACGGCGAATACTTGAGCAACCTTAGATTTGCAGACAACATCGTCTTTTTCGCAGAGAACCTACATGACCTCCAACTAATGCAAGACTATCTAAACAAAGAAAGCAAAAAAGTCGGCCTACACATCAACTTCGGTAAAACGAAAATCATGTTCAATAATCATGTTGAGAATAAGAACATAACTGTCAAGATAGAAGATGCAAAACTCAGCAAGGTAGACCACTACATCTACCTAGGGCAACGAATCTCCATGAGACCCTCAAAAGAAGAAGAAATCAAGCGAAGAATCATTTTGGGATGGCAAGCCTTCGGCTAAGAAAGCTCAACTTTCAAGAACCAGATGATCCCAATAATCCTAAAAAGAAGAGTATACAACCATTGCATTCTCCCGATAGTCACTTATGGAGCTGAAACATGGAACCTAACCAAGAGACAGGCCTACAAACTGAGATGTATGCAACGTGTGCTTGAGAGAATCATGCTCAACCTTACATGGAGAGATCACAAGACAGCACAGTATATCAGGAAGAAAACAGGTGTTCGTGACATCATAAAAACTATCAAAAAATTCAAATGGCAATGGGCAGGCCATGTTGCAAGAATGAATGACAACTGATGGACATCACGTCTCTCAACATGGATCCCCAGAGATCACATAAGAAACCGAGGCCGACAGAACACAAGATGGAGAGATGAACTTGACAAATTCAGGAAATACTAGCTCTGCGATGCTCATGATAGGGAATTGTGGCGAATCCTGGGGAAGGTCTATGTCCAACGATGGGCGTTAAAAGACTGATGATGATGATGAAAAGCTTTGGCCTAGTGTTGCATCTTGCTCTGGTGGGATAGTGGATAAATACATATTTCTAGATAGTTACGCTTTGGGGTCCAGCACTTGTTGCCGGCTATTCTCTCTTCCTTTTTTTTCTCCTCTCTATGGTCGGTATCATTTCACCGACCTCCCGGCCTATCCAATTTTAACCATTTTCCCATCGTGACTAATATAAGTATTTAATTCCTAAAAACAGAGGGAGCACTTCATAGGATAATTATACAGATACTAACGGAATGCAAAAGATGTGTCCCCGTGCCATAGGAAGTGAAAACGCGGATAGAGGACGGGGGCTCTGAAATGAGAACTGCAGAGGGGGGGGCTGAATGCTTGTAATTTTATATCATTCGTGAGAATTGATTAGAAAAAATAAATGATTGTTCTTGGATGACGAAAAAGAATGTATCATTTGGAAATGAAACGGCGGTTATTTTCACTTCTATCTCGAGGATAGATCAATGAATGACGTCAGTTAACTGGGGACAATTGATTGGAAAAAAAGGAATAAATGACGTTGGTTTTCTGGGAACAGACGAAGTGAGTTATGGAGATGTGGACACACCAACAAACAAAACAAAAAAGGAAGCAGAGTTACATTCTGTGTCAGGTGACAAATGAGGCCATGATATTATTTCCATTTCTTGAATCATTGCTGTTAGCAAAACTGGTTTTTATGAGGCCGGGTGTTCTAGCCAGATGCACAAAATGGACTACCTTTGAGGGCTAAAAGGTTCCAACAGTACTGCTATTTATCCATAGCTGTGGTTTGGGATAAGTTCTTTCATGCCTCTTCCCAAGGGCATTAATACAAAGTGAACGTTTCAACTCAATATGCTGAATTCATTCTGTCATCTCAACTGTAGGACCATCTCTGCCAACGAAGTTTTAAACAATTAGTATTTATCAAAAAGTGTCACATCGAAATGAGAAAGTGAAGCAAAAGTTGTTTGATAGATAAAATATATTACCTTTTTTCAACTTGGTAGTTAGTAATGTAATTTCTCATAATTCATTAAAATGTCTAAATCATTCATATGGAGTCGGGTATTTTTTTAATGGTTGACAAGAATACTTTTTCACCGATTCAAGGGAGATAACTTAATACCATAATCACGCGTGTTTCAAACGATATAAAATACTGCGAAATTAAAGGTTTGTTCCTTATCAAAAGTTTTTGTTATTCTGCGATCATATCCGGTCATAATTAAAGTAATTGGTTTATTTTCTTAATTAATTCTTCACTTTCAAAGAAATACACACCCAGAAAAATAAATCAAATTTTAAAGTAGTCTATTACTTAGCAGTAAAGTATGTTGTTTCAGTTTCATGTACTTGAATTAGGCTTTTTTGACCAATTAATTGCGATTTTTAAGCCAGCTTCAGTTTCATTGGGGTGGAATTTAACTAATAAGAAATTTGGTAGTTAATTTAGGTATGACTCATCACAGAGTTAAAGTTATTTTTTTTCTTAGATATTGATAATCCTGGATGTTTTAAAGTCTGGTCTACTTCTCGTTGTTATTAGATCGGCTCGCAAAGCAAATTTGATCAATTAAAATGATTTGGGGAAAAGTATAGGAAAAATATTTTAAAACCCAAAGGTCACTGATGTTGAAAAATAATTAATGTATTGGTGTATGATCACACGTGGAAAGTTTGGATTTTTATTTTTCAATTTCCTTTCAATTTCTTTACTCTGTTTTCTATGCTTTATTACATCGTGGTCTAATTTTAGGATCGGTAATCGTGGTTTCTTTTTGGTAACTTTTAGTAACTTCGCTCCATTTTACGATTGTTGCTTTTTTCAAAACACTCTGGGTCAATCCATTCTTCATTATTACTAGTATTTAATTTCTAGGTTTAAAAAGCTTGTGATAAAATGGTCAAGGTTTGTTTCTGGTTCATAAACTAATGGAGGTAATAATTAACGTTATTTATTACCTCCATTAGTTTATGAACCAGAAACCAATCCTAAAATTATACCACGATGTAATAAAGCATAGAAAACAGAGTAAAGAAATTGAAAGGAAATTGAAAAATAAAAATCCAAACTTTCCACGTGTGATCATACACCAATACATTAATTATTTTAACCCAACGATAACTTTAACCCTAAATTCAAACGTAACCCTACGACTGAATTTATCCTTTATAATTAAATTCGATAGAATACGATTTTGAATATTCAAATTTTCTGTCTTCGTTTATTTCGTAATTGGTTATTATTAGCAGCAGCGTTATTTATTACCTCAGTTAGTTTACTAATCAGAAACTAGCCTTTACCAATAATGAAATAATAATAGAAAATCTCTAGAAATCGAAAAAAAATTCTATTACTTTATTTTGGTTTGAATAACATTTGGCAAACAGTTCGTAGCTGAGAGAATTGCATCAGTGTTGCCAATTTAGTGCTTTTGTTGCTAAAAAAAAATAGTACCTTTCTTGTTTTGGCTGTGCGAAAATTGTTAAATTGGTACGGTCGTACATAGCTAACCAGCCAGAAACTGATATTTAAAAATTCTTTTTTTTTTCTTCCTTTCTTTTAAAGCTCTTTGTCAATGCCGTCAACAATGTCCCATGCAAAAGGCCCTGAAGATGTGGAAGAGTTGGCCGCCCGTTTGGATCGAGAGTTCGATGAATTCCTTGATAAAATGATTAAGCAATCAAATGATCGGCGTCAATCTGGAGCCAACATCCAATCATATGAAGAAATTGCAGCTGTAAGTATATATTGTCGCTATATATATGTTTTTGCACTGAAATTATAACGAGTGTATATCATTCATTACCTATCATTCTACCCATAAAAAATGACGGAATTACTCATGCAAGGATTGGCACTCCCACTTAGGATCAGATTATCAAAATGCTTTGCCCAGGATCAAAGTACCACTATCAGGCACTCTGCCTTGAATCTAAGTGTAGTATCTGTATGCTCTAGTTGAAGTTATAGACGAAAGAAAAAGAAACAAACAGGGAAAGACATACTGCTCATTACAGAGAGAAATTCGTATTTTGTTATACAAGCAGACAATCTGTCTAATCAGATTTCTTCTTTTCTTCTCCTTCCAAGTCATGCATTTTTAACAATTTGTCTTTCTTCCGCACAAAATAAATTCTCGCTCATTTTATAAAAAGTGGTAGACTTATTAGGAATTATCACATTATTTTAAAAGATCATATACAAAACTTTTAAAACATTCTTTAAATAAACTCCTACACTACATTTAATTTCAGTAGCTGTATGCTCTGATATGCAATTTTAACCAATCTTGGATACTTCATTTTTAAAATGTTCAGCCCTACCCTAGAAGTCCCCACACCTATAGGAGAGAAATTGGGCGTGGGGACACACAATTCTCTATCATTCATAATATTGAAACTTGATAGGTATGCTCGATGATACTACAAGTTTAACATACAATCCTTCCTTTAAAATTATCAACCTCTTGTTACCATTTGTTGAACTCATCAATGAATAGAATTGGAAAAAAATTGCCCTCACCGTCAATAATTGTACAACTGTAGCGGCGAAATTTGAAGTCATATAAAAAGAATTCCATTGAAGAATGAATGGTGTGGCCCATAGTGCTGGAACACAAAAACATGCACGTATAAAAAAAGGATAGAATCCTTCACCACTTTTGATGGCTAGGGTTGTTTAACAGAACTTTTTTTTTAATTGAATACTGAATTTTTTTTTAAATCCACCAAATCGTCAATCAAAAAATCAGAAGTTATCTCTTTTGATAATGGAATTTAAATTTTTTTTTGAATGAATTCAAGAGTTGAGCCTTTCAAACTCTCTTCATTGATTATATTGTCTTTTTGATTACAGGAATTAGAAAGTCATCCTGCATTCCTGAAGGAAGTTGACCCTTCAAAGCCACTTCATCCAGCGTTAGAGGCTCTTCAGGCCCTGAAATATGAAAGTGAAGACCCAACCAGTTAGTATTTCTAATTATTCAAATTCAGTCGCTTCTCTTATCACACGACACGTAAGGCAACGATTATTTTCTCCTTTTCTCAAACGATCCATGGATATCTAATCATTGTTTGTAGGTTTTCACGAGGCTGAGGTACTTGTCCATCCTAGACTAACTTACAAGGCTAAAGAGCTCCAACTGCCTTGCTGTTTACATATAGCTGGAGAGAGGAGTGGATACATACTTTTTGAATTAAATGTGGACTGTCTCAGCCAGGATTTGATCTCGATTCGCCTTTTCCATTCTCCATGCCATTAAATATTAGGCCACTTGCACCTAATTAATGACTCAGAAGATAAAATCAATAAAATATGTTCAAATCCTTTCAAAACTAATTAGATTACTCTCCACACAGTGAAAGTGATCTAATCAGTTATTATCTCAAGAGCCATTCAAACTATTGAACTTGTTCCTTTCTTGCTACTTCAACATTTTAACTTGTCTATTCTACAGCCCTCTTCAAGAGTAAAATCAAATTTTGAGGTTAATCTTTATCATTCCTATTGTCACTCAGACTATTGAAAGCATTCTTTTTGTTGCCTCTGTATTTACTGCTGCATTTCAGCCGATTATTTCTACAGCCTTTTTCAGGTGTACAATGTGAAATTTTGAAATGACTCATTATCATTCCAAGATTTGTTCACATACTTTTAGCTTTTATTGTTACTACAATATTTCGGCAAATCAATTCTACAGACTTCTTCAGGTGTCCAATATGAAATTTTGAGATTAGTCATTGATGGGCAACACTCTAGATGTTTCTGTAAGTTTCTAGCTGTTTCTAAGCTTTTTATTTTATCCGCTTACACATGTATGTAGCACAGACAATACTGTTAGATGTTAATGATTGTGTGGTTGTATATTTCAGTGTGTGCTGAAAGTTTCAAAGATGAAGGCAATGTTTTGTTCAAAAAAAAAGATTTCTTAACAGCCATTGATAATTATACAGAGGGCATCAAGTCCAAATCTCCTGACAAATTGCTCAATGCTATCTTGTACAGCAACAGAGCAGCCGCTCAATTTCAACTAGGTAAGTCCATTCTCTCATTTCTTCAATCAAAATCGAATGTGGCCTTAGTTTTTATCACCGAACAATTTTTTTTTAAACTTTTTCATCATACATTGATTAATTCATACAATTGATCTAATCTTAGTTGTTATAAATATTGTTATAAATGCAAAGTGTGGTTTGTCGGTTATATACTAATTAAAATCTCTTATTTTATGCGGTTTGATTCAAATCTTCTTATATAAAAGCCATCATCACTATTTTGTGTGTTTTTGGTTAAATAATCCCATTTTTGTTGGGCATTCTGCTAGTTTATAATAATTATACTGATGACTGATGGTAAAAATCATTTCTTATTTCTACAGGTAACTTTGGTTATGCTTTACAAGACTGTGTTATTGCTTGTAAATTCAAGTCTGACTACATTAAATCTTATGTCAGAGGTAAGGGTTTTTATATTCATGCCTTTTTATGTTCAATCTGTGTTATTATTATTGCCTGTAAATTCATGCCTGACTGCTTTAAAGCTTATGTCAGAACTAAGGGCTTTTTATGTTCATGCCTTTTCATGTTCATGTCTATGTTATAGCTTGTGAATTCCAGCCTGACTACATTAAAGCTATGTCACAGGTAAAGGCCTTTTATATTCATGCCTGTGCTATTTCTTGTAAATTCAAGCCTGATTAAAAGTTTATGTCCGAAGTAAGGGCTTGTTCGGTTAGAGTTTTCTTTTCAAAAAGTTCATTTTACAGTACTCACAGCCATAGATGGATATTTTGAGAAGTTCCGATAGAAAACAACAAAAAATTCAAGATGAAAGAAAACTCACCATCACAGCCAATTATTGAACAACTGTAGGGTCAAAATTTGAAATCATGTAATAAAAATTCCATTGAAGAATAAATATGGTTAGAATTAATTCTCTTTATGACGGCAGTGGCATTTTCCACTTGAAAACATCTAGAACAAAGTAAACGAAAACATCTAGGAAAATCTAGGTCTTATTGATAGACCCTTCAAAATAAGGCCCCAAGAAGGTCAAAAGAGCTTTTTTTCCCCAACTGCAAATAATCATTTTTTAGAAGAGATCTAGTGGAGTTCTGATGCCAACTTACAAGTCTGTAGACAAAACAATAGAGCCAGGAGTGCTGGAACACAGAAACGCATGCACGTATAAAAAGGGATAGAACCCTTTACCACTTTTGGTGGCTATGCTTGTTCAGTACTTGTAAGAAATTATTAATGATGCTTCATTCATTTTTGTGGCTTCTGTTAATCTATTGTTCCATTCTTCTAGAGGTGTACAATTTGTTTGGAAGGGCAAACCAGAAATTTACTTTATTTGGTTGAATTATTATGTCTGAAACATTATTATCGTCCTTTTAAAATTATGAATTGAAAACCCTTGTATGAAAAGTAATCTTCACTCTCCTTTCTTTTTACACTTTAGGTACACAATGCTGTTTGGAACTTAAAAAGTTTTCTGAAGCTGTGACTTGGTGTAATGCGGGATTAAAAATATCCTTTTTTGTCCTTTCATTTTAATTTTTGGAGTTCATTTATGAGATTTTTTTTTTTCATAATTTGAACCACTAAAAAAACCTTTTTGTGCTTTGTGTAGATATTTTACAAATGACTTAGTTTGAATTTTACCATCTTGTTATCATATAAAGCATTAACAGTGTTTTGTATCAAATTTTTATTACTAAATATTTTTTCCTTATTGTATGTATGAAGACCTTGCAAAATTATGTATATATGATAATCTTTTCTATCTGTAATACATGAAGATTTTCAATGCATTTTTATTTTGCAATTGTGAGCAATGGATCTATATTATATATAATAGCCCTATTGTGGCGGTAATGCTTGCATTAATTCCTGACCACTGACAATCATGTCTTGAGTTTTTATACATTTCTATAATGAAATCATTTGCATTCCATTTTTATCATAAAATCATTTGCATTACACTTCTATCCATTCAGGTTTGTGATAAAAAGCAACAAACATAAGATGCTGTAAAATTAGTAAAAAAAAAATATCATGATCACTATGTTTAAAATCCTTAACCTTATCCCACTTGGATCCAGAAAATGAAAAACTCTTGGCTATTAAGACAAAAGCTGTGAAATTAAAGGTATATAAGGCTTTGTTTGGTGTGAAATAAACATTTTTTAAAATCATTTTCATATCAATTTTGTCCCCTTTATTCTGTCCAAAGACGGACAAAGTGCTCACAAACAAAGGAAGTTGTGATATATATAATCAATTTCTAAGTAGGTAGATCCATATGTGAATCATGAAAAAGCATTTAATCCATACAACATTTCAACATAATTTCCTTCCTTGTTAATGCTCTTGAGCCTTTAATCACATTGAATATCATACACTGAAAATTCCAGATCAAAATTCCGTATCAGACTATGATTATATTGATCAACTCTTGTGTGTTTATATGCATATATTGAATCACTGTAGTCCCACAAATTAACCGCCTGACCAACCAACCAGTAAAGTTGGCTACAGATTCTTCTTGCTTTGATCATCTGTATGTATGTGTGTCTCTCCAGGCACACCTAGTCATATTTTGGGGGCTACAACCTTGAAACCACTAGGCACCATTTGAATCTTTTTGTGTTGTTTTTTCTAGCTAACTTTTCTCATTCATGCACAAGGGAACATGTGTCGCGATCTATTGAATGTAAACTACCCAAAAATGTGTGATCTGGTGCTTTCATCCATTCTTCTGACTATTATCAAGACTGGGAAAAAACTGATCGTGGAGCACTTTTTGAATTTTAGATAATGTTAAATTCAGTGTTTGGACACAAAGAAACAAACAGGAGAAGTCACACTGTTCATTACATAGATAGATTTCCTTGGGATTTTTTAACCATTTTAAAATATTTTGATATTTTTTTCAATCAGAAAATACAAGATCGAGATCTTCGCAAGCAGCAGTTGATAGAAAAGAAAGAAGAAGCTGCTGAACAAATTTTGTTGAACATAATTCAGGTGAGACTTCTTTTCTTTTTTTTAAAATTATTATAAAATGAAGTGTTGGAACTAACAAGAACACTTGGGGTTAGAAAATTATATCTTCCTCCTCTATAAAACATTTATACAAAGTTTACTCTGTTAAACAGGAGGCATCAGATCAAATGCTGATGCTGGAAACTGTCTTCATCTCATGACCTCTGATGAATAGGATACTAAATCAATACTGATAGTACAAAGAAAAAAAGGAATGCTATCTATTTGCGCAGACCAACCCAGTGTGAGAGTGGAAATAAGTAGCATGAAGAAGCCACATCTCCTCAGGCTAACGATGTAATTCCATGTGCCTTTTTACTGTTCCACCCCAGTATTATTTTGTGTTTAAAAAAAATAAGGGGTTTCTCTCTCTCTCTCTCTCTCTCTCTCTCTCTCTCTTGGTTGACAAAAAGAATAAACAAGATATATTCTTCTACACATTGTTGTTGGCTTTTTGTGATATTAACACAAGAATTGCCAACCAATGGGAAAAGGTGCCTTAGTCCTTTTCATAGTACTCCTCTTGGGACCTCACTCACTTATCCCAGTATCGCTTCCACTTTTCAAAGCAGTCTGCAAATTTTAGGATTACCGTCACCTGCAGTGTCTTGTTCTCCTTAAACTCTGAAATCTTTTTATGATATGCCAGAAGTTGAAGGTAGCCAAATTGGGGCCCTAAGGGGTAAGGGTTACTAAAATACCTTGGTAATGTGATGTTTTGCCTAAAAAAACTCGGCGCAAAATTGGGAGGGCTCATGTGCACAAACTTATTCAACTGATATCTCACCATCAACCATGGAACCCCACAAAATGGTTCTCGAGGTATTCAAAATGGCTAGATGCTTCCAGGACATATGTCAGATCTTGCCTTGCACATTGTACGCTTTGTCAATCAATGCTCTCCGCATCGAACAATCCCTCTGAACGTTAATGATGTCCCGTACACTTAGGTTTGTTAATTCTTTCACATCGTCTGTAGACATTGGGGACTCCTCTCATGATGAATGACCCTTATAACAAAATCTCACTTAACAAAAGGTCCCAATAGCCAAAAATTAATCTCTTAGCAAAATATTTTCAATTAGCAAAAAAAAAAAATACAAAATTTCATTAAATTATCTATAATTATCTAGATTTCATTTATAATTATCTAGATTTATACCTAGTATCTAGGCGCTTATTTCCAGACAGTAGACATTTGATGAATTATTGCGAGATTATTCATTATTTTTATTCATTATGTTATTCATATGGTTATTTGTATGTACACATTGGTCAGGAAGTAATCGTATTATTCTACTAATCACAGCATTGTAACTGTATTGCCCGAAGAAAAGCTCGCTATGATAAAACTCCATAATTATTCCATAGTGAATAGAAATTACATATAGTGATATGTCAACACCTAACTGACAATGAACATCAGTCATTGTTGAAGTACATTATACATTATTTACAAGGATATTATTAAGGTTTTAGGGACCCAATGTTTTTACTTGGAACAGATTACTGAAATCCAAAAGGTTTAATGATTTACTTAACAAATTTTTATCTAACAAGATATTTTGTGGAACAGATTGTCTTCATTGAGAAAGGTATCACTGTATTTTCCTTTGTCTTTCTCTTCTACGGCATACAGCCTTGTAATGTAAGGCCTTTTGATTTCTCCCTTTCTGATGTCAAGGCCCATAAATGTAATTTTTTTCTCATTTAACGTTCTGATAATTATTTTTTTGTGTGTGCTCGTTGAAGTATTACCTCATTTGTTACTTCTATATGATTTGTTTGCATGAAGTTTGTTTTCTTCCCGTTCCATTCATTTCGTGTCCATTTTCCCAGAAAAGAGGCATAAAACTGGCAACATTGAAAGGATCAGGAGAAGCTGAAATGTGTAGAGCGTTGACCTTGAAAGATCTCGAAGGTCACAACCCAGCAGGTGCCAAAGTTCACTTAGATGAACAGGGGTCACTTAATTGGCCTGTCCTTTTCTTATACCCTGAGTACACACAATCAGATTTCATAGAAAGTTTCTGTGAAAATAATTGGTGAGTATTTTGAAATAGACTTTTACTCTACTTGATAGCTTATCCTTGACATTGACAATTGACGGCAGCATACAAGTGATTTTACAATGCATTGCATTACACTTATAGAATATCAAAGACATTATGTTGTTCTGTTTTTTTAATTACCGTTACCCACAACAGACCGGTTTAGGTTATTGATGTATTCTGACTTATATATATATATATGTTCAGTGCCGTTTTGGATATCTAGCTAAAAGAAGAGTTTCGTACTAATTTCCTAACTAAAAGTATAGGGGGCACTAATTATGTATATATATCTATCCAGACTCCACCCAGCCTTTACCATTCATGACTCATTCACGAAACCTGTTGAATATTTTTGCTTTTCCAATTCGGTACAAATCTCAAACAACTGTTGAATGGTCAATGGATAGTTACTCTGCAATCTCTCGAATTGTTTTGCATGGGTCTGCCACCATGATGGCCCTCAATTAGATGTCTTCAATCAGCGGAAATATCAAGAAGAATCTAGCAAAAATGAATGAATAATATGTGCCTGATAAATGTTTCACTGTACCTGGAAGCTTGAAAAAAATTTTCTGTAAATATTCATACATTTTATCACTTGAATTAATGTATATTTCAATGTTGAATGTATATTTTGCGTAAATCGTTTACAGAGATGCAGATAGAAGCATTTTTGTATTTAATTTAATTTAATGAAAAAGATTACTTACATTTGCTTTGCTCTGATTTCAGTTTCTTTGATCATATTTACCAAATGTTTGAAGAAAATGTTCCTTGGGATGAAGAAAGAAAATACCATCCAGAAAATATTGAGGTTTGTATTAAGTTTTTCAATTGTTGCTCGCCTTAAATTTGATATTCCATTTACTTTTTTTTGTTTTGAAAATGTTACTGCTAGTCTCTCAGTACCTGTACCCTAGGGGACCTACAAAATATTAATCCAGCTCTGGCCATAAGCAAACATATGGAAACAATAAGTGACAAGCTTGGCTGCTGCCTGGTCAAACTCTACATCAACTTCTTTTCTGACTGATGATGACAGCTACAGTTTTTGTATTGTATATTTAAAAAATGAAAAATTATAAAAATATACACTTTTTGATATAAGTGTATTTATTTATTAGAATAAAATAAGCTGTTGGGTATTTGTAGCATGAATTTTCGTAGATATATTAGAATTGTCAGTTTGGCTCAATCTGTGAGGGAACCTCCTACTGATCACTTGGTTGTGATTTCAAATCATGGGAGAGAAATAGTAGTTTTCGTATATCTGTTTGGTTTAACATAACAGGGCAGACAGACAATGAAGAGTTCACTGACAAAAATTGTTGTTTTATTCCTAAACATTTATTTCCTCTCTTCCTGATCAAATATAATCATCCAGTTCTTTATTTTCAGATCTACTTCCAAGAATTCGACAATGAAGTCCTTTACCACATTCCATCTGAAAAAACTCTTGCTGAAATTCTACCACATAAGAAGTAAGAAGTCTAAAATTTTCTCAAGACCTACATTATTGGTTGATGGGAACTATTCTCTTAGTCATCACCAAATGCCAACGTCTATAATCTTTTGAAACCTAAAAGAAAAAAACTTTGTTGCATTTTCATTTTCTCACCAAGTAGAAACTTGTGGTATTAGTTCGGAGTCAAATTTTAACAGCAATTTAATATTAGAGGGTCAAAACGTTTCGACCTTTCTCCCAAACAGTCAGTCTTGTATATTTTTTTGGTGGGGTTCTAGATCAGTCAAATTGTCAGTTTTTTTTTTTTTTTTTTTTTTGTTTTTTTTTACCCAAAGAAGAGACTAATGCTGTCAAAAGTTTGAAATCAGAAAAAATAGTAATATTGAGTACAACACAAAATTTTCACAGCCCCTTGGAATTGACGTGTTATGTTTATTTACTTAATTCTTCCCAGGGTTGAGAATTTTCTGTGGTAGGGACTAATAAAAAAAGACCCAGGATTTTAAGTTTTCTTTAGGCAAAAAAAAGAAAATGCAACTTGATCTTTTTTTTTTTCCTTTCCTTGTGAGGCTTCCATACTTTGAAATCATAGCTGATAACTTTTGGTTGGTATATACTAAGCGACTGTCCGAAGTTACCTTTGTGATCATGTGCAAAAAGCTATTTTTTCACTAATGGTCTTCCATAAAAGTTACTTCATTGTTATGTATTGATCTAAGCCTTTTTAGGAACCTTAACTGAAAAGAATAACCTCTATAGATTTATCTGTTACAGTATGTTTAGTTAGAGGATTGTTAACAATTATACACCATTTTCCATACACCATACAAAATGGGTCAGAAAAAGTTGATCAATGTCTTGGCCAACTTGCTATAGAGATTTGTTGGTTGAACTCCTAAATCCAAGAAGTAGATCAGATCTGAAATCTGGGGGAATAATTTCTGATCAAAGTTATTTCCTGGCATTTATATGTAATTTTTTTTTCTCAATTCTATTCACAAAAGAGTTCCATTTTTTTGAAAATTTTATTCATTGAAGAGTTCCACTGTATTTCAGAGTGGTTTCAAGCCATAGGAAACTGCTTATTGTGATCACTTTGGGACTTTTAGATGGAAGAATTCATATCCATTGTTATAAACAACTTTACATCATGGAAGTTTAATATGATCAATATAAATATTTTAATAAAACTGAACAACTACAGCCATCAAAGGTAGCAGAGAGTTCTGTCCTTTTTTTTATATGTGAGTGTGTGTTTGTTTATTCGTATGTTCTAGTACTCCTGGCCATACCGTTTTGTCTGCAGACTTGAAAATTGGCATCAGAACTCCACTAGACCTCCTCTGGATAACTCTTTCGATTTTTGGAAAAAAAATATTTTTTGACATTTTTTTGAGGATCCCATTTTGATGGTTTTCTCCAGAATCTAGATGTTTCCCCTGTGGAAAACCCCAGTGATGTCATAAATAGAATTTATTCTGACCATATTTATCCTTCCAAAGAATTTTAGAACATGACTTCAAATTTTGACACTACAGTTGTTCAGTTATTGACTGTGATGGTGAGTTTATTTCATTTTAAATGAAGTGTTTGCGATTGATTTTGATAACTATATATTCTTATATTGTATTGATACATTAGGCAGATGCAAAAATTTCCAGCATGTATTTCAACAAAATCTTTTATTTATATAAATTCATAGCATCAGTATTCAGTTATCAAAGTAGTTTCCCTGTCTTTCTATGACCTTACTCAGCTTTCAGCTAAATTGTGTATTCCATTATAAAAGGAAGATTCTAGTTTCGATTCAATGGATTCTTCAAGGAATCTCTTGGTATCTTGTTGGAACTATTGATCCGATGAGCAAAACAAGTGATCATCTGAAAGTGGTGCCATGTATGGAAGAACTTCCCATACTAGCTCCATAATGATTTGTTGCATAATATCTCCCAGCAAAAGGATTTTTCTCTCCAAATGTATCATTCAAATGAGCCAATTGCTCGGTGCAGTGCAGTTTTGGTTCATTAATTCATGATAGGCCACATTCAAAAAGAATCCCTTAACAACCATAATATTTTTCTCTTCAGATTCTCATAATGAATTCAGTTTTCATTACCAATGACCACTTTTCCCAAAAATTTTTTTTTCAGCTTCAAGGAAAAAGAGAAATATGTGTTCAAATGCTGACCGATGTCATTAGATTAGATGGAGCCTATTTTTCTATCTTCAAAATTATTACTTGAATTATTGACATACTACAGTTGTCTCATTACACAGGTAATAAAAAGCTGATATATACTCAGACATTTCTAAGATTTCCCCAGCATTTAAAAAAAACAGATGGTGCTGGGAACTTTTGCGTCGGCTTAATTGATTATTTGATGCTTTTCTCTGATTCAGATATCTATCTTGGTATTTCTTTTCAGGTTTTATGTTATTGGAGGAACGCCTTCCTTTATACTGCTGGTGGCCAAGTCAAAATTTCGAGAAGAATTCTTGAAAAAATACACGGTGAAACATTTATAAATTATCAAGATTAAAAAAAACTTTTTTTAGTAGGCATATGATCTTGATTTATTTCTTATTTGGTGAAGCATTGTCAGAACCAATCAAGGTAATATTACTACTACTACTATTACAATTAAAGGTAATCCTCGACATTTAAGATGGGAGATAACTCTGTTAAAATCATCTAAGGACTTTCTAAAAGTTTGCAATAAAATTTCTTTTTTCTGTTATTTAAAAAATATATATCAAAGCATCACAAACGAAAAAGTTAGTGATAATCAAAAGTTCGTTTTTTCTTTCCTACCTATCTTATTGAATGACCGCAAGAGAACTGTGGTTTGTCTTTGAGTCTGTTGGTCAAAGTTGGGGGGGGGGCAAATTTTTCATGGAGCTGCAATCACTCAACCATTGACTGCAAATAACTGAAATTCAAGCGTTTTATTTTGAAAATTTTTCAACACCTCTTATTTACTCAACTCAAAAAAAATTATGTGACCATAGTTTAAAGCTCTTGGATTTTCTCCCCCCTAGAACAAATCTTTCATTGTTTTCAACACTTACCTCCCATCTTACATGAATCATTAAGGATTACCAAACTATTGTATGTAAAAACAATAACAAATATGACCCCAAGCAACCATGGAAAGATAAAGGATGAATTTAAGGGTTAGATTTGATCTCCTGTCCACCGTAAGAGCTCTGGTAGCTCAATCGGTAGAGCACTTGCCATACATAGGCAGGTTTCCCGAAGTTAAATGATGCGAGTTCAAGTCCCACCTTTGAGCTTATTCTTTGTGATCATCGCAATTTATTTACTGTTGTAGACTGACAGTCTGGGTAATTGCAATGAAGAGCAACTAAAAATCAAGTTGATAATAAAAACGTTTTTATTTCATCATTTGTTGTTGTTTTCTCCAGGAGTCCATTTATGGCAGGCATTCCTTGTCTCTTACTCAGTCTGGTAACAAAGAATCGAGGGATTTTGGCACATCTTGGCACTGGCATTTGGGTGCCAAACATATTTTGATGCCAGCCCTTTTCATGATGGATATTTTCACACAAATAACCTAACCTATACTGAAAAATAATGAAACTGTTCTTAGATTTGAAAAGACAAATGCTATTAAAGACCTTGGGAGCCTTTCCCATAATTACCAAATCAACTAAATAAAGCTACATTAATTTTTTCTTTTAGTGATTAACAGGTTTTTTGTTTTTATTTTTCAATATAGTTACATTAGTTTTAAAGCTTTTCAAAGTTCTTCTTTTGAATGAAGATGAACCAAACATTTTTTTTTCCTGGTGCTCAAAAGTCTGGTGCCCAAAGATGTGCACCAAAATACCAGTGCCAAAACATCCCATTCCATAGGCTCAATGAGTTTCTCTATCTCTGCAGTGATAGATCATTCTTCTAAATTTATCAGCTGTCCGTTGCCTGGGTTGACCAACTGTTGGGGGTCTAGGCACAAGTTGACTCCCAATCAAAGGTTTAATATTGGGTGAGTTATTGATGTCCGGAACGCTGGACACTGGTCGATTTTTCCTTCTTTGCAACACATCTGTATTTTGACGCAATGTTGAAATCGATGCTCTTCTTTGTGGCATTGGTGTACTCTGGTTGCACCATCTCTCTGTCTGCTCTTTGATATCTTGACAAAGTTCCCGTGAAGATAACCGTTTTCTGCAACAGAAATGGATTTATTTTTATCAGGTATCGTTTGTTTTTAATTGATCCTTTTTTAATCAACATTTCACGAAATTATTTTCTATTTATTTGTTATTTAGCATTTGTTATCATTTTGTATTATTTCTTAATTTATTGTTGTTGGTGATCATGTATAGAATAAGCAGTCCATATTTGATCCATCTGAAAAGTTCAAACTTTGAGGTTAGACTGTATGGTGTCACGTAGTAACATTAGAAGTCTTAAGGATAGGGAATAAATTTCTTGTGTTATTTTATCTCAATTTTTTTCCTGATATAAAGTAAAGAAGTAGTTATGATTTAATCAAAATTTTATCTGATTAACTTTTTTACAAAAAATATTTACATAGCTTTACTTTGATCAAAGGTTCATTTAATCAAAACACAGCAGAAAAGCACATCAGAACTTGTTTATTTATTCAAAAAAAAATATATATATATATATAAATACGTAGTTTTACTTTGATTAGAAGTTTAATTGATTAAAACGTAGATAACTACATTGAAGCTATTTTCACAAAAGAAAATACATGCGTAGTTTTAATTTGAACAGAAGTTTGTTTAATGAAAATATCCTGGATAACTACATCAAAACTGGGTTTTTTAACATTTTTACCTCAAAAAATGTTTGCATAGTTCCAATTTTATCAAAGTTTATTTAATCAAAACATGACAAATCAAAACTATTTTTATCCCCCCCCCCCAATAAATGTATACTTCTGATCAAATCAAAACTACACATATCTTTCATTGGTTCATTTGATTAAAAAGAAAAGATATTGTGAGGAAATAGTATCACAAAATGTGTTTCAAAATTGTTTTCTTGGTTTGTTTTTTTTTTTTTAATTTGTTTATAAAATTTTGGAGTTCTATTTCTTCACAATATTTTTTTTGATTAAATAAACCTATTTCTCTTGTTCATAATTTCCAGAAACTTCTGTTCAAATTAAAAATACGTTTTTTGGTTTTTTTGTTTGTTTTTTTTTTTTTTCAAGATTGATTAAATGAAATTTTGATTAAATTATAACTATCTTTTTATTTGTCAGAGAAAAAAAAGTTGGTTTTGGAATAAAATAACTCTACGAATCTTCTTTTCTCTTTGAGACATCTGACATACTATGTGACGTCATCTGGTGTAACCTCAAAATTTTGACTTCTCAGTTGAACCAAATCTGAGTTGCTTATTCTGCAAATGATCTGGTTTTTTTTTTTTATTCAAAATTTTTAATTTCTTTTTTGATTTATCATTTCTATCGTAATTTTTTTTTTTAATTTATCATTTTTGTTTTTCATAAATTTCTGATTCATTATTTTTTTGATTAATTTTGATTTATCACTTTCCATTGGCAAAATCAAACTATCTGTAGACATCATTAATATTGTCTAAGAAAAGTTGCATAATAAATGAAGCAATGACTTTTATCTCACAAGGCATTAGAGGACTAATGGGCTCTGCTAAATGTCCTCAGCCGTGTGTAAATAGCAGAGCAGTTTGAGCCAACATCAAGGATACTGCAATTTATCTGTCAGAACTAAATTTGGAATATTAATGTCCTTTGTGGTCTGTTAGAGCCCTAGGCGAAAAATTACAAATTTGAATTGTGTGCTCATCAGAACAGATAACTCTGTTATACTGGGTGATTACAGAAACTTTCCCTGATTTCAAAAATACAGAAAAAATCCCAAGTTTTATTAATATGCTCAAAAGGACAGATAACTCCTGATTATACTTTGTGATAGCAAGAGAAAAAAGATTTGTGATAAGTCTGCGTATGCATTTTCATGTAAATGACATTTCTTGAGTTGAAGACACTTGAATTTAGGGGAGTTTTTTTTTTTACCTCTGCGAAAGAAGTTGGAAGAAGTATCAGTATTCATTCATATTTTTCAGTTTGTTCAGTGAATATCTTCAAAAGTTCTCAATGAATTTCAATAACATTTTCTGGAATTCCAGGCCATGGGCTAAGTGAGAATTGATCGAATTGTGGGTTGGATACAGAGATTTAAAAAAAATTTTTTTTTTTTTGTCCATAGAGATTTTTCTCATATTTTGAAATAATTGTGTGAAATATGGAAAATCAAAACCTACACAGCTACCTATTCTATATAATATCTATATCGGAAATGATTTTCATTCAGTTTTTAGCGACCATTCCTTTGTTGAGACATTTAGAAAAATAAAAATCAGATTATTTTTGTGTTACCTTAATGTTGAGGGTATCACATCAAAGAATTCATCGTTGTCTGATTCTTTTAGGAGTTCCTTCTCTAACATAGTTCTTTCTTGCCTCAATTCTAGAAACAAAGACATTATATAAAGATCAAAGGCAACTTTTAACCAGCAGTCAAACACCATTGTTATTGCTTTCATTTTTTTTGTTTTTTTCATTAGAATATCAAAATAAGACAAAACAAGACAATTGTTTGGATGAGGCTCACAAAAAATACGGAGGTGACTAGTATAGTCGCTGTACATGATAAAAGTGTATGGCATAATTTTGCAGACAATTTAGAACAAATATGAGACTGTTTACTTCTTATTTACAAGTTTACCATTTCTAATAGTATTTTTCCGCACAAAGAAAATTTATTTATTCATTTCATGATGTTAATTTCAACGGTATCTTTATTTTAGCATTATAGATAGGAAAATAATATTTAATCATTTTTTGGTAATTGAGACCCCAAACCTAACTCTAAATTATATCCTTCATTGCTAAATCTGATGAAATACAGTTTTAAATGGTCCAGTTTTGTATTGTCATTCATTCCGCAATTAGTAGCAGCTGCTTAAATAATTATGTCTATACTAGTTACCTCCCTATTTTGTGTGCAAACTTCCCAGAAACAGTTACGCAAAACTACATGTGAAAAAATTTTTCAAAGACATACATTCCATCGTAGAGATGTTTTCAAACCATTTCCATTATTCCACACAGTTTTTAGATTAAATTATTCCCATCATATACAGAGGAAACCACTTATTGTGATCACTTCAAGATAGGGTCTTTTAGAGAATAATACTGACTGATAACATTAAGCACAAGATAATCAGAGGGAGCTGCTTATTGTGATCACTTTAAATAAAAGTGGTTTGGACCGACCGATTTCCACAACAATAACGGGCTGATAACTTTATCCGGGATAGCAATAAGTTGCTTCAGTTGTACTTATTTATTCCCAGTTTGTGCTTCAGTCAAAAAGTGTACTGCCTAGAATAATGCTTCCCCAGGATCCGCCACATTTCTCTATCATGGGCATTGCAGAGCCAGTACTTTCTGAATTTGTCTTATTCATCTCCCCAGCTTGGGTTCTGTTGGCCTCGGTTTCTCATATGATCTCTGGGGATCCATGTTGTGAGACGTGATGTCCATCGGTTGTCTTTCATTCTCACAACATGGCCTGCCTATTGCCATTTGAGTTTTTTTAATAGTTTCTATGATGTCATAGACACCCATTTTCTTCCTTATATACTGTGCTGTCTTGTGATCTCTCCATGTAAGGTTGAGCATGATTCTCTCATGTGCATGTTGCATACTTCTCAGTTTGTAGGTCTGTCTCTTGGTTAGGTTCCATGTTTCAGCTCCATAAGTGAATATGATGTTATAAGAAGTAACAATGATAAGATGGAGTAAAACTAATAATTAAAAAAAACAAGAAATGATTGCATTGAGCCAGAGGGCTGCAATGACAAGCAATATTATCAAGTTGGAGTAAAACTAGTGAGCAACATGGATTGGAATTAGTAAAGATTAATCAGAAGTCATGTGGTATCTCAGATCTCGATAGCAAATGTACTTAATATTATAAATCAATATCATAAATGAACCTGGTTTCTTTCTTCTTACCTGACAAGGTGGGAATAAATCTGGAAGGATCTGGAGATGTCAACTCAATTCTTTCAGCCATACTGTTCTGGAGTATTTCAACATCACTAAGAAGCTGTGAGATTTCTGTTTGAAGTGTTGACCTGAAAAATTCAAAAATAAACCTGATATATTCGTACCTCGCGTAAGTGAATCACTATGGCCCAAGCATGTGCCAGAATTAATTTTTGTAAAAAATTATCTAACAAAAAATTACCTGCTCAAGATTTTGGAATTGTTGGTCCCCAAAGGACCATGGAGACCTAGAAGAGCACTTTTTCCAAGAAATACCCCCCCAAAAAATGTTTTAAGATGTACTCCTACAAATTTTCAAGGTTGTAGCCCTAAAAATGTGACTGGGATCACTCGGGGACACAAGTTCATAGATCCAGATACTTGAAGAGAGAAGAATCAGTCACCCATTTGGCTGATTCGTCAAACAATTCACAAGGCTACAATGATTTGATTACTGTACATGCCAAATTTTAAGACGAATGGTTTACAAGCGTATTTGGAGGACAACCGCTCTCTGCAATTCATCTATGCTTCATAACTGTTGCTTCATGGATCGAATTCATCCACTAAAACTTTGGCAAAGCATACTAGTTGATTCACAAGGCTACAATGATTTGATTACTGTACATGCCAAATTTTAAGATGAATGGTTTACAAGCGTATTTGGAGGACAACCGCTCTCTGCAATTCATCTATGCTTCATAACTGTTGCTTCATGGATCCAATTCATCCACTAAAACTTTGGCAAAGCATACTAGTTGAATTATCAGGTAACTAAAAGAGTATTTTTTTTTCTGTTTATTTTATTCATTGAGTTTGTAAGGTACCCATTTCACTAATGTATATCTTTTTTCTGATATAATGAATTACACAATCCAAGATTAGATCAGAGGACAGAGATGACAACTCCTAACCCTACTAAGATATATATATGCTTTAGATAGGGAAACCAACTGTAAAAATGAAATGAATTAGTTCAAAGGGTCATTGATATAAATAAGTGAATATTTTATCCCTCAGTTCCTCATCATTAATGCTTTTTAGCCGCCTTCTACAAGATGTATCTCCAAGTGACTCATTTCCAGTTGAAAACCTCCTGAATCACTTTTAGCATTTGGGGCTGCTTCTGCTGCTTTTATTCCAAGCTCAAGTTCTTACAGTAGACACGCTCTCATAATCAAACTTTGGGCCATCTGTCAATTTCACTCATTATTACTGTAGGTATATACTTCTGAAGTTTATATGCAGGTTTCATGTTACTGGAAATACTTACAGACTTCTGCCATTTGAAGGGTTCATAATTTTTAGAACTGATAAAAAGAGAACATCGAAAGTCACGCAAACATTTTTAGTCACCAGATATTATTATTGAAATTACCTTAAATGCTGTACAACATCATCTATTTGTAAAATATTCAAACTATGGCTCATCTCCTGAATTTCATCACTCAAACTGGAAGTCAGGGATGATCTATAAAAGGAAACAAAACGATGTTCATAATACTGTCTATAGTTTTGAGATCAGTCATTAACATCCTGAGAGATTTTTGGCTGATTGAACTTCCTCTTATTGTATGTGTTATAAACACAACATTTTGGTCGATTCATTCTACATCCTTCTCCAGGTATGGCATCCAGATATGAGGGTAGTAAATGAAATATTCCAAGGAAGCTACGTTACAACGAAGGAATCGGGCAATATCAATCTCCGCCTCTTTCCCTTTTTTTTTTTTTTTTGGCTCGGATTTCCATACCTTGTCCCTGTTGAGTAGTGGAAGCCACATCGGATCAAATTCCAAACTTGTCTGATTGATACACTCTGTCAGCATGTTGGCTACCTCTCTGATTTTCATCACTTTCCAACAGTGTTCCCTGTCTATAACTACTTTCAACTTCCTTGGAATATTCCATTTAGTACCATCATTCAAAAATTCTGTTTATCACCATCATATTTGGATGTTACTCCTGACGAAGGCCATAGAATGAATCGGCCAAAATGTTGTGTTTGATACGAAATCAATAAGGAGTTCAATCATCAAAAAAATTCTTCGAATGTTCATTGTTTTGATAATGTTTATGTTTTAATGCCATGAATGATCAGTTAGGAAATAGGCTTCTCCGTGACTCTAAAATCAATACTATCTTTTTCTTTGATGTGTGTGATTGTAGCCTCAAGCCTGATGACCCCCAAGCCTTCTAATATAGTGGTTTTGAAGCTGAGGTCCACAGACATCTAGGGGTCTGTGAAACATCCCAGGGGGGTCTACGGCAGTGTTCCTTTTAAATCTGACATTGCAAATCTTGTGGCAGAGAAACATCATTATCCATTATCCAGCCATTGAAAAACTTAATGATTGTACACAGACTTGTGCTCTATATCAGAATTCAAATCCAGTATTTTATAGATAATCTTCTTATGACCATAACATGTTTTTCTTATAAATTCAAATCCAAAACTCAAAACATAATTCATTATATTTTTAAAAATTTGAATCCTTGTGGAACACTCAATGTACAAAATCAGAGTATTTATAAAATCTCATATTGATTTATGTTAGATTCACTTGATGATCACAGTAAAACAAATTTGTAGTGAGGATACCATAAATATATGTATACACACACACACATATATATATATATATATATATATATATATATATATATATATATATATTGATTCCATAACTGTCGCGTTGAAAGAGACGAATAGACCAAGAAAAAAATGAGATGAGACTTTGGGTTGAAAGTAGTTATGTGACCTTTGCATTACCTGCGGCTGTTCGGTTCATGGTAGGAGCATTGCTACGTTGAAGTAGCTACCCTATCAGTGACCGGTTCAATTCCTGCAGCAGCCCCATTTTCTTTAATTGCTTATGCTATTTATGTTGTCTAAATTTAGTGATATATTAACCATGTAATGACGGGAGATAATTTCAGATAATTTTCTATATAGTGTAGTACAGTTTATAATTCATATATTTATATACATTTATATATGTATGTGTATGTACAAGAATATCTTCAATAATATGATTTTTGATGTAGTATGGTTAATTACAAATCAATATAACTAAGTATAAGCTGAGAAAAAACATCAAATTATTACTTTGAATAGTGTGGTTTTGAACAGTTAAAAAAATTTTGAAACAAACTAACTGCTGTAATCAAGGTATACGTGTATATATATATGTGTATATATATGTATATGTATTCATATATTCCTAATATATGGAAAATATGTACATTATTATATTGTAAATTATATTTCAAATATATGGAGAACATATATAAATTACTGTTTATATCGGCACCAAGAACGTTCCGGCCTCGAAGACGCGACCTAAATTTGACTTGCAAAAGTAGCCCTCGGCCTATAGGATACAGTAAATTTTTGAGACTTAATTTGGGAAAAAAAATAGCATCTCTGATGCCAGGAAATACATCAAATATACGTGTATATATATATATATATATATATATATATATATGTGTGTGTGTGTGTATATATATATATATATATATATATATATATATATATATTTGTATTTCAAATATATAGAAGATACTTATCCATGAAATGAGAGATTGTGGGGTTTTATGACCAATCATTTCTGATAATGTCATCTTTTTTTTTCTAAGTACATAAAATTTAATCCTGAAAAAAGATGTATAAGTTCAAGGTTAGCATTTACCTGTCAGTCGATGAAGAAGATAGAGAATGATATTGACCATCACTGGACAAGGATAATGAGGATGAAGGTCGACTGCTCGCCAAAGGATCTCCTGCAGTGAAAATTTTAAAAAAAAGGTAAACCAAATCATTTAAAGATAAAGGATGAAATATTGCATTTCTACCAAAAACAATGTTAATTTGATGTTATCATTTCTCACTGTCAAGAATATTAGCTTGCTCAGAAGATAATCTTGCATTTTGGGAAACAGAATAAAAACCTGTTCAAATGTAACAAACGTTAAATTCATCTATCAAAATATCATGATCATGAATAGTTTTTTACTTGTATTGTCTCTTCATTTAAATTTTAGTTGTTCTCATTGTAACAGATGAAATATACAATTGGCACACCAAAATTGATTGATTTGGAACGAACACATTTTCCCTTTACACCAGATGACATCACTGAAACATCAGCAGTCTCAGCCACAAAAATGAAGTTTATATACACACTCTTTCTGCAATGAAATGAAGTACCATTACCTGCGAACTAAAAAATGATTTTAGTATTCGTAATAGTTTCATAATTGTTTACAAATTCATTTAAAGATAAAATGTAGTACTATTACATGCTAACAAAAAAATGATGGTTTAATTTAGTATCTTACAGTTATCTGGAACAAACAGTGAAAACTATTGATTACAAAAGTTAAAATCATTTTTTAGTTCACAGATAATCGCATTACATTTTATTGCTGACTGAGTTTGCAAATAAACTAAAGCTATATATTTATTTTAATTCTTGTAGTAGATAGTTTTATGATTGCATTGACCACCATTTGTCTGCCATTCTTGCAGCATGACCAGCCCATTGCCATTTGAGTTTCCTGATAGATTCTATGATATCTCTAACTCCTTTTTTTTCTTTAATATACTTAGCTCTCTTGTGATCTCTTCATGTGACATTCAGTAGGATTCTTTCCTGAACATGTTGCATGTTTCTCAGTTTGAGAGTCAATCTTTTGGGTAGGTTCTATGTTTCAGCTCCATAAGTGACTATCAGGAGGATGTATTAGTTGTAGACCCTCCTCTTTAAGACTAATGGGATTTTCTCATTCTTGAAGGTTGAGCTTACTCTGCCAGAGGCTTGCCAAACCGGGCATGTTAGCTGAATTTTGTGTTACAATTCAGTCGATCAGTAATACACATAATATGATCGCAGCTAATGAGAGACAAGGAAGGTTTGATTTGCTGTGGGATGACATGAATTCGAAAGCATTTTGGTTTAAAAATGGATTCTTTTCACTTACTTTTTGTTTTTTGACTGACATAATCCAACACATTTTTGTTATATTTTGCAAGGACTTTGATTGAAGAACTGAAATTTCAAAAAGTCATTCAATTACTAGATGAAGACTTAAAAGAATTAGAAAATTGGTCTGAAACTAGACAACT